>JARHVA010000319.1:3932500-4335000 GCA_037957365.1 Torreya grandis | reverse complement strand
CTCAATTTTTGTGGGTATACTTTCCTCCTCTATGTCATTAGGAGGTAGGACTAGTTTCCTTCTCCTTCTTCTACCCATAGCAATTTTAGATGGACCCTTAGTAGTTACAGGCTATCCAGTAGCATTAGTACCCATAATATTATCTTTTGAAATATATTGGCCCTAATTATCAAGAGATTCCTCCTCATTTTTTCCCTCCTCTTACTAATGTTCACCATTCCCTAGTGTTAGAAATTGTTCCAAACTAAGGTTAGGTCTAATAATGTTTATTCTATTTTTGGTTATTAACCATATTAGGTAATGATGAGATAGGGATTTCTCAATCCCCTTCTGGTACTCTTTGGAAGTCCTTTTTAGAATGTTCCATAGGTGATTTGGAATATTAATGGTCCTATCATGCCTTAAGTTATTCATAAATTTAAACTAGAGAGTACCTTGTTTCATAGGTCATATATCTAGCTTCTTGACCATTGGATTTGTCTTTCCAATTCTCTCATATACTTGGCAACCCAGTTACCTAGCTTACTAGTTCTTCAGTGACTAGAAATGTGATGCCATGTATAGTAACTTGCTCTCCTATAAAAGATATTAAAAATTTCTTAGCAAGGGATTATGAGAAATGCTATAATTTATCAAAATAAGTGGTCCATCTAACTTTGTTGAAGATAACCTAGCTGGCTATGTTTGCTTGAAGTTGCCTATGATCTGTGGGTTCCTTCTCACAACTAACCCTCCCATTCTATTAAGTTTAGCTTTTTATCAATCCTTTCAGTTGGTAATTGGATACACACTCTATTTGGCTTCTAAATTTCTGCTTGTAGCAAAGTAAAGTTTATTCAATAATGGAAATTTGTGGTTTTAGGTTGTAGGTTATGGTGTACTTTGGCTTTGCATGAATGGTTGTACTTTCAAGGGAAAATAATGAAAGTGATTACTTTCCCAATAATTTATTATGGTATTATTATGGCATCTAATCTTACATGTATGGATCTTATAGTGCATGGTATTATCTCTTGCATCATTCTCCCCCTCCCACATGAGCTATCAGTTGTCTCCAAGTGAAGTGGAATGAGTAAGATGAAAGAGATAGAATAGGGTCATGATTAGGGATATAAGTCTGGGTTGAGATGTCATCATGAGGGTTTAAGGTGAGTTGAGAGGTATTAATGAATGATATATTAATGATTTAATATACTTTTTAATATAATACATGTTATATTAAAATAATAAATACTTTCCTATGATCAAAATATATGACATACCTTTTTAATGGTGTACTTAAGGTTATGTCGAGGATTTTCATGTGAATATTTGCATGTGAATGGTTGATAAAATGCAATGCAATGATTTTGATAGTATTTATAATAGGACTAAAGTGGGCCCCTTTGAATAATTTGGATATCATAAGATGTTAGCCTTCCATGGTGCCCTCAACTCATCTGCATGTAATCATGACAACCTACATAGAACTAGAACATGGGTCTTGGAGTTGGATGAGAGATTATTACCCTCCTACCACAAAGTGGTTACTACATATATGTGTTATCTAAGTCAAACATTGTATGAACATGGAATAGGGTAGTTGAGGGTGTTATTGTTGTGTGATCTTCCTCTGTAGGAGCCTACTAATGATTTGTCTCTATGTTGTCTTACTCTCTATGGATTATGTGCCTAGTGAATTTTTCCTTTAACAACTAACAAGGTGTTCAAACTTATGACTTGTGCTCTAAAAATCCTAGATCTCATTTTGTAATAGAGTGAAATCATCTCCATGAAATGATCAAAAGCTAAAAGTATTTCATTTATGTCCCTATAGCATAAATTTTGGTTTGTAACATTCCAAATGGAGATTGGAAGTGCATGTTGTTGTTGTGGCTCTTACCTTGTTATTCAAAGGTAAGCCTAAGCAAGGTTTTGACTTTTCTTCTCTAATCTTATTTTACTCCTCTAGCTTTTGTAGTGTCTTCTATGTATTTCTAAAAATCTCATAGCCAAGGTCATAACTTAGAGTTTGTGAAGAACTATCTTTTATGTGCTTAGAGAGGCATTAAGGTGTACCTAAAACAACTAGAGGTGGTGCCTATAGAAACCAAAAATTTATGCCCAACTATGGGGAAGGTGCTCATAATAGATATAAAATAGATTGTATCAACTAAAGGAATACCTTCATTGGCAAAGGTGCTTATAGTAATGGTGAGGGAGGTGCTTGTAGCAGCCACAGAATAGCCTGTGGCAACTAGAGGAAGATGAACATTTTTTCTCAGAATGATTTCTTATTTTTTTATCCCTAAATATCTAATAAGATAGTTTTCTATTTAGGCCCATTTTATATTTTTGAGCAACTAACGGGCTGGTTTTCTACCTAAAAATTGCCAACAATGCTAAAAAAAAGTTTTCATTATTGGTTTTTTTGACTCTAACTACTACCTATAGTAAAATGTTTATTCTAGGTCCTTGCCAAGTTAGTAGTGAGGGTGACTGGTCAAGGACCAAGTGAAGGTCTTAGTCTTCATGCTAGAGGAGGGCTAAGATGTCCTCCTCTCATTCTTCATCTATGTGTTGGCTAGTTTTCTCTTTATTTGGTGAGACATCATGTTGATACAACACATCATTGTATCTATTTTGTAATTGTGTGTGTATGTTCTTGGTAAACTCCTCCTGAGTGAGTGGTTTTTTGTACAACTTTAGTCTATGGCCATTGACCAATAGACAAAATCTTATTGAATTAATGGTTTGGAGTTGTACTGCTCCATTGTCATAAATATGCTCAATCTCAAATGGACCAAGCCATTTGATCTAGAGTTTACCCTTGTGATCCTTATATTTTGAATAAAAAAGAAGGGTCTAATCTCCTACATTGAATTGCCTGGTCTTAATGTACCTATCATGCCATCCAATCCACTAGTACTATACAAGTTCTATGTTCTACAATGCCTACTATCTATATTCATCTAAGGCATTCAGTTTCATAAACCTTTCTTTTTGTGCTTCAAATATATCCATCCCAAGTGCTAGTATTATCTGTAAGGTCTTGTGATCAAATTCAATCAACAAGACATGTTTCTTCCCATAGACCAACTCATATGGGGTGAAGCCTGTAGTAGTCTTCTATGTGATTATATTATCTCACACAAATTTAAGAAGTATAGCCTTCCAATCCTTATAGGACATACTAACAATCTTGGTCAAAATATTTTATAACTCCTTATTAGTAACTTCTACATGTCTACTGGATTGTGGATGATATAGGGTTGATTTTTTATTCCTAATCTTGTATTATTGGACTAAACCAGTAATTAAACTAATCATGAATTGGGGTCCTTGATCAGTGACTATTTCTTGTATCACACCATATCTTGTGAATATTTATTCATAGAGGAAAGCTATCACATTTTCATTCTTAGCATGTGTAAGAGCCTTTACTTCCACCCATTTAGTGACATAGTCAGTACATACAAGGATGCACTCTTTATTATATTTTGGATAAAAAAGTCCTAAAAAGTCTAGGCCTTATTTTTAAAATGATTCAAGCACCATTTAAAGTTGTAAAGTCATCTCATCTAAATGTGTGGGTCTCCCCATAAGTTGGCATTTATCATAATGAGTAGTATACCTTATTTCATATTTATGGAGTGAGGGCCAACAATATCCTATATTTAGGATTTTTATTGCTATACGCTTGGTTGCAAAGTGCCCTCCATTGGATTCATCATGGCAAGCTTTGACAATGTATAGAGCTCCATCTTGTCTGAGACATCTTCTGATGATAGAGTTAGGTATAGTATTGAAAAAGAATCTAGACAACCATGAATACCTACCAATTTTTTGAATCAAATATATTTTTTATTTAGGGAGGAAGTGCTATGGAAGTAACCCTATGGCAAGGTAGTTAGCAATATCAGCATACCAAGGTTTGGTAAGGGTGAGAGAGAATAGGTGATCATCTAAAAATGAGTCATCCACTATGGTATCTTCTTAAGGGGATTATAGGCATGATAATAAGTCAACCATGACATTGTCCTTACTAGGATTATCTATAATGGTTAGATTAAATTATTATAATAAAAGCAACCATATTATCACTCTACTTGGGATAGCTAATTTGTTCATAAGATACATAATTATTTCATGGTTTGTATAAACAAAAAATTGGTACCCTGTGATGTAGTGATGAAACTTGTTGATAGCATAGAATACTACCAAGAACTCTTTTTCAATAACTGTATAATTTAATTCTTTTGCCTATAAGTTATTACTTAAAACATATATAACATAATTGAGTTATTCTTATTTTTATCCTAACATAGCTCCTAGGATAGTATATGAAGCATCTATGTGAATATGGAAGGGAAACTTTCAATCAAGACCATATAGAACAAGGGTGGTGGTCAATAATTCTTTTAATTATTTAAAGGTTGTATCACATGCAAGAGTCCAGATGAATTAAACATCTTTAGTTAGGAGAGTGAACAATGGTGCTGCTAATTTACTAATTTTTTTGATGAATCTCTTGTAGTAATCAACATGTCCTAAAAAACTTTTGGCATCATTCTGTTTCTAAAGAACATACATGTTTTTTATGATGCTGATTTTTGTAGGGCCAACATTAATTCCTTCATCAGATACATGGTCACCTAAGATAATGCCTTATATCATAATCATGTAGCATTTCTTATGAATTAAAGATAAATGGTGCTCCTAACAGTGTTATACAGCTTTTTCCAGGTTCTTCAAGCACTCATAAAATGTTTTTCCATAAATAGTGAAGTCATCGATATAGATTTCTACATATTCATTGGCCATATCTACAAATATACTCAAGACAACCCTTTAGAATGTTTTAAGAGTGTTAAAAAGCCTAAAATGTAATACAACATAAGCATAAATACTCTAGGAAAAAGTGAAGGTGGTCTTCTTTTGATCCTAAGGAGAAATCTTAATCTGGTTGTAACCACTAAAGCCATCTAAAAAGGCAAAACATTTCTTGCCTACTAGTGTATCCAACCCCTAATCAATGAAGTGTAGAGGAAAGTGATCCTTTCTATTTGATATATTAATTTCCCTATAATCTATGCCATTCTCCATTTTTTTGATACAATTACCAATGGTGAAACCCATTCACTATCTAGGATGGGATATTTAAATACAATGGTCACGATTTTTTCCAATTCCACTTTGAGTATTTCTCTAAGAGTTGGATTCATCCTACGTTGTGGCTATCTAATTGGTTAGCACTCTTATTTGATATAGATATGATGTGTGTATTTTATAAGTTGATTCCTTATATATCCTCATAATCCCATGTAAATCCACATTGGTTTTCATGCAACATACTAACTAGGCACTTTTCCTCATTTGACTCCAACTTGATATTAATAAACAATGTTTTTCCTAAGAGATTTTAATTTATCATGAGGGTAATTTCATCATTTTTATATTATGAATGGATTTGGTTTGGCTATAGCTATGAGGTAGTAGATGGTGGAATATTTATTATACAGATGCATCAAAATTATCTTCTTCTTAGAGGCTGGAAAATGGGCACTCAACACATTGCAGGTGATTGAGATCTACAAAATGAGTTTGGTAATTATTTTGGAGAACATTGAAGATAATTGTATCTTCTTCCTGATCAACCGAGGTGCATGCATGATTTATGGTAAATAAAATAACTTAGTGAGGCTAGTTTGCCTCATCTTCTTTAGCCCATAATGTATTCTTTGGTACCAATACTGACTGTGCTAGGGGATAGAGGACCAACTTGTTAGTATGGTTGTCATTGGAGATCAACATGTCACCTGATCTGTAGCTAATGAAGGCATCAACTATGATAAGCTAAAGTCATCCTAAGATAAGAGGATATCCTTCCAAATTAGACTTTGACTATAGCATAATAAAATCTCTAAGGTAATCCCAAGAATCTACAGTAATGACAAGATATTCAATGACTCATTTTGGTCTGATTATAGACCTATTAGCCATTTGTAGTATTGTATATGTGAGATGAATATTATTCAACTATAATTTGTTCATGGTTTCAATTGTCATTACATTTATTATAGCCTCTAGGTCTATCAATGTATTGGATAGCTACCGATCATAGATCTGGACTATTACTAATGGGCATCTTGAATCTAAATTTTTTTTGGTAGGCTATTTCCCAACATAATGTTTGATAGCTAGCCAATCACATGCACTATATTGAGATCTTTCTTCTTCCTTCTAAGTTTACATCAACATAAGTATCTAACAAATTTTGAATATATGGTCATATCCTTGATGTCTTGGAAGAGAGAAAATTTAACACAAATATTCTTGAGCTATCTTATGAAATCAATTTTAGGCTCAATTACATGGTGTTGAAGGCTAAGACGTTATAGAAATGGTGGGGTTGCTTCATCAATAAATTTATTTGATGGTTTAGAGAGTTCTTGTGGTGGTGAAGGTGGGTTAGCATGATCTTTTGGAGTTTTTTGATCTGGTTCCATTATTATATGTGGGACTGGGGGTGGTATAAATTTCCTTGAATGTAGGTGAAATTCACTGATGTTCACCGTATATGTCTAATATTGGATAAGTTCAGTACCTAATATTAGTTGTACCAACTTATTTTTAGGATTATGTATGGGTTGGGTAGGGAACTAATTAGGCTTGGGTGCAACTTTTGTATTGGGAATAGGAGTAGAAGGTTGTTATTATTTTGGAGAGAATCCTCTCTAATGGTTTTTCTAGGGTTGATCGGGCCTCCAAGGCTGCTGCCACTAGTTTGTGAAGGGTAGGCCTTAGAGTGGTTGTCAAGCTTGTACCCAAGGTGGGGGTAGGTTTTGTGGAGGATTCTAAGAGGTGGTGGGGTATCTTATCTAAGGTGGTTACTAATTATAATTAGGATGTGGGACAATCATCCATGGACTAGTCTAATTAGGAGTAGTAGTTGCAAATTGTGAATTAAAGGAGGTAGAATTTATAAAAGGTGGATTTTATACCATACCTAGATAAGATGGTCATTGAACCCATGGATTTTTTTGTGTAATATAGAAAACCTAGTTTGCATCTCATCCCATAGCATGTATCTTTACTATTTATAGTTTTTTAGTTGTGATGTTAGTTAATTTAGCCTTAACCTCATGACACCTACAATCTATTTTCTTCTTCTTACAATCTAGATAATAGATGATCAAAGCTTGATCTAAGGCTACTTGATTTTTCCTTGAGTGTAGGATATCTAGTTGGGTATCCAATTGAATAATGATATCTTATTTCATGTCTTGTAATAAGTTACTAACTTTAGATTTTGATAGGCCACTTGCAGTTGCTAGTGGAAGCTTAATGCCCTTAACTTTATTTATGACAGACCTGGAATAATTCTTGCTCAACTCCTTGATGTTTGCAAATGGAAGATGAGAGATATATCCCCCACTCATTAGGTCCAAGGCTTCTAGACAATCATCTTGTACTATTTTCAATAAGATGAGTTTTAGAGGTTCTTCTCTTAGTGCACTTTGCTTGAATTTTGATACATTGAACATGAAATGTTCAACATCATCTTCCAAAAATTCATCCCCTTCTTGAATCATCTTGAAGATGTCATTTCTTCTATAATTTATGCCTCATCCATATTCCCAATACTTAGCCAAAATTTTATTTTTTATTTCCTCCTAAGTGTGGACTAAATTACTACTCAATCCTATGAACCAACAAAGTGCTGAGTCTTTAAGGGTGGCTAGAAAAAGTTTAAATTTATATACTTCTTACTTGTAGTCATAGTTTCTACAGAGGATATAAAATTTAAAAAAAAAGGTATCCTGGTATTCTGATAATGTACCTCTAAAATTGGGTAAGATTAAGGGTGAGATATTTTTCATTTGTGTTATGCCTATTGCATTTAGAATAAAAAATTCAAAAGTAATTGTGTTTAGAGTACTATTGTCATCTAAAAACTCTCCTTCATTCATGATGGATTTTATTATGAAATAGATACTAAAGGTACTCAATATCATGTCTTCAAATTATGTATCAATCCCTTCATTAGCACAATAGTAAATGTTTATCTGTTGATCCACAATCTTTCTACTAGATGAGAAATTTGAAGATTCTCTTGAGCTTTTTTTGATTTATTCAAAAAAACCTTGTTGAAATGTTATTTTGATGTTATTTTTTGGAGTAGTTGGTTCATGAATTTATTCTCCTTTGTTTCTCTTTACTAACTAAACTAATGCTTCCTCTACTTTTGTTTCCTTTTTCAAAGCCAATAGTACTTCTTCTACAAGTTGCTTCCTTCAGTTTGTAGTGTTTCCTTCTTCAAGAGCCCTCTATAGAATGGTATATTTAAAAAAAAAAGATTCTTAGTTACTAAAAGTATTTGTGGTTCTTTCCTGATAGCAACTTTTGGCTTGTTTGGCAAGAATCTCTGTCAAGAATCTCTTTCTCTCTGCATAAATGTTGTGCCACACCTTTCAACTATCCTATCCCTTCCTATATAGGATTATTGTCTTTTTTTTTGTTTTTCATGTGTTCTAGGGGGTTGTTTTAGAATAATAAAAAATTAAAATAAAGGATTACAAAAATAAAAATTATTGGAATTAAAATTTAAATTCTATAAAGTAGTAAAGTTATCTACTAGAAGTGGAAGAATTACTCTAGAAAGCTGAAAATGAAAGTAGGAAAATTATCCTAGAAAATAGGAAATAAAAGAAAGAAAATTAAAATCATACTTTACGGAAAATAAATCACTCTTGCAGGAAATCAAATTCTAAAAAAACATGAATTAAGTAAATTAAAATATTACAAAGAGGTATTCAAGGTTGTGCACCATCAACATCCAAAAACTTGGACATTTGGCATAAGATACCGTATTGTCCTCACTTGACTTGCCCAACTGGGTAGGATAGTGCATCAAAAATATTATACACCATCAACATCCAAGAAATTAGACATCTAGCATAAGACATTGTAGTGTCCTCATTCAAATTGCTTGGATGGGTAGGATAGTGAATTAATCAATCTTGAAAAGTAATAATTGATTCTAGAAAATAATAATTGACATCCTCCCTAATAACGACACCAAAATGTTGTGAATACTTTTTATCTAGTTAATATCATATTATTAATTTTGATTAATATTAATTGTCAACTTAGGGTACATATTATTTTCATGGATGTCAGCACTATATATGCATTATTGGTCTATAAATTATCTTGCCTGCTAGTTTTAGTATAATGAATTTTTACTGAATCCACCAGATAGTTATACTATGAAACTATTATAATAGAAATATAAAAATAATTCACACTTATGAATCACACATGCATCACACTTTATATAATAAAAATAATAATGAAATCAACTTATACAACACACTTAACTAAGGAGGGACATGATCTTCACTATAACTCCTTTCGAGGGGGCCCTTCCTCATTCAGAACTAAGTTCCAATCCTTCTCAAAAAGACTTGCAAAATATTATTTTAGAATTAACCTTCTCATTACTAAGATATGTAACAATTAAAGATTTCTAAAAAATATTACAATATTTAGAATGCAATGACTTTTATAATTATACTATTCTATTATCATCTATCCAAATCCTAATCTGATCTAGGTTCTGCCATTAAATATAGAAGGTAGTTTATTAGCTTTTAACCAAAAACACTAAACTAGGAAAAAATACAAATACTTAGGAACTATCCTAGTCAACATTCAGATGGCTAGTAACTAAAGCTACTTATTTTAGGACTAACTGGGTTAAGGACAATGTATATTATTTTTCTATTTTACTTCTTTTTGTCTCCTTTCCATTGTCTTTGTCTTTCTCATCTTTGGCAACACATCTAATTTTTATTACATGTGGGAATTTTGTACAATAGTTATGGTCCTTTTAAATCATTCATTTAATTCCCAAGATAACTAGATATGTCCTTAAGATCTAGTCACAATAATAGTTCTATTTTATGTAGTGGTTGTGGGTAACCTGTAGGTGGAAGCCTATAGTTGATGCAAGCAATCTGTAGTGGCTATAAGCAACCTATATGTGGAAGCCTATAATTATTACAAGTAATCTTTAGTGGCTATGGGCAACTTTTAAGTGGAAGCTTACAATTTTTATGGTCACCTTGTAGTGTCTATGAGCAACTTGTAAGTGGAAGCTTACAATTTTTGTAGATAGCTTGTGAGTGTTGTGCCTAAACAAGATTCTTGCAGCCTTACATTACCCTTCAAATGTTTGTTAAATAAAGTTACACAAGTATAATCTAATCAAATAAAAATCATCATTAATTCATAATTATATATATATATATATATATATATATATATATATATATATATATATATATATATATATATATATATAGATATATATCAATGCACACATAAAATCATAAAATTATTCATTCATTTGTATGAGTCATGGATGGTTATGGGGATTTACATAGAAAAATATATATACTAGGTATGGATGATGCTATAAAATAGAGCAATTGGTGGCCTCATCAATCTAAGTATAATAAATTGGGTCCATATTGGACTCCTCATCTACCAAGTCATCAGGGACTAGTACCAAATCATAATCCTTGATCTATTGTAGGGTGATTCTAGAATGATCCCTCATTTTGACCCTCTCCTCATCCTCACAATCTTCTTAATAGTCTTCATAATATGGAATGTGAGCATATGTTGCAAATGCTTGAATGCTAGTTATCTTCCCATAAACACCAAAACATGGCCTGGACTTCAAATTATTTAATGTCATTTGGCACATTTTAGCTTTAGCACATTTGGACTTGAGTAGGGAGGGACACATGTATCTACAAATAGAAATTAGGAAATGAATTCTCACTTTGTGCCTTTTGGAAAGGAGATTATGGGTCTATACAAGTTGTTTGACCAGCTCCATTAGTGCCCATTTATTGCTAACATATTTGGGATGGGTATATGGGTAGCCACTAAAACTAGCTACTCTAATATAAGAATAGGTGGGGAACTAAATGAAGTATGAGCCCCATTTTATAATATCTTTAACTCTTGTTAATGAGAACCTTGTTCTCCCTAGTTATTTATCAAACATGATAATGATGTAATATATGAAAGTATCATTTACTTTCTTGAAATATTATTTGTTGGCCTCCAATGTGAGGTCAAGATAGTAGTTGTATACTCCATTTATTTCTTTAGGGAATATGTTGAGGCCTAGGAAAGATCTCCCTTTAGCCAAAATATAGACATGGTAAGAAGTTATATAAAACTTGCCAGTTGTTTTCACCTCTAATAATTGCTTGTGGAGGGAATCACTTATTAGTTGAGCCCAACAAATGTATTGGAAATTTTGTCAAATGACCTAGATGTATTGATACATCCATTCTTGAAATATTTTAGCATCAACTACTAGTGATTATGTGTAAAAATATAATATCTCCCACCTCATCAATGAAATTAGTCTTATATAAGGTCTTCAATAGTCTGGTGGTAGAAGCCTTGGGGGAATTAAGCCATTGTCTATTGATCATCTTCTAACACCCATCTAATTTATCTTCAAATAATTGTGTGGATGTCTATGGATTTATATTGAGACAACTCTTAAATTCTAGGATTGCAAATACTAAATCAATAAAGTTATGGTCTAGATTCAAAATCCTTTCCCCTCATTCATTCAAGACTTCTCTTCTATCAGGATCATAGTGTTTGGCTAGTTTGAGTACCAACTCAGGGATTTAGACTAATAATAAGAATATTTTAGCTTATGGTAAGCCATATTCATAAATACTCTGGATCTAATAACTCTTAAACCCCATACTTATTCTGGTCCAAAAGTCTCCTAGGTCAATATGACCTAAATCAATATCCATTATCTCTAATGTATTGGAATATAAAACAAGAATTACATTTGAGGCCTTTAGAATTGAACTTCATCTCTTTTTAGAGAAATAGAATATGGATTTATTTATTATGAGAAACCAATAGTGAGAGCTGGTGGGGTTTGTAAGTGTTCCAAGAAAATAGAATTTTTGGAGGAAATGAGAGGTGTTTTATGCAAATAAAAGTTTTGGTAGAACTAGGAGGTGCTTAAAGTAGGTGAAAACTTAGAGGAGCTAGGAAGTATTATAGGTAGGTTGGATCCTTGATGAAAATATAAGGTGTCAGAAGCAATGTGGATTCTCATGGGGATGGTAAGTGTTTAAAGTAGGTCCACTATTCGTGAGGACTTAGAACTTTGTGAGGATCTTAGGTGCTTGGGAAAACAATAAAACCCATAGTACTTTAGGTGCTTGAGATAAGTCCAATATTTTTAGGGACCTTAGAGGTATTTGTAGGGAATATTCACTATTTGAATGGAGAATATATTTATGGAATATTTGCCTATCTCAATGAAAACCTAGATTTTGACTATGAATTTAGGAGGGAAAAATCTCAAGGTTTTAATGATGAAACTTTTTAGAGACAAAACCTTAGGAAGCCCTAGATTTACTAACTAAAGTTTTGGAGATAATGACAACACAATGAAAATGAAACTACCAACACCTAAAAAAAACAAAGAAATTGTAAAAAAATGATGTCCAAATAAGAAATGGTAAGTCTAATCAAACAAACTTAAAACTTTTCAAAGGAAGGGAAATATCTTGAAGAAGCTTCAAATTTGCAAGAATAATGGCAAAAAATAGAAGGAAAATACCATTCAAGAATGAAAATGATGAGAAAGTTAATTTGTAGTCATGGCTTGAACTTGTAGGTACTTTCTTGACATGTGGCTCAAGGGTTAGATGCATGAGATTCATTATCAAAGCTCAAAACACACTTATCAAATTTAAACAATCATAAAAAATTCCCAAATCACTTTATTTATATAGGATAACCCCTATAATTAATACATTAATTATGGTTGGTGGCAGATAAGAGGTTCTTGGAGTAAGTCCCATGTCCATGAGGTGGGGGTGTTTGATTTGCTTGAATGGCAGAAGGTAGAACCTGCATGCATTTTACAAGTTTTATAACTTGTAAATTGCACCTAGAGTTCTAGATCTTGTGACTTGGGTGGTTGGTAGGAGGTAGAACCTGGGATATAATTTATAAGTTTCAAATTGTATTTCAATTTCCATATCTGATGGGAAAATGGGTGCTTTGGCTTCATGAGATTTGGAGCTTGGCATCCATTTTACAATTTTGTAAATTAAAAAATGCATGCCAAGTTTTTGATTCTACCGATTAGAAGGTTCATGAGATCTAGAGATCGACATGTATTTTGTAAATTTGAAAATTGAAAAATACATGCTGAGATCTAGATTTTGCTAGTTTGGGTAGGTAGTTGCTTTACATGATCCAAAACTCATGAAGTAATTTGAAATTTGCAGATTGCATCTAGAGTTCTAGATTTCATAATGCAATGGGAAAAAATGGGTTTTAGTAGTTTCAAGGGGTTTTTTCAAAAAAATGAAGGGGGTCTCCCTTAGGGTAATAGATGTAATGATATTTTTGGGACAAAAATATCAATAATATCTTAGTAAGTTTAGTGGATTTAGACTGGTCATGTCCTAATATAAATAACTATGTAATGATTTTTTGGTAAGATTATATTCTCTGAGCTTGACATACACTAATTAGGATAAGTTTTAGATACATCCTAATCAATTAAATACATTCTTGAGATGTTCCATCTAGTTGAAAAATTAGGAGAAATGAATGATCTATAAACTAACTAGATCGAGCTAGTCGACCTAGTTGGAAAGTCAGGAGAATAGAACATGTTGAAAATTGACTAGAGTGATCTGTTTGACCTAGTTAGAAAGACATGAAAATAAAATAGGTTATAAACTAATTAGATTGAGTTGGTTCACCTAGTTGGAAAGATAGGAAAACATAATAGGTTGTAAACTGATTAGAGCAAGTTGGTCTACCTAGTTGGAAACTCAGTAAAATAGAATAGTTTACTAGATCAAGATGGTCAATCTAGTTCTATAGTCCAGAAAAAATCAAACTATGTAAAATTAGATAGTTTAGTTTTAAATACAAAAATGAAGTTAAGAGCACAAGCTATTAGATCAAGTTGGTCAATCTAGTTGAAACACACATCACAAAACTTGTATCAACATTGGCTAATACAGTTTGTAATATAATATAGAATGACAAACAACAAGAAGAAAAAATTCAATTTATATGTTAAATAATTATTTGAAAAGAAGATTAAGATATTATACTAAAGGTTGTGTTTGATAATGTAGGCTTCCAAATATATTATCTTGTTCATTGGATAGTGTTAGCTTAATGTTTTAGAGTGATAATTATGGAGGAAGTATCATTCCCATAGCCCACTAAACCTAGTTTCACAGGTAAACTAGAAGTAACTTCTTGATGCTGATAGATAACTGATGCACCACACAATTAAATAGATGGCTATATTCCTAAAGTTCAATACAAAGCTATATACTAGTCATTTTTGAAATACTATGAGATATGTGGAAACTAAAGACTATGTTTAGATCTGTACTATGGCTATGAGTATTAGGGAAAACCCTTCATGCCACAACATATTTAAATGATATAAAAAGGCCATAAATATAATATTATATATCCCTTCACAATAATAAATAAGTATTTTAAAAACTACCAATATAGTTTCTAAGGAAAAGCAAATAAGATGAAAATAAAAGTGAAAATCAATTTTGTCAAAAACCAAGTTGTGATTTATGAAAGAAAATAAATAATAAGCCAACTAAAAACTAAAATTGATTGTAATTACTATGAAATAGAGGTTAATTTCCTTTGCTTATGTTATAAATTTAAACATATAGAAAAAAATCAAGCAGGTCAATCTAGTTATAAAACAATACAAGACAAAATCAAGCTAGCTGAAGCAATCTATTACAAAATAGGCCCAAACAAAAAGATTGACCATGTCAACTTAGTTTTATGGAAAAAAATAGACACATAAATAGATCAATCTAGTTGATTTAATTGACTACGGGGGTAAAATTTTATAGAACTAAAAAACTAAGGAAAATAATAAGTACAAAATTTAAATTTTGATTGAAAATATAATTTACTTAAAATTGATAAAATGGAAATAATAAGATGTTATGAATGAACCTAGAGGATAGAATAATATAAACTAGGTTGAATTAGTTTTTTTTTGAGAATGTTGAATTTTTATTTGACTAGGTTTTCTAGGCAAGTTTTTGATCCTATAAAGGTAGAAAATAATGTTATTAGATAGGATTGAGCTAATTGATCTAGTCTAAACAAAATTGATAAAAAATAGGAAAATGAAACTAGATCGATCAGATTGATTTTATTAAATGACATTAAAATACAAAAATGAACAAAATTGAGCCAATCAATTTAGTTAGGCACATAAATTAAAATAAATTAGTTGGTTAAAATTGATAATCCTATGCATAAAGAATAAATAGGATTAACAGGGTCGATCTAGTTGGAAACCTATGCACTAAAAATAAAATGTGATTAATAGGCTTCATATAATTGAAAACTAATCCATATAAGATAAAAGGTGATTGATAGGCTTGATTTGGTTTAAAATTTATGCATATAATAATAAAATTGGATCAATAGGCTCAATCTAATTGACTGTAATTGAAAAATTAATAATTATAAGGGTTAGATTCACGTAAGGTTCACTAGAATGTATGTAATGAATTAGGATGGATATACAACTTATCCCACTTATTTTATTCTAAGCTTAAAGAATATAATCTTACTAAACAATTACTTGCATAGTTATTTATATCAGGACATGACAAATTTAGATCTACTAAACCTAACTAAGGGATATCTTACTACACAACACCAAAGGAGAGGGTTCCAAAACCTCTAGATAAATTACACTATGTAATAACCCTAGTTAGGCTGACAATACATAAAATAAATCTAATCTAGTGCCCATTAAAGTTTATGGCACAAAGAGGGATAGCTAAACAAAAAAATAAAACATGCAAAGAGAACTCTACTCAAGTCAATGTATAGGCAAACTAAGAAATGAGTAAAACATTTATCTTATTACCTTTTGCAATATATATCTACCACATGAAAGATTAAAATTTAGGAATACTTACCTTGAATTGAACCTATCATGCCTCAATCTCTCCTTTGGACAATGGTGATTTGCTATAGGTTGTTGTGGCTTTGTAAGGATCAAACTATAGAAATAATATCTAGTCTATAATACTCCTACTTTTCATCTAAGACTTCCATAGAAGACAAGTTTCTTTCCTTCCAAGGTAAAACCCTAAGCAATGACTCCTCAAGTGTATAAATATTAGAATTATAAATTATAATAATGTGAAAATAAATGTTTATCTATATTGGATTGAAGGGGGTATTTATAGCTAAGGATTGAACCTAAAATATCCCAAGATTTTAACTAATAAGATCGACCAGTTTAATCTTGTTAGGCATGAATGATAGCCATTAGGTCTCAAACTATGATGATTGGGTTGATATAGTTCCCTAACATTCACTCAATTTATAACAAGATCGACTCGGCAAACATAATATGGAAATGAATAAAAGGGTGTATGCTTAGTTACGTGATATTTAGGAAGATGAATTATTTAGAAGAGTGGATAAAAGGGTTTTACTTACATAGGTATTTGCACAAAAGTAACTTATAGTGGTTTTAGGTAATGGTATAGGGACTAAAAATCTTGGGAAGTACCAAAGGTATGACCACCCCTTTCCTAGTGCACCCTTTAAAATGTACATTTAGAGAGATTAAAAATTGATGGGTTCCTACAAGAGAGAAAGAATCAATAAATGATAAAGTTTAGAAATATTGTGTGTATACAAACTCCACATCTAATTGATGGATGGGAAGGTCTAGGGTCACCAATGGAGAGTTCATTATGATAGAAATGGTGGGTTTATCACTTGATATTGAGATATGATGGAAATTCTTGGATTATTTTGGTGGTTGTTAATTGATGTTACATTGTAACTTATTCTCAAATAAAGTGTTACAATTACACTGTGTTTGATGTAAAAGTAAATAAGTTTCTTATTTCATTCCATGATTGATTATAGTGGAATTGTGAAGTGTTGTCTGATTAGTTGCTTTAGTTATTAGCAATATTATGAGTTCATAGTGTTACATGATAACTTGTAAATGTATTCTATAAGATTGATTTAAATACGAGTAACTGGTATTTTAATCATTTCAATGAATGAAGTATAAAAAAAAATAAAGGATTCCATTGGTTCATATCAATGAAGGCTTGTTGACTCAATATTTATTATTAATACTTATGTGAAGGAAAAATATGAGTTTTGGTATTAAATCCTTTGTTGATCAAAGAATGTATTTTAGTTATATTTTTGTTATTGTGTATTGGAGTTATCACTAGTAATAGATAACTTTAGATGAATATTATTGGTGAAGAATTTGTTGTAAATAAGGAATATATTCATTTGTCTTTTATTATCTTCTTTGGAGTGAATTGGTTTTCCATTAGATAAAACTATGAAGGACATTTGTGAATAATTTATATGTCAAAAATTGTAAATTTTTTTAAATATAACTTTATTCAATGATAGAGTGTAAATAAGTCCTGACATTAACATTCTTTGATGAAGTTGGTTTAGTGAGTATGAAGAGAATGGAAAACATTTTTATTCTAAATCATTTTGAATGGTAGTTTTGTAATGACTACTCTATTGAAATTATAATAAATGGTTGTGAAAGGTAAATGAAGTCTTTAAATTATTATTATAAAAAGTGAAGTTTAGATAATGAATATTTTATGGAAAAGTAAAGATACTTTGTCCACATTAAATAAAACAGGGCATAATATTTTAAATCTCATTCTTTTTGAAAACCATTGCAAGCATGGTCTTGTTTGTAATATATTAAGATTTCAAGTAAAGGGAATGATAAATTTGAGGAATATAATTAAATATTTATTTGTATTTTATTAACACTTTAGGAATGAATATGCATTATCTTTCTACATATTGGTCTAACTTTTGATATGAAAATAAGTTAGAAAATATATGGTAAATGGGTGCTTTATTTAACAAGACAAACTTAAAGTAGTATGCATCTTATTGAGAATTTGATAGTTAATATTAATTAAATTTTTAATAAGCATGGTTTTTGGATCATCCATTTCTCAATCATGTCTTCCTTTGAATTTTTGTCAATCTTTTTTTTGTCTATCTTGAGAAACACATATGTGAATTGAGACCATATTAAAACAATGAATATATAATAATTACATACTATGTTGTACCTATGAGATGGTCAAGCTATATTTCACTTATGATATTTTTTGGATCTAATTATTCGGTTGATAAAAATGAGCTATGATTCATATTAATGGGAAAACAACTTGTGTGGTAATGTTTGTTAACACAAAGAATCATTAACTATTTATTGTTTCTCAATTGATTATAAGATACTGAGTGATAACATTTATATATTTTTAAAAATACAATTAATATCTTTGGTATGTGGACTAAAAATATTATGCAGTGACCCTAGAGCTATTGATAATGATCAAATGACTTAAGCAGGTAGCACTAGTTGGTAGTAATAATCTACTCATAGTTGGTAAGGTGAAGATTATTCAAATTATTTATATTGTATTACTTTTGAAAATATTGAATGAAGTAATATTCTCATTAATGTCATTATTTACTAATATAAATTTAGTATGATTATTCTTATGTTGATTGCTTTCAAAAATATTCTTAGTCAAATAGGATCTTGTTACCTTAGCTACCTGTTATGTAGTCTTGTTTTGTTTATCAAGTTATGTTTATTGGATTTGGACATATATTGTTTTATGATTGGTATCAAACACTTCAAAAAATTTAAGGGTTTTTAAATGGTCCTATTAATGGAATTTATTAATATTGGATTTTATGAGTGTACATTAAGTACACTAATACACCCAAATATACATATCAAATCTATAAATTATTTTCCTAATAGAATCCCTTAAGAATTTCTTGACCTTGGTTAAGTACTTGTTCTTGACCTAACACAATTATGGTCTTGATCACACTTTTATGTATCTATTTTTCTCTCAAATATCTTTGGAAAGTATTGTAGGCTTAATTAATCCTCAACACTTTAAAAAAAAAAAATCTAGTTGTAACACATCTAAGAAATAACAAGAGGATGCCAACTTATCAATGATAAATGAGTTGCATTGGAATGGGAAATTATAATGAATAATATGAATAAAAAATTGACCTAAGTGAGGGATGGTACGTTGCACCCTCATGTAATCAATAAATTATTTAAATAGGAACAAGAAGTTTGAACTAAAGGACTACATATGGATGCAACACATATGGACATAAGTGTATGGAAATGATCCACACAAGAGAAACATTTGAAATAAAATAGAGAATAATTCCAAGGGGAAAATAAAGGGTAAGGACATAAGACTATATAGGTCATCATCTAAGAAACATAAAGGAAAAAAGACCAAATATAAGTGTTTAAGGTTGCATTAGATCAAAATAACCCAAAGTTGTTCTATAAGAAGAAAGTGTGTAAAACTATGGTGTTAATAAAAATAAAAAAATAACACTTCCATAAAAATTGAACCAAAAATAGAACAAGAGACTTGCAATTCTTGAGGGTGGGGGAGGGGAGATTGAGTGAGGGGTAACCTCACATGGAGGTATGATAGACCTCATGATGTGCACAAGGTTAAGTGAAAGGAAGTATAATATAATTTTTATATGAAGATATACATATGATCATATTGGGAAGTCTTGGAGGATGGTCCCCCTTTCATCTAAGTTTAGATACAAAGTAAGGAAAAATTAACATATGAAAGCCAAAGAAAGCAACACGCACTTGAGAATTCATGAAACATATTTGAAGATCATAAGTTTGATACATAATATGAAATAACATTAGAAAAACTAATTATACCACTTTGAATAGATGAAGGAATAATTAAAGAAGTGGAATTAGGTTACTAAATCTATGATTTGTGTGAGCTCACGATAGGGCAAGCATGGATTTTATTGAAAAGTATGGTGAAAAATGTCATGAAGAGAATCATAAACTATAATGGTTTAAGAGTAAATATACATTCAAAATATATTGATATTGAAAATGAATAAGGAAATACTACCATGTTACAACAAAATATAAAGTAAATTTTAGAGCTCATAGAAAAAGATTAAAAAATTAGTGTAGTATAAAATTTTGAGATCTAAAGCCAATTATAAGGTGGGTATGGGAATAAGGTTAATTTTAAGGAAATATCCATTATATTTTAAACCAATATAATAAAATATACGCACAATAAATTTGATATAAAAATAGACCACTTTGGATGACAAGGGAAAAAATTTGATGAAAATTATCAGCTATGTGCCTGGGAATATCAAAGTGGTCAAGCTAATTTTTAATATTTTTGAGGAAATTAAAACCTTAATTATTAATAATATTTATTAATACATAATATTATTTTCATTCATTATATATATATATATATATATATAATCAGTACAATACCAAACCCTCCAACTCTATCACTAATATATACTACCTAGAAGTTACTTATCACATGTCCAAGGGGTGTTTTTATAGGTATGACCCACTTGCTTAAATTATAACTATTTATAGTTGGAAATATTATATAACCTTGTATAATGTTTCCCTTTGTTCCTTATATCTTGTGTGTTGGCATATAATATCCTTAACCATCCTAGGAATCTTGCACCTTCTAAATGTTGATACACATTTCATTAATATGGGTATGTATCTTTCTCATATGCCTTAATATATATTATGATTCATTCATGAAAGGTAATTATTTATAAGACTCCTCCTATAGACACCAAAATTGTGTCGACTCCCCTTGGTCCTAACCCACACCTTATTAATTTAAAATAAACAATTTATTTTAAATTATGACCTCACCTAAGACACCTCACCTAGGACACCTCACCTTGGACACCTCACCTTGGACCATTTCCTACCCTATGACTCACCTTGAGACTAAGTCATCTACCTATAACCTATTCTCACTCCTTTCCAACTGCCTAACCAACACTCGTGCATAATAACCTCACCTTTTGTCCGTTCTCCAATGGCAAATGCACATGGCAGATGGAGAAATGGGCAAAGGGCCAAAAATAGCCCTTTTACCCATTCTATGGCCATTGACATCGGTCAACTGTTGGCCATCGCTGGTAGGATCGCCAATGTTGGTTTCTTAAACTGAGTTCTAATCGACCTTCGAGGCCCAAATCCTGAATCCAGGAATCGAATCGCTCTGGCTCTTTCTCTAGCTCTCTCCCTTGAACTTCCTCTCTCACAGATGTGCACTCTCTGAGACCAATCATCAGACTTTGACTAATGCTCTATAGGTTATAGAAACTCTACATAAATCACTCCAAACATTGGATTGGAAACATTGCATGAGGTCTTCGACATCAGCCACAACGGGAACAAACATTCTACACCTCTGGTTCTCTACCAAGTAGAGCTAAGTATTCTTTTGTCTCCATTTCAGTGTTTAGAATACATTATTAATTAGTTTCTATTTAATATTTCTAAATACAATCAACCCAACCCGGTTTTCTTCCTGGAGAGGCTGAAAAGCCTTCCTCTTATCTTGACCCTCATCTCACACGTACCATCTACATTTGTCCCCCTTAAGACTCTATTGACTTCCCTGTAACCCTGCATAGACCTCCAAATTCCCAGACTCCTTCTATCGACCACAGACATAACCCTCAGACCCATCCAAGGCCCATTACCCTGATTGACATCGTCCATTGCCCCTACCATAATTGGTAACATAACCGATGTCAGCATATTTAGCAATCGATGCTGGCAGGACTACTGACGTTGGTGACTATGTGAGGCTGATTATAGAGAACAGGTACACTTTATGTTTATTTCTCTTTCTTAGTCTTTCACCATTTCTCTTTATATGACACTCTTTTCATAAATAGTGGGCTGTCATCCCTCATAGAGCTTTACACTTTCGGGATCGAGCGTGTGCTTGGCAGTCCACCTTATCTTTATCTAACATTCTCTTTGTTTGAGTCTTATTCTTATCTACAGGTGTATTCCTCCACAGCCAAAGAGGAGCTCCTACAATGTCTGGATACGATGCGCAACTTAATCTGGGTATCAATCAAACCCCTGACCCTTTACCTTTGGTTTCTTTCTTCTTCTGAATGTCAATAGAAAAAAATGTAGAGAAACATTCTAGCACGCCCAGTGGGACCCTGGAGTTTTCCTTGGGTTGATTTTTTCTAAAAAGCAAACTTTCATATAGGTGCATTAGGAAAATTTTCTCCTTGTATCCTTCTTCTATATTTTTATTTTGAAAAGAAATCATAAGCACAAGTTAAAAAGAACTTATTTCTTTTTCTTCTTGTCACTTTTTCCTTCCATCTTAGAGTAGTGAAAATTCATGCTCTTAACCTTTTCCTCCATTGTTTGCATCTAAACAAAACATTTCGATTTGGGTTAAAAATATATTGCATTTCATTCCTGCTTGAATGCATATTTAGCTCATCTAGTAATTAAAAATGCATTATGAATAAATCGTAGTACACATATGTTACACAACCTAACCACATTCACAATCAAATCAAACACTTTAATATACTTGAGACAAGGCTCGACTAGGATTTCATCACCTAGTGGATACCTTACCCTTCCTGGCGATCCTACTTAGATTTCACCACCAAGAGGAGGACCCACTCTGTTCTCTGGTAGAGTATAAACTGTAGGCAAAGTATATATTGGCTAAGTGGCCCAGCTTGGCTCTGGGTTCGTAAAGTGAAGGGAGCAAGCCCCTATCACTAAGCCACATACGAAACCTAACACAGACTTTTGAGAACCAAAACATAACCCAAAACCAACCTTAGACTTCCTCTTTAGGACCCATTCTAAATGCCCAATTTCTAACACATTCTTCTAAGGCATAAGCCACCATGACTCTAAAATTTATTCTTAAGAATATAATGTTTAGAGGTTGCTTGCTGTCCTCATTTCTACTGTTCTTATCTAGTTTTTTGAGCTAGTAAGGTTGCATTATTTTGAGGTCTAAAAACACCTCAGAGTTTCTCCTTTTTTCCAAAAAACTTTTAGTTTTCTGAGTTTTTGGAAACACACAGACACTGACATCGGTTTTTCCATTGACATCGGCAACTTATCATCGACATCAGTTTTTCAACCAACGTCGGCAACTATATTCACCGACATTGGTCATACCACCAATGTCGGTCATTGTCAAAAATTTTCTTTCCAAAATAGCAACTTTAAAACCCAACTTTTTTCCTATTAAACACAACTTTTGGTCTTCTAAAACTGAAACATATAGTTTTTGGGACTTGAATCCATTTCATCTTGAACGGTTTTGACATGTAGTCAAGCTAAAACTCTTGTTGACCACGCAAGTCAACAACCACTTCCACCTTCGTCCTTCATACCAAGTCCCCTAATGGAGTATACTTCAGACACTGAGCGTGATCCTATCCAACCAACCCCCAATCAACCTCCAATTGTTCTCGAAGGGGATCAAAATTTTGAGAGATTCCTTGACCACAATGTCAAGGCTCTCCAACACTATCTCACAAAAATCCAAACACAAGATCCTTTAGGTAACCCTATTTATGGGATGACAACTTCCTTGACTGAAACAACAACATCCGTTACTCAACTTATGGTCACTCAGGCCATAGCCTCGACTAGTAACTAAACCATGGCCAATGTTCAAGATTTGGCCTCCCCTCTTATTCCTAGACCTACCTCCATCGGGGTTTTTATACCCCCTCAACCACAAACAATTCAAACAAGCTCAACACCTTTTCAAAACTTGCTTGTTTGTATCCCTCCCACTCTTGCACCCATAAATACAAGAGTGACTACCTATCCTCTTACTAGTGTCGCCACCACTCAACCACCCTTGGTGGCATCTAGTCAATTTGTGTCCTCTAACTTTGTGGCATAAGCCCCCTTGCCCTCAACAGCAATCTCCATGATGAACTACCAATATGTTGTACCTACACAAATGTAACCAAGTACGTCATATGCCCCTCCCAATGCCTTCCAGGTACCCTACAACCTAGGGGGTGCCCCACCTACCAATCTGTCAGCCGATCTAATTAAGATGCTGATGGATAAGATGTCAAACCTTGAGACATCCATTTCCAGTTCAATTAATGTTCTTTCATATGAACAAATCTGTAATGAACCCATTCACCCTTCAGTGCCTATTCGATCATATCCTAACTAGTGGGAACTCCTAAAATTTACTCACTTTTAGAGTAAAGAAGACCCACAACAACATCTATGAGCGTTTAGACATGCTTGCTACCTTATAACACACGATGATGCATTATTACTTCACACATTTCCCATGTCGCTTTCTGGTGCCACCCTTGATTGGTATAGTTCTATTACCAGTCATTCTCTTTTTACCTTCACTCAACTCACCCAATTATTTCTTGACCATTTCTCAATTAACATCACCAAAAAGGTCTCCATTATAGACCTATATTCTATTAAACAATTTGACGATGAATCAATAGCTGACTTCGTCACCCGTTAGAGAGGTTTGATCAACCAACTCTCCTTTTCATTACCTCAACCTGAGCTCATTGAACTCTTTTCAAGAGCATGTGCTAATCAAATCTCATCCACTTTGCGGGTTCAAACATTCTACACATTTGACGAAGCTTTCACCATGGCACAAAAGCTTGAACTCCACGCTGTCAAAGAGGATAGAGTCAAATTGCATAGTAAAAATACTAACACAAAAGCCAATGACCCTTCTTCTTCCAGACCTTCTTCTTCCCACTCCAATTCTAAGGGGTCGGCAAATGCTGTGGTCGTTAGATCATCATCTACCACAACTAACCAAAAAAACCCCTCTACATCACAATACACCACAAAACAATTCCAACAATGATACATACAACATCAATACACTCCAATAGGAGAATCATACACTTCCATGTTGGATAAAATAGTCAAGCAGGGGGTCCTCAATCTCCCTCAAATCTGACCACCTCAATTTGACCCCTCAAAAGCCATCCCTACATGGTATAGGGAAAATGACTTTTGTAATTATCATCGTGTCAATGGTCATGACACAAACAATTGTAAAACCTTTAAAAACATTGTCCAAGACATGCTAGACAAAGGGGATCTTATTTTGGATAACCCAAATGCATCGGCTAACCAAAACATGGATGTCTTTAGACAACCATTCCCTAATCATCCCCCAAGTCAAAAAAATGTTGAGACCATGCCCGATGACCTTCAAGAATGTAATATACGCACGGTCGACATGGTCTCCTTTTATCCCTGACCAACCTCTCCCACAGTCTAAAGAGGTTAGTCAACCTATCTCTCCACCATGGGTAGAAGAGGTCATTATCCCTCTACTTTGACCTTTAGAGGAGTCTTCCTCTCTTATTTGTCCTCCACCAATGGGGGATAGTCCTCCTTTCAACCCCCCTTTCACACATAGGAGAGTCTACTTCAAACTCTCCCATGTTGGAAGATGCCTTGACAACACCAATGCCGGTGGCCTCACCCTCATCCTTCCTATTACCAATGAGGGATCATACTCTCCCCACTCCTTGACCACATGCAAAAGCCATGATCATCCCTATGCTCTACCCTCTCGAAGAGCCACATTCTCCAATCTCTTTTCCACCAAGAGAAGAACTTGTCACTACACCCACTTTGGTCGAGGAAGATCCAGTGATGGTTCCTTCTCACCTTTGGCCTGTGATTGCTGAGTCAGACACATTTTTGATCTCATAATCACCCCAACCCTCATAGGCATCCACCATACCGAAATAGATCAAATCTCTCAGTATGCACCCTATATCAAACCTCACTCACCCATAAGTGAAGGTAGACTTGAACCTCACCCCACACAATAGTGGTCCTCGCACCAAACTAAAGAAGACTACTAAACCACGTCAGAGAACTCCTCCCCCACCATCACCATTGACCTCTATTTTGGGCCCACATCCATCCACCTTAATAGGAGTGCTTCCTACTCCAACACCTATCAAAAACATATCACATCCATTACTACCTTTACCTGGTAAAAACATACACCCTCTAAAACATCCAACACCTCTCACCACAAAAGTGTCATCTACGCGAGTGGCCACACCACCAACCAAAAAGGTGGCACAAAAAACTCATCCTATAACTCCTAAATAGAAGTTATCAACCCCTACTACAACAAAACACACAGACCCATTAGCAGGTTCCTATGCTTTGCTGTTATGCCAATTATTGCAGTCTTCTCACATCAGTCTCCCACCTCTTAAACCATTCCAACCTCTCAGACCAAAACCATCTTGGTTCGACAACACTAAAATCTATGCGTATCATCACACACCTGGACATGACACTGAGCGTTGCTGCACTCTTAAAGTTATCATTTGCCAACACTTGAAAAAGGACACCCTTTTCATTAAGGATCCTCTTGACCACCCTTTCAACAAACCACCGACACCATCCCATACCTCTCAAACATCCTCACCTTCATCAAGATCCCATCATCAGACTATAGTCCCTCTACCACCTTCTCCCCCTTTATTCAAAATCAACACTATCAATGTGGCCACCAGGTCACAAACCATGAAGGATAAAGGAAAAGAGAAGGTTTCTATTCCTTGGACATATCCATTTATCAAGTACTCTCCATCACCAAAGCCTAAGATTTCTATCTTGGGCACATCCCAACCAACATCTTTGAAGCCAATTCGTGACTCCATGGTGAAACAACTTCACCAAACCCCTGTGAAGATGTCCTTGTATGACCTCATTCAAAGCTCTCCACAACATCACCAAACTTTAATCAAAGCTTTACAGATAGTGGAGGTCCAACTTGAAGACCCCTAACCACTGGCTACTTTTGTCAAATCATTACCCACTATCACCTCCATCATTGTCCATGATTTTGAGATTCTAGACTATAACCTGGAAGATCAGGATCCATCCTCTCAAACTAATCCTATCAGGCAAAAGCTTGACAGGATGCATCCTTACATCACACTCCTTGTCTAAGAGGAACTTCATCATCTTCTCTTCATCTCATTTATCCAACCCATTGATTATCTGCAATGGGTGTCAAACATTATCCCTGTTATAAAAGCAACTTGGGGAATTCAACTTTGAACTAAACTATCACGACCTCAACCAAGCATCGACCAAGCATCAACCAACTTCTTAATCATCTTTAACACATGACCAATATGGAAAGAAGCAAACGAGGCAAGTTTGCTCCTAATTGGCTCAGACCTTATATCATAACGCACATGTATGGATCAGGCACTTATCATCTATCTTCTCTCAAAGGCTGACTAGAAATTGAGCCCCTTAATGCCTTACATCTTCAACCATTTTATTGTTAATTAAGTAATCATTCACTTGACATTTAACTTGAGCTCGTCCCTTGAACAATCCCCATCATCCTCATTCCTATTCCTTCAACCCTTTTTCCCTACAAACATTAGTTGACCCTTTTTGCATTAATGCTTTGTCCTAATAAAAGGGAAACCCCTAAACCTCTATAGTCTTGTCCATGACTAAAAATTCAGTCAAAAAAACAAAAAAAAAAAACAAAAAATTGGGATGCCTATTCAAAGGTCATAAACTATAAATGTAGACTGCTCCCTTGAAGGATAACTATTTAAAAACATCCAAACATATAAAGATGAATATAGACCACTCCCTCGAAGGATGGCTATGCCCAGATTTTGCTACAAATAGCACCCTCTCAAAAGCTTTTTGCATCGATCAGCTTCAACATGACCATAAAACAAAACAACATCCCTAAGTAGACTTCCCGCATTGATCAGTCTACCATAAAAAAAATTGACTGACAAACTATTAAGTCATGGACTTGTCTATAGTCGTTCTCAAGGCCACCTATAAAAGGGGCAAGGTTATCCCTGCTAAAAAGGGTTACGCTATCCTGACATATCACCTAATCACACCTATTACCCTCACATACTCAAGGGATTGTGAGCTCATTTAATGTCAAGTGATTTGAGTACTTCTCTAACACAAACCAATGGTCAACGACGTAATGCATGAACAAGGCTTTTGTTTCCAAAAAACCCTATCTATACTCTCATTATGGTCCTTGTCAATGAAAGAGCAATGCGCCTTTCACTTCTTACTTGACTTCATCACATGCCTATAACATGCCAAACCAAACCATTTTCAAACCACTAACATAACCTCATAATTTATTTAATGCAAATACCGATTTGTATTATATCAATTATCATAGCCCATTCACATTAGTTTCTATGGAAAACACTACACATGGAAACTATCAACCAAACATAACCAATGTTACAGAATACACCATCACATAATATGGAAAAGGCTGTAACATCATCATACTCATTTCATTTTTAGCATACACCATCATAAATATGGAAAATTGCTAGGGATGAAAACCCATATAACCAATGTTATAGAATACACCATCACACAATATGGAAAAGGCTATAACATCATCATTCATTTCATTTTTAGCATACACCATCACCAATATGGAAAATTTCTAGAGATGAAAAGCCACATAACCAATGTTACAGAATACACCATCACATAATATGGAAAAAGCTGTAACATCATCATACATTCATCATTTCAAGCATGTACCATCATACATATGGGAAATGCTAACAACACTAACATGACCAAACCAATTGACAACCTCTTTTGACTCTTCCTCCCTTTTGGGGAGAACTACATTGGCCTAAGGCCCTTCAAATAGGGGCTATGTAGGCAGCACTCAGTTGATACATAGTCTTCTGAGGTTAGCTCAGCCATTCATTTGTTCATCTACTTGATGGACCAACCATTTAACCTTTGACCATGATCAAACAACCTAGTCTAAAATCATGACCACACAACTAGCCCTGACATTGTAGAAGTCACCTTAGACTTCTCATGGGGCACATTGGAGATCACATATATCTCCCTGACCACAACAAATAACCTTTGAGATCACTTATATCTCAACTTGACCTGATAAATGACTTTGGAGATCTCAACTATCTCCTCTGACCATAACCATTTTTGAGACAACTTTGCCTTGGTTATTTTGATTGCATATATGCTACCTCACAAATAGTTAGCAAAATTGTATGCACCTCATATTATGACCCTCACACGTATTGTCAGATAGCACTCCAGTTGATCCCCATACTTGTGACATTTTCATGTTTTCCAAGAGCACTTCTTGAGCCCAGGATACTTGGAACACAACGACCATTAGAGCTATAGCTTTGATCATTTAACCCAATCAGCTATGACTAAATGTTGGGGTCCGATTATTTTGATTTTAGTGCTCCTCAACCTTATCTATGATAATTTGACCTACTATCATGTGAAGTGGCATACGCGCAATCTCAACTATTGTAGCGTTCACACTCTGACTTCACCATACTCATCCACTACTTATCAAGTTAGCAACCAATTTCAGATTGCCCTCTATCGATTCTCACTTTGAAGGGGAATACCTCATCCCATACCTGGGGCAACCTACTCTTATTTTTGTCTTGCAGTTTGTCAAGAACAACCAACAAGACAAAAAGGGGCAAATGTAGACACCAAAATTGTGTCTACTCCCTTTGGTCCTAACCCACACCTTATTAATTTAAAATAAATAATTTATTTTAAATTATGACCTCACCTAAGACACCTCACCTAGGACACCTCACCTTGGACACCTCACCTTGGACCATTTACTACCCTATGACTCACCTTGAGACTAAGTCATCTACCTATGACCTATTCTCACTCCTTTCCAACTACCTAACCAACACTCATGCATAATAACCTCACCTTTTGACCATTCTCCAATGGAAAATGCACATGGTGGATGGAGAAATGGGCAAAGGGAAAAAAATATCCCTTTTACCCATTCTCTAGCTGCCAATGTCTGTCAACTATTTGCTGACGCTGGCAGGATCACCGACGTTGGTTTCTTAAACTGAGTTCTAATCGACCTCTGGGGCCCAAATCCTGAATCTAGGAATCGAATCACTCTGGCTCTCTCCCTCAGACTTCCTCTCTCACAGATGTGCACTCTCTGAGACCAAGCATCAGACTTTGATTAACGCTCTCCAGGTTACAGAAACTCTATAAAAATCACTCCAAACATTGGATTGGAAACATTGCACGAGGTCTTCGACATCAGCCACAACGAGAACAAACATTCTACACCTCTAGTTCTCCACCAAGCAGAGCTAAGTATTCTTTTGTCTCCATTTCATTATTTAGAATACATTAGTAATTAGTTTCTATTTAATATTTCTAAATATAATCATCCCAACCCAGCTTTCTTCCTGGAGCAGCTGGAAAGCCTTCTTCTTATCCTGACCCTCATCTCACACATACCATCTACCTTTGTCCCCCTTAAGACTCTATTGACTTCCCTACAACCCTACACAGACCTCCAAATTCCTAGACTCCTTCTATCGACCACAGACATAGCCCTCTGACCCATCCAAGGCCCATTACCCTGACCGACATCGACCACTGCCCCTACCGACATTGGTAACATAACTGACGTCGACATATTTAGCAACCAATGCCAGTAGGACTACCAATGTTGGCAACTGTGTGAGGCTGATTACAGAGAATAGGTACGTGTTATATTTATTTCTCTTTCTTAATCTTTCACCATTTCTCTTTATATGACACTCTTTTCATAAATAGTGGACTGTCATCCCTCATGGAGCTTTACGCTTCTGGGACTGAGCGTGTGCTTGGCAGTCCACTTTATCTTTATCTAACATTCTCTTTTTTTGAGTCTTATTCTTATCTACAGGTGTCTTCCTCCACATCCAAAGAGGAGATCCTACAATGTATGGATATGGTGCGCAACTTAATCTGGATATCAATCAAACCCCTGACCCTTTACCTTTAGTTTCTTTCTTCTTCTGAATGTAAACAACAAAAAACATAGAGAAACATTCTGGCCCATGCACACTAATCCTACTTGACCCAATATTGATTCAATATCTAAGATTCACTCTTGGTGTACACATTATTGGGACCAACATTCCTCTATAGTAACTATCTTGTCTACCCCTTAGATAATTTTGTAATATGAACACTCCATTTAGTTTATCCTTATTATGCAACCAAAAAATTAAGTATGATGTTGAATTTACTTCTCAAATTATCCCCACCTTTTTACATTAAAATCCAACCTTTATTTTGGTTTTGTTAAGATCTCAAATAGGCTCTCCATGATATTTATCTCATCTATATTTGTATCATACTTCTTAGTTATATCCTTATGATCCCTTATAAGATTCTTATAAACTTAACCTAAAATTTAATCCTTGTACACTTATTTTATTTGGAATTTCTAAAGTAGTTTCTTAAAGTTTGGACACTTCTCATCCATTCATGATTTGTATGCCTTGGGTTTACTCAAACTTTGTTGGTGCATTATATATATAAAGACAAGATAATGCACCAACAAAGTTTGAGTGAACCCAAGGCATACAAATCATGAATGGATGAGAAGTGTCCAAACTTGGAGAAACTACTTTAGAAATTCCAAATAAAATAAGTGTAAAAGGATTAAATTTTAGGTTAATTTTATAATAATCTTATAAGGGATCATAAGGATATAACTAAGAAGTATGATACAAATCTAGATGAGATAAGTATCATGGAGAGCCTATTTGAGATATTAACAAAACCAAAATAAAGGTTGGATTTTAATGTAAAAAGGTGGAGATAATTTGAGAAGTAAATTCAACATCATAATTAATTTTTTGGTTGCATAACAAGGATAAACTAAATGGAGTGTTCATATTACAAAATCATCTAAGGGGTAGACAAGATAGTTAGTATAGAGGAATGTTGGCCCCAATAATGTGTACACCAAGAGTGAATCCTAGATATTGAATCAATATTGGGTCAATTAGGATTAGTGTGCATGGGATGGAGGAGTCTTATAAATAATTACCTTTCATGAATGAATCATAATATATATTAAGGCATATGAGAAAGATACATACCCATATTAATGAAATGTGTATCAACATTCAAAAGGTGAAAGATTCCTAGGATGGTTAAGGATATTCTATGCCAACACACAAGATATAAGGAACAAAGGGAAACATTATACAAGGTTATATACTACTTCAAACTATAAATAGTTATAATTTAAGCAAGTGGGTCATACCTATAAAAACACCCCTTGGACATGTGATAAGTAACTTCTAGGTAGTATATATTAGTGATAGAGTTAGAGGGTTTACTATTGTACTGATTATACATGAATGCTTGTAAATTATATATTTTTATTTAATTATAGAGGAATCATAACTTTAAATATGATTTCATGGAGGTTTTTACATGTTTTTGACTATGAATATATAAGATATATGTTTTTGTGGTGATTTTGGGGGTATGAATCTATTTATTGTGCTTTATTTATTTTTCATATGACATGTAAGGGTTTAAGCATGGAATTTATATTATGTTTTGGTATTTATAACTATTTTTTATGTGGATATTCATTTATCTTCTAATTAATAGGTGATTAATGATCTCTATCTATTCTTTGAGTGAGCACTGGAGCTTAATTCTAAAGTGATATGTTGATGCAAGAGCATATTACTTATTGAATATTAATAGTATAGTGCAAGGTTTATTTATGTGTTAAATAATGAGTGAATAAACATTATTATTCACTCTTATGTCTTTAATAGTCTATGCATATGATAGTTTGAATGCAATGTAACATTTTCCATTGCCATCCTCTTTATTTTATACAATTGGGTATATATCTTGCACTCATCTACCCATTTCTATGTGTCATTGTTACCATTGGTGATGTTTTTGTTCCCACATATAATCTTCCTTGGATTATGTATGCTTTATCTTCTCAACCACAATTTTTGGCCTTGCATACCTTTCTCCCCCATATTCCCTCTGATTTTTGTACAATTATTCTTTTACACACATCACTTTCTTTTTCCCTCCTTTAATAACAAGTTTTATTACTTTAAAATGCTTATACTTCACTTTTAAAACTCAATAAGACTTAAAATTTATTCATACCTTTTACTTCATATTAAATATACATACCATTTCCTTTCCTTGACTTTTTTACATATTATCTAACCTAAGGGAGGCCAATTTCAACCATTTTTATCAACTAAGTGTAAAAACTCATAAAACTTAGTTAAATATAATAATTTAATTTGAAGAAATACATCCATGTAGTCCTAAATAAATAATCAATAAAAAAGATAAAATTTTAACATTATATAATCTATAACTTATTTTTAACATAGACATCATCATGTATCAACTATAAGCTTTAGTTGGCTCTACAAATACTCCCCAGGGATTTTATTCCTATTCTAGTTTCTAAAAAATCATACTCACATAAAATACTATCGATAAATCACAAACCATTTTCCACTAAGGAATCAACATTAATATATCCATACTGCATATGCCATAATTGTTATCAGGATGTTAAACTTATGTCTTAGTAGTTATAGCAGATCTAATGAAGAAGGAAGCACATTAAAATGCATTTGACTAATTTATCAACATCATAGCATTTTTAAATTTATTTATACCCATATTTAATTGAATTGAAGTATATGATCTATAATATTCACCCAAGAATGGACATCTAAGACCAATGACAAGAAGATCAAAAACACAAAATCTATTGAAACTAGAAATCAAGAAATGAGAAGAACTGTAATAGATGTATTCATATAATGGAGATGGCTTTCATAAAAAAAGATTGAATATCATATCTCTTACATCTCTTAAAGTTGTCAAAACTCACAACTAATTAGCACACCATAATCTGAAAGACTCCAAATATTCCATTTGAATAAAGCTTACAGAGGGATGTACATATAGGTGGAATTTAGGTGAACCCCAACTATACCATGCATGTGGGACTAACTTCCCTAAAATAGGTGGAAGAAAGGCAAGTAACCAACATCCTAATACATGTGGGACAAACTTCCCCAATGTACAAAAAAAACAAAGCAAGCTAAATGGTAGGAAAATAAATATCCTACACCAACACACCCCTTAGGAGTAACTTAGGTGGGTAGAAGGATTGGGTCCAAAAAATGAGTCTTGATGAGGTATGCAAGTACATATAAACTCATAAAATATAGAAAATGAGAAAACCCATAGGAAAAACTCTCCCCCCCCCCCCAAAAAAAAAAAAAAAAAAAAAGAAAGAAAGAAAATATAAAACTAATTTTTTCTTAATATTGTGTCCCATCACTTTGATAAAGTCTACCTCCAATGTGTAGATGATGAACTTTGAGTAGAAAAAGAGATCAAATGTATAAGAGAATAAAGTAAGGATAAAAGTATATGAAAACCCTACACACTAACACCCCTTGAGACTAATCAACAATAACCTCCCAAATTTGGCACTTTATAATTTTAGTGTAATTAAAAAACAAATGGGGCCATTAATGATGGGTGTGATAATCATCCATAAATGAGGATGTCCATGACCGATGATTGTATATCAAACACATGTGATTGTTGAAGCAAGAAATTAAAGAGAAGAAAATAATGCAAATTTCTCCATGAATAGCTGAAGAACATATATGTATAAATAGGTGAGTATATGTGTAACCCCCTAGAATATTGGTAATCCCTACCTACAATAGTGGTAAACTCCATACCCAAAATATATATTCAATGATTAATTGGTCAAAAGAGAAACTCCCACTAGTTAAAATAGGATAATCAAGGTAATTCCCTATAACATGCATACCTTAGCAAGCTAATCTCATAAGTGTACAAAAAACCCAAATAACATGCACACCCACTAGAAGCATAACTTAGGTAGGTAGAAGAATTAGGTCACAATAACTAGGCTTGATGAGGTACCTAAACATAAAGCAACTCTCATAAAGTGGAGACAAGGAGAAAACCTATAGGGTAAAACTCCTCCCCAAAATAAAGGTAAGTGAAAAATTATGCATAATCTAAGGATGTCAAGCAAAACCAATAATGCATCTAAACGTGAGAGAAAATAGGGAACATAGAGAGGATGACTAAGAAGTTTCCATAGAATATGCCAAATCTACCTATAGTAGAGCTTGCCAAATGTACAAGGTCAATGATGAGATCCTTTGCCTGAATACTGAAGAAGCTCCACTTGTATTGAATAAATTTTCTTCTTTTTGATAAATTAAGAACATGAATGGTGTACTATAAATATAACCATTCCACAATATAATATAAGAATGTAATAGTATAAAGTACTCTAAATAGGGTCCAAAATAAATGTATGGCATAGGCCTATCAAGATCATGCATAATAGTTATATGTAATACCATTAAAGTGAACCTATTAGAATAAAGACATGGAACATTCACTATAAGAATGCCTATGTGAAAAGGAGAGCTTAGTTTAAAAACTATCAAAATTGAAGAATATACTAGAGATGAAGCACACATATTTTTAATATGAATATCCATAAGAACATATGAGTTGTCAAAGCTCTTAATGAGAGTACTCACATTAGAAATAATAGACTCCTCTAAAGTACAATATTGTGAAGGCTCTAAAATAGAAACATCCTGAATAGGGACAAAAGTATAATATATAATGATACAACTAAAGTCGAGCATAATCTCATCATATAATGGTGGCTTGACAAAAAGAAGATCACAATTCACCATGAATATGCTATCACAAAAAATAGGAATATGAGGATGGAGTAAAATAGTCTCGTAAGATAGAATAAGAAGAGGAGTGATATATATCTTAATAGGATCTCCAAAAATATATTTTAGGATGCTCTAAATAGTGTAGGGACATGTGATATGTTTGAAATGGAAACTAAAATCCATGGAAACATGTAATAATAGAGTACCAAGAACCTTGTCATAAGTGTTAGCTCACTTATTGTACCAAACAATATTAATGGGAACAATAATCTATCCATATAGGAATGGAATATAATTATTAATTATGATCAAGTGTTATATGTAAGCATGCCAAGGCACATCTTAATAAATGGACATCAAACTTTGTTGATAATGCATCCATGAGAATGACCAATCAGTGAAATTGACCAAATTAATACACATGAAATGAAAACATGAGGGACATCAGGAGATATTGATAATGAATCCAAAGGAGAGTATAATAAAGTGTGTATAGACTATATATATATGGCCCAACAATAACACCATTATGAATAGCTTAGAAAAACAAGCATGTTTGAAGAAGATGACACTCAAAATGGAGCTACCAATCAAAAGTTATGTGAGTTTAAACTTTATGCAATAGGTGGAATGAGAGCATGAATAGGAGAAAATACTACAAAAAATGAGTCTAGATTAGCTATCAATTCCTTAAAAATACACCACTACATAGATCAAGAAAAATGGGGCACCTTTGAAGAAGATGATGCTTAAAATAGAGTAACTGATCAAAAGTTACAAACATTTGAAGACAAGCTACTAGAATGGCAAAATTCCTTCAATTAAAGTTGATGGTTTTTTGAATGTCATAGACATGTGGTTGAATTTTATGGGTTTATAGACATCACTAGAGGTTTCAAAGAATGCCCAAGTGTGCAAAAAAATGGTAGAACAATAATAAAAACCTTATTTTTACAAGAATCTATACACCAACTCCAAAAAATAATAGAGCCCCATTAGAGAACTTGAAAAACCCATAAGGAATATTTATTTTATTTTATAATCTAAGCCTTTTTCACTTATATTTTGCATGGATATTGATAAAATCACTACAAACCCTAAAAAATGGCCAATGAAGAACAACAATAGCAATGCATGCAATGAAAATGACTCACCAAGTATTTGAAATGGTAAAAGTAGCTATCAATAAAGCTCTGATACCATGTAAGATTCACCCAAGAATGGATGCCCAAGACCAATGACAAGAATATTGAACACACAAATCTATTGAAACTAGAAATCAAGAAATGAATAGAACTATAATAGATGTATTCATATAATGGATATTAATTGGATAAAAAAATATCAAAGATCATGTCTCTCACAACTCTTAAAGTTGTCACAACTCACAACTAAGTAGCTCACCACAATACAAAAGACTCCAAATATTCCATTTGAATAAATCTTACAAAGGGATGCACATATATGTGGAAGTTAGGTGAATCCCAACCATATCATGCATGTGGGACTAACTTACCCAAAATAGGTGAAAGAAAGGAAAAGAACCAACATCCCAATACATGTGGGATAAACTTCCTCAATGTGTAAAAAATAACTAAGCAAGCTAAATGGTAGGAAAATAAATATCCTACACTAACATGATCCCATAATCTAAGACATTCTGATAGGCATTTTCATAATGGTAACTAAATAAGGAATATGTTTATTCAAATTAAGAACATGCCACACATTTTCAAAAAACTTAGCAATCGAGATGCAATATTATGATAGACCCAATACCATGTGGATTGTAAATAGAATTATATAGCAATATAACATGATATAAATATGTTTCTTTATAGGGCTATACTTTTTTTATAAGTTGTGGTTTTTCACACCTATATCTAAAATTCATATATCAATAACCTCAACCCTTGTGTATATACTAAAACATGGTATTTGACACTTGGAAATATCAATCTTGAAGTACACTCATACTAAAAAAACTCTTATTCACCATTCCCACATACCTACATTCTAGTTATGAGTTTGATATATCCTAAGTTACTCTCAATCCATGCTAAATTAGTTAAATATCCTACTTAGACATTTCCAAATGACCACATTTGCTTTTTTGTCTCTCTAAAAGTAACATCAGAATTAGATAGTTATGTTGACATTACCATATTTTTCCTTGAAATGACTATTTTTCAAAATCAAATCATTTCCTTAGGTTGTCCCATTCACTCTATGTGTTGGTGATTCAATAAATTACCTAGATGAGCACATATAAATACAAATCAAGGTCAAGTTAATTATCTATATTTCATTCTCAAGTAAGTATCACATATACTACTACACATTTAGAAAATATTCCCTATTATTCCTAAATTGTAAATTAGTCACAAGGAGCACTGATCACCAAAGTCTAAAGCATACCAAGCTAGGTCAAGATCTATCATTTTTAAGATCAAAGCTAGATTTTAAGGTGCATTCATTTAATTATTGAATATAATGTACAATCACACTAAGAAGAAAAATACATGTGGCTTGATTTTCCTCTTTAGATAATTGTATATGTAATTAGCAGTCAATCATCAATGGGGGTGATTGGGGTTAGCTAATCTTAATTACACTTCCTCACTTTTTGCAAGTTTTTATCCTTCACAATTAGACCCATGGTTTCAAGGAGAAGGAATTTTAATTTTAGAGCTACCCACATATTTAAAGGTCAAATATAACATATACAAATACATATTAGGTATGAGTGTTGCATTGTATAGTCATATAAAAGTAAAATATCTTAGGATAATAACATCAGCCTAAAGTCACTTACATCTGATGAATTCACCCCAGGCCTGATGTTAGTGACCATGTGCACATAGAGACATAATCCCAGATCTAGAAAAATCATATGCCCTATTATAGTCTTTTCAAGAAATATTTTATGAGAATGAGCCTAGCAGCTATAAGAAATGTAATGAGTGGGGACATAAGGACCAAAACTACCCCAAATTAGGGACAAAGGATAAGTCTCTTCTTGTCAAACCAAAAGAGACCAAAGGAGGTCCATCTCCACTAAAGAATTAGAAACCACTTAATGGATTTATCCATAAGAAATATTTTAATCCTTCCTTTTTCAAGAATAAAGGGTGTATGACTAAAATAGATAGTCCATCTAAGCATCCTGAAACAAAAATAAAGGAAGATAAATTAGAGACAAGAAGGCCATTATAGAGTCTTAACTCCTCCAAAGGAAGAGGTGATAGTGCCACTGCTTAACTTGAACAAGGAATCCCTAAGATAAATCCCAAAATGTCTCACCTACCATAAGGGACACATGGGAATGATACAGGACTAGATTTCACTAACTCTAATTTGTGCCTCCTCAAAAGGAACCCTCTCCTAGACTTAACAAGAATGCAACCACAAAATTAAATATGGATGGAGAAATTATACCTATGGGACCCCTAGGTCAAAGTAAGCTTCTAACTCCTCTTTGTCATGAATATTATTTCATGGAATATAAGGGGAATTAACAACCCCCAAAAAAAGAGACTTATTAATAACCTTAGATTAACTCAAAAACCTATCTTTATTTTATGTAGGAAACTTAAATTCCCTTGAAATCTTTGGAAAATTAATTTTGAAGCAAGTTGGTTATGCTAGCTTAGGAACTGAGAGAGATTCTAGAGTACTTGTTATTTTTTTGGACCAATAATCTTTTGAAAGGACCCTAATCTGGAATAAGCAAGGTCACATGGCAATTGGTGTCACTTGCCTTGCTTCTAAAAAGAAATGGATTTTGTCTAATATATATGCCCCAAATTTCAAATATAGGAGGAACCACTTCTAGAATGACCTCTCTCACTTAGATCCTTCTCCTCTAAGTGGGCTTAGATGATATCAGGGGCCTTCAATACACCTCTAAACCTAATGGAGAAAAAAGGAGGTAAAATTGAATATAGTGACAACATGGCTGATTTCAATGATTTCATTGCTAACAACAACATTCTGGATGTGGTTTTTAACAAAGATTATTACACCTAGTATAATAGAATAATAGCAGAGAACAACATCCAAGTTAGACTAGATATGTTCCTTTTAAATTTAGACTAGAATTTGTGAAGTTGTTGTAGACTCTCAGTCCTTCCTAAACTTGGTTTGGACCATAATCTAGTAGTCTTTAGGGAGGAAGAAGTCCCAAAGACAAAAATAATTCCTTTTAGATTATGTGGTTAAATCACCAAGAGTTGTGGAAATAATGGATAAATGGTGGGGGATGAATATTGAGGGTCATAATTTTTTTTTGTAGCTTCTAAACTCAAAATGGTGAAAATGCACCTCAAAAATTGGAACAAGGAAGTCTTTGGGAATTTTTTTGAAGAAAAGAATGAAATATCTAAGTCCCTCATGGAATTAGACCAGAATATTCAAGCTAATGGCATGAATCATAAAACATATTAGAAGGAAAAGGAAGTCATGGGAAATTTTCATAACTTGGAAGCTAAGGAATCAATTTTTTGGAAATAGAGGTCTAAAAACACAAGGCAAAATAAGGAGATAGAAATTATAAATTATTTTAATAAATAGATTGTAAGAATATAATATCTCTTAGAATAATATAACTAATCAAATAACATGGGAGAAAATTCAGTAATGAAGAGGTAATAAAAATGGAAATAGTTAACTTTTCCAAAACATTCTCTCAGTGGATTACACTTATACTCAAGGCCTGGAGGAAAGATTTCTCAGAATTTTTGATAGAGTTCTTAACTTCAAGGAAAATGCTAATATTATTAAATAACCAAGCAATGAATAATTAATAACAACCATGTTTTCCATGGAATGGGACAAATAACCTTGACCTAATGGTTTCCCTCCACTCTTTTTTTTAGCATTTCTAGGATATTATCTAGCATGATGTGGTGGCTATAGTTTTTGAATTATTTAGAATAGGTACAATCATGAAGAATATAAATAACACTTTTTTGGTTTTCATCCCAAAGAGGGAGATATCCATTTGAAGTATTCTATACCAATAAGTATTTGCAATACCTTTTAATGGATTTGTATCAAGACCATGGTATTAAGGCTACAACCCTTACTACCAAGGTTTATATTAAGTTAATAAAGTGTTTTTTTGGCTGGTAGATAGATTATTGATAATATAATCTTAATTAATGAAGATATTCACTCTTTAAAACATTCCAAAAGAGATGGTATGCTTCTCAAGATTGATATTCAGATGGCATATGATAGATTTTCTTGGAGGTTCCTCATGTCCATCCTTAATAAGATTGACTTTAATAAGTTTCTTAGGAAAATTATCTTCAATTATTTTTCTACTTCTAATTCATTTATTCTTGTCAATAGTTTCCCTAAATAATTTTCCAAAAATATAAGGGGCATTTAATAGGGAGATACCCTCTCCCCTTACCTTTTCATCATCTTGGTAGATGCCCTTGGGCATATGATGCAAAAATCTAGTGAGGATGGGATTGTTAAGGATGTTCAAATCACTCCTAGTTCCAAGTCAATCATGTGCCAATAGTTAAATTATGACACTTTATTTATGGGGAGCTCCTTAGTTAGGAAAGCTAAATATTTTTAAAATATTTTGAAAGACTATGAAACAATTTTTAGGTAATGTGTTAATTTATCCAAAATATCCCTTTTCTCAAATACATATCATCCAAGCTTTAAACACATCTTTCCAAAATATCAAAATGTTAGAACCATTAACTATTGAATTATTATTTGGGCATTCCACTTGTTAATAAGGGACTAAGATTAGAGGACTGGAACCCCTTATAAAATTAAAATCAAAAAAAAAATCTAGGTGGAAAGCAAATTGCCTTTCTTAGGTCAGAAAAATCCTCTTGGTCAAAAATTATCTACAAAGTATACCTATCTATTAGATGTCAATCTTCAACATTACCTATTAAATCATATAGAATATTGAATAAATCTAGAGAAGGTTTCTCTAGATAAGAAATGAACAAGCAACTAGAATTCCATTAGTTGCTTGGGACAAGGTTTATAAACCTAAGAATTATGGGGGTCTAGGATTGAGATAGGTAAAAAGCATGAATCAGGCCATCCTATCAAAACAAGATTGGAGGATCCTAAAAAAAGATAATATCTAGATAAAATTTATCAAAGGTAATTATCTCACTAAAATTTTATTAGATTGCTTCCTCAAAGAATAAGTTCTTAATCAAGGATTCAACTTTTGAAAAGTAATAATCAAGATAAGAGATCTCATTTGCAAATGATATAAATGGATGGTTGGTAATGGAAAAAGTATTGAATTTAGGGAGGACCCATAGATAATTAACTTTTTAATTTTGATAATTAGGGATTGTGATGATTTAATTCATCACTTTAAAAATTTGTTGAACTGAAAAGTAAAGGATTATTGGTTGAAAAACAATTTAGGAACAAGTTGGAAGTGAAATTGTTTTCATAAAGAAACTATGGATCAATCTAAATTTGTTAAAATATTAAATTCTAAGATTTCAAAAATCTGTATTATCTTCTTTCCCAAAGAAGACACAATAATTTGACATTATGACCCATTTAGTGATTACAAGGTCAAGTCAGGTTTTCTGACTGATCAGTATCTTCTAAATCAAGATCCTATTTGGTATAAGTTTTGGGAAAATTTTTTGATCCCTATAAATTGGTGTTTTCTACTAGTTGAATTTCCAAAATAAAATCCTCACCATTGATAACCTAGAACTTAGAGGCTTCTAAATGCCTAACAGATGTTGTCTTTGTCTGAAGGTAGAAGAATCAGTCAATCACTTATTTTTGGATTGCTCATATTCCACTTTGACTCAGACCTCAATTCTACACCTATTAAATATTGAGTGGGTCAATCTAAGATCCATTTGGGACCTTTTTTTTATAATGGTTTCCACCTTATAAACAAAAATCTCTAAAAATACTTTAGAACCTCTCTTTACCTCATTCTCTCTAAGTAATATGGATGGAAAGGAATCACATAATTTTTAATAATAAAAGTACATAGTTGAGAATAACTAGCGACAACATCATCAAGGCTATTAAGTAAAACTAGGCTTCTAGGTCCTATATAAAGGATGACCCTCTATAGGATGAGGAATCAATAATCCTATATTTTTAGGATCTTAAGCCCCTTCAGGGTTTAGGTACTAAAGAAATCCCTTCGCATGCCTTGACTATATGGACACCCCTTGAGGAAGGTTAGTATAAAATTAATTTTTATGGGGCCTCTAAAGGGACCCTAGAGGTATATAAAGAGGAGTACGTATTATAATATATAGTCAAGGAAAATTTGTGACCACCTATGCAAGAAAAATGGGCAAATAATCAAATCATGTTTTTGAAGCCAGGGTAGTTCTATAAGGGATTAAGGTTTCATGAGAGAAAGGATTTCAAAAGATGGCCATTGAAGGTGATACCCATAATATCATTAATTTCTTAATAAATTTGTCTAGAACCTCCTGGACTATCAAAAAAGAATTTTCAAACACTAGGACCCTCTTGAAGTGCTTCTAGGAATTCTCTCTGAGCCATTCTTTTAGAGAAGAAAATAGTTTTGTAGATCTTATGGACAATTCTAGTGTCTCTTATGAATTCACTATCTAGGAACCGAGAGGGAACCCAACCCATTATTTCAATATCCCAAATCATGCCCTTTTAGACAAAATAAGGGGTTATCTTTTTTTGCAGGAAGCATGTCATCCTTTTTTGGGTCCTTTTTTAGTCAAGATTGCTTTTCCTTCCTATTTTGCTAATACTTTAGTTTTTTTATGGATATGGGAGATCTTTACCTCCTTATGTATCTGGATTATATTTCACACCATTTAAAGTGGAGTTATATTAATCTAAACAACCATAATAGAAAATTTCCATTTAAATAGTCTTGTATGGCCTATGATGGATTTTGTAGGCTTCTATATCCAAAAATGGCATCCTATTTGATAAAATGGCGATCTCTATGTTTTTATATGCTTATGTCAATCCCAAACCTACATAGTATTCAACCAATCATCAAACAAATACTCAAAAAACATAAAAAAACAACAAACCAACAAGAAAAAATATCATGGGACATGATGGTACGACATGAGATGCTGAAAAATTAGAAAAAATCATCTTATTACTTATATTCACTGAAACTTAATTTTCTGTGGTGAAATATTCATTTTTTGGCTTTGAAAACACCTTCTATAGAGCCTATGAGGCAATAGGTTAATATCTATTTTTTCCATCCTCCAATGGAATGACTGTATGGATTGTGTAGGTTGTAAACACCATAAAAATCAAAGTTTTGGCATAAAAATTAAATTTTGACAATTGTATATCCATTAAGAACTTGTTTGAAAGTTATTAAGAAGTTTACAAGCCCTATTTTGGCCTCTTGGTCTCTCCATATGATTCCCAACATCCTCTTTTGTACTTTTAAAGGTAAGTATAATGTTTTTCAAAAGTATTTATTAAATAATTTTTATATAAATATCTAATTTCCATGTAAATATAAAAGGGGGCCCACTTTCTAAATTATTTTTAACTAAAAATTAAAAACACGCATTATATTTTTACATGCATGTGAATTCAATTTTTTTTATTTTAATAAAATTGAGTAAACACACATTATATAACATATCTTACATGTAAATGCTTATAAATTTCAAAGGGAGGTTGGTTTATGTAATTTTATAAGGCACTTACAAAAATGAGGTCAAGAGTTCAAAACACATCACCACCCTTATTTTTTTTATCAAACTTTGAATTGGTAAAACTTAGTTTTTATAACTAATTAATTTTTTTTAATCTCTTTATCTTTGTAAAAGGCCTTTTGAGACACTTAAGGCCTTTTACGACACTTACACTTTTTGCAATATTTTGTCTAGTCACTCTTTTGTATGAAGGTGCTTATGTGACCAGTTTATCTCTAGATTTTATCACATTATGGACACATTGAAATGGTCCATTTTATGATTTAACGCTTCATTATATGATTTTTCAATAATTATATTAAAAATAGATTTTACATTATTTGTTTTGTGACACTTGTGATTCTTAATACAGTGTAATGTTTTATTTTTAAATTAATTATTTTTTAGATAATTAAATAATAATAATTTTTATACATAAGAATATATGATTTATCACCAAAAAATATAAAATAACATTAAAAAGTTCATTTTAAAACCTTTTTAGTGTCGTTTTAGTATAAAAAACAAACTAGTAAGTGTCAAACTTTGAAGGGAAGTTATGGCTTCTCCTATTTTTGTGCAAGATAAGTCACAAGTGTTAAATGCATCTAACTATAACATTTATAAAATATGTATTAAAGTTGAATTTATATCTCAAAAATTTAAGAACATTTTTATCAAGATTGAAAAACCTCTGTCAGGGAGAAAGACATGTCTCAATTGAACTTACCAATTATGTTTCAACAAAAATTATAAAAAGGTATGATGATCATTTTGAAGAGAGTAAAGAATGAATTACTACTTCATATGGGCAATTAGGAATCACCAAAATATGCCTAGAAAGTCCTTAAATCTATGCATAATGGCACTTGTCTCTCAAAAATCATAATATTTATGCTTGAACTACTTACTACTCCCATGAAAGATGATAAAAATTAGTTATTTTTTGAAAAAATAAAAAAAACATTAATTCTCAGTTAGATTGTTGTAACTGTAATTTAATTCAAGATCAAATTTTATGTCTCATTATTTAATTAAAGATTCATAAAAAATTTCATAATTTAATTTTTATTCTTAATTCTAAATACTAAATAGAACAAGACATCCCTAACCTCACCACCCTTTTGGTTCTTTATATTCAAGAAGAACAAGTGATGTTAAGCTTTGATTATAAAAATAATCCCACTCAGGCACTTCTTGCATTTAATAGTGTTTCTAAAAACACTAGAAACAAGAAATTTAATTCTAAACCTAAACCTAACAATGGAAAAAATAGGAACAAGAAATATGGTAATAAGTATCATAAAGTCAAATTTAATAAAAATTGTAATATGTGGGGTAATTTTAGACATAACAAAGAAAAATGTTACAAACTTCCAAATAAATATAATAAAAATAACTATAAAAATAACAAATGAAATAAGGTTTATATTCATAATCAACATAAAAATCAACACTATAATCATGAAAAAAATTATAACATTATTACATTATATGTTACCTTATTTGCTTCTAACGAAAATGAATGAATTTTAGATAGTGGTGCATCACATCACATGACATTTTATCAAATATTTTATGACACTAAATATATATCTGAAAGGATTTAGTTAGGTGATAATTAATTTATAGAAGCTATTAAACAAGAAAAAACTAAATTTGCAAATGTAGTCATAAATGATATTTTATATGTTCTTAAACTTAAGAAAAATTTGTTATCCTATTCTTATCTAAAAAATGATAATTTAATATTAACTTTCCTTAAAGATAAATGGTCTATTAACAACCAATTTTGGTTCTTTTATTTCTAAATGAATTCAATATAATGGTTTATACATGATTTTTGCTTCTTATGCATGTTGTATATCATCACAAAGTAGAAATGAATTCTAATTGTGGTATGAAACATTAAATCATCTTAATTTTATAAGTATATATGATATGTATTGTAATTATATTGTGGTTTGCATTTTTTCCATTTCTTCTCATCATGAAACTTGTGAGGGTTTCTTATGTGGTAATCAACACACTAAACCCTTTCACAAAAATTATGATGCTAACTCATCTCATCATTAGAGCTTATTCATAGTGATGGTAGAGGATCTCTATAAATTTTTTTTATTAATGGTTATTTATATGTTGTTACTTTCATTGATGACTACACTATGATGATCTGGTCTTATTATATTAAAAATAAATCTAAAGTATTATTTAAATTTAGATAATATAAATCTTTAGTTAAAAATGCTTCTATCTTTTCTATTAAAATATTAAGAATTGATAATGGTGGTGAATACATTTCTTAATAATTTGATTCATTTTTTTCATTAATTTTAGCATACAAAGAGAGTTAACAACTCTTTATTCCATACAAAAAAAAAGAATTGCTAAAAAGAAAAATTGAACCATATTTGAAATGGCTAGAACAATGTTGCATTTTGTAAATGTTCCTAAATTATTGTGGGCCAAAGCCATGAATACTATTTTTCATATTATAAATATATTACTTATTAAATTATTGCATCTTTATATACCCTTATAAATGTGTAATAATAAAAAATCAAGTTTTTCTCACCTTAGGATATTTGGTAGTCCTGATTTCATCTTTTTTATTTGACTGGGTAAAATACCAGGTTTTACAAGGACCTAAAGCTTGAGTATAAGTATTATTAAGTAGTGCAATCCCCATGGGTTGAGAAATATAAAACAAAAGTATCAAAATAGTAAGCTAATGAATGTATTAGAAGATAAAACATAGAAAGTAAAAAGGAAATTACTCAGAGAGGGAGGAGCCCTCCATGAGTGTCTTAACTGCCTCAATGTACTTCACTTGCTCCGTCGGTATGTTCTTAGTGATTTTAGCCCAAGTTATATTGATTAGACCTTCCACACTCTCCTTTTATGATGTGTTTGGGAAGTCCTACTTTCATCTTTATTCCTAAATCAAAAAAGATATAAAATTGATCCTACCTCTTTTTCTTACATTTTCATAAGTTATGGAGGAAAAACTAAAGGATTAAGAGTTTACGATATGACTAAATGAAAAATCATTGAGAATAGGAATGCCCAAATACTTGAGAAAAGTTTTTATGGGCATTTCGTGGAATGCCCTCAAAGTGATTATTTTGATGATATGAATAAATAAATGCATTAGATGAAGTTTATCCAATTTTGGATAATTTAGAGTTTTAAAGGGAACCTTATCCACTTTGTGTTCAAATTAAAATACCTAAATAGATTGAAAACTAAATTCACTAATCTAATCTTGATAATATTAATAAACTAACTATGAGTCAACACACCTATCATGCTTTGATGATGTTATATGAATGTGAAACTTAATATTTTGAGGAAGATATTCAAGATGAAGATGGAGAATTTCTATAAAAGATGAATATAAATCCATAATTAAAACTAGACATGTGATTTTATCCTACTTCCACCTAAAAGGCATATTGTTGGTCTAGATGGATTTTTAAAAATAATATAATTCAATTGGTAAAATTGCCAAACTCAAAGCTAGATTAGCTATTCATGGTTTTACTCAAAAATACAAGATTAGTTATGTTGAAAACTTTGATCCTATAGTAAAAATTAGTATTTTTAGATTGTATATTTCCTTTACAACTCAAAATGGTTGGATTATACACCAAATAAATACAAAAAAATGCCTTTCTAAATGATAATTTAAAAGAACAAATCTACATGACTTAGTGTAAAGGTTTCACTAAACCTAACAAAAAACATTATGGTTTTAAGTTAAATAAATCACTCTATGTTTAAAACAAGATCTTTGAGCTTGGTATTCTAAAATCACTAGTTATTTTAGAGAATTAGGTTTATTTAACTATTATTTTTGTAATGATATCTTTGTAAAAGTTGAAAATAGTCATTTTATCTTAATTTTATTATATGTTGATAATCTTCCTATTATTAGAAATATAATTAGTTTAATTCTTAAATATAAATATAAACTACATCAATATTTTGAAATGATTAATTTAGGTATTGTTTATCATTTTCTAGGAATGGATGTATTTTAGAATAAAAATTTAATTATTGTATTTCAATCTTAGTATGCACATAACCTTATTGTTAAATTTAATATGCTTGACTATAAACCTATATCTACCCCTATTTAATTTGGTCTTAATCTTGATAAAAAGTTTACTTGTGACAAATATAACCCCACTCTATATAGACATCTAGTTGGTAGTTTGATTTATCTAACTATTACATTTGTTATAGCTGTTGATTCCAGATTCATACAGGATCCATACTTGAATCATTATTAATTATCAAAATGAATACTTTAGTATATAAAAAGAACTATAAATTTTAGTTTATATTATTCTTCTATTGATAATGCTAATTTATATGGTTATTGTGATGTTAATCATGTTGGTGATAATATAGATCACAAATCTACTTCTAGATATGTTTTTAAGTTTGGCATGTGCTATCACTTGGAGCAATAAAAAACAACCTACTATTTATATATATTATACAAAAGTAGAGTATATAAGTGATATGGAATCTATTAACTAATCCATGTGGCTATGAAGGTTTTTAGAATAACTCCATTTGGATGTTTCTCACAATATCACCCTTATTTTTGATAATCAAAGTTGTATAGCTCTGGTGAAAAATACATTGTAACACCAAATAACTAAGCATATTGAAGTTCTTGTGCATTTTATCTAAGAAAAAGTAGTCAATGGTGATATTGATATTTTATTTTATTTTATGGATGAACAAATGGAAAATGTCTTCACAAAATCTCTTGGCACTACCAAGTTTTTCAAGTTTCATATAATGTTGGGCCTCTCAAATTTGACATTTAAGGTGAGTTTATATGGAAATGTCTATTCCTAATGGCCATATGTTTCTTTCTTATTATCTATACTTCTAGAATTTTTAAAGAATTATAATAAGTCACTACATGTGATTTTGGTAAAATTATCCATATATGAGTTTATAGTGTATCCAATATTTAAAATCATAGCTTGTAATAGAGGTCCTTATGTTATAAAAGGATCTAAAATACTTATTTGATTATTCATGAGAAACTATAAGATGTAGTCTCATGATTGTGCTAGTCTAAACATAATCTAAGTAGTTTATGGATTATAAATTCTTTTGTTTCAAAAGATGATATTGACATGATGAAAGTTTTAAAATCATTTAAAAATTACATACATATTAAACTCATTGTAGATGGTTTATGAAGTATAATTATTTTTATGTAAAAGGGGATATGGCATGTATCTCCACTTAAAATTAATGGGGAAGTGTTAATACAATTAATGATTAAGTGGTATAAATTTCATTAATATATCAATACATGTCATTAAATATATAAATAATAATATATATTTTATTTACATTACATGATGTAAACTACACGTAAATAAATAATATAATATATCTTGTGAAAACTTACCATTTAGTGGGAGGTTGAAATAATTGGTTACAATGGTTCATTCCATTTATGAATTATTTTGCATAGTAAAATCATAATACAAGTCAACCCAACACATTCAAACTCGAGCATTTAAAATTTTGTGCAGAAATTATCTAAAAAGAAGTGAGAAGGAGAAGGTTGATTGTATTGGGTTCAATTTGGTTTCTCAAATTAATGAATAATCTATTATGTTTTTTTACTTTTTTTGAGGTTTTCCATGTATATTTGGTGTTGTGTATCTATGAATTTTTCTTCATTTACATATCTAGATCCATTCACTATTTATGCATTATTTCATCACCGAAACACCATAAAATATTTATTATATGAAATGAATCACTCCACTATCATAGGCCTCTTTGAGGGGTCAACTTCCTTACTAGAGCACACACTCCAATTAAAATATTTACTTTTTGATTGTCTTACATAATGATATGTCCCTCCTTATATATACCCTTTTACAATAATAGATGGGTATATCACTAATCTCAATGTATGCCCATTCATTTCTTAATATAATAACTACCAAAAGTTACTTATATGACTAAGAGGATGTGTTCCACATGTTGGTATCTCCACCCATCAATATATATCATAATATCATCACTCTATGTATATTACATTCTATCTCCCTTATCATGTTTCTCCCTCAAAACATTGGAATAACAAAATATATTTTTAAAAAAAAATCTCAATATATTACATAACAAAAGATGTTTTCCTTAAAGATTGAAGACCAAATGCAAGATTGTATGTGAATCTAATTATTATTTCACTTATTCTTCCTTTACTTGGAAAATATAGTTTCATAAAATCCTGAAGATCAAATGGAGGATCATCTAGCATCCTCATTTTCTTCTTTGTCTTATTCTTCTTTTGCTTGGATATCATCATTAAAAAAAACCATTGTGATGAACGTAATAAAATCAATCAAAATAACTAGAGGTTGATTCTTAGATATACTATATAGATATATGTATGTATCAAATAATTAAATATAATCAATGAGAAAAATGTAATAAAAATTTCTAATGAAGAGAAGAACACTTCTGGAAAATCATTAACAACAATTGGAAAAACCTTTTTGGATAAATTTGTATCATCTAAGGTAAGAAGAAAATAATTTTATACCTAATCTATGGAGTAATATTTGAATATAAGACTAAATAAATCACTGTTATGTAAGTGAAATAAATAATCATGCCATTCTTTGTAGTTATCCTCCAAATTGATAAATGTATTTATATCTCTTCCATATGTAAATGAAAACAAATTTTCCTCATACCATTTTCTAAAATTATCCTATAAATCAATCCATCATATATTTCCTCTTCATATTTTTATGATATATGGAAGTGGAAAAATCATATCAAAAGAATCCATTATTCAATCTTTTAATTTATGTAAAAAACCATCTATGACCTCAAGTATCTTACTCATTTTTGCACCATGATCTCTAATAAATTGATTAAATTCCATAAAAGTAGGGTTTTAAGTATTTTTTTGACACCTCTCTACCCTATATCTAAAAATAAAATCATGTATAGAAATAGATCTAAAATTTTCCTTTCAATTAAAAAAATATCACTTGATTTTCTCATCCAAAATAAAATATATGATTTTTTTCATGGGTCACACATAAATGTTTTGTAAAAAATTGGTATCACAAGGTCATCTTAAAATCATGATATCTCCCTTAATATAATTAATAATCCTTAGTGCGATCACTTTTTGGAAATATTTTGAGTCCTCTTTCCAAAAATATAAGAAGCGTTTGAATCAAATGCCTTTTTTGAGGAGAACAACCTTCTGCAAGTTATTCCCTTTTATTTTAAAAATAAATTCAGCAAAAATAAAAATTATCCCACTTTTCCTAAATCACCACTACGTTACCAAATTTTATGAACCTCACATATAATAATGTAAACAATATGGATAATATAATGAATAACACAAAATATATTTTGTAGACCAAGATGCCCAAATATGAAATATATTTAGATTATAATGAATACCCTTAAGGTAGAAAACACCATACAATATTCCTTATATAGAATGAATCTCTCCTCTATCATAGGAATCTTCAAGGGTACAACCTAATTATTAGAACATACATATTAATTAAAATATTTATCCTTTATTGTCTTACATGATGATAATCCCCTCCTTATATATACCCTCCTACAATAATAGATGGGTATATCACTAATCCCAATGTATGCCCACTCATTTCAAAATATAATAAATACCAGAAGTTACTTATATGACTAAGACTATGTGTATCACATTTTAGCATTGCCACCCATCAATATAAATCATATATCATCCCTATAGGTATAATATAGTGTAATACCTTATATAAAGTAAAGGAAAAAATTCTATTACATCAGAAGAAACTCAAAGAATGACCCTGACACCATCACAAAAAGTGAAAAAAAAACCAAATATGACATGAAATAAGTGAAATAAATATTCCAAAAAATAATTATGCCCCCAACTAAAAAATTAAAAAACCAATTATATGAGACTTAAAACTTCTGACAAGTACTTATAATTGCACAGTGTGATTTACAATACGAGATATGTATGAAAAATATAAAAAATAGATAAAACTACAATTACGTATAGATTGAATAAAATATAAAATATATTTGGATTATAAAAGAAAAAATACACACTTTAAAAAAATAGTAAAGAAAAAATCCTTACAATTTAAAATATATGAGGTTGGGAAGATCATTGAATGGGGTATCCCACAAGTTTCCTTAATATGAAATTTGTTTTCTGAAAAATTTTAGTGCTTGAAAAAAATAGGGAGTTTACTTCATAGTGGTGATATTGATTTAGTGATTTCGAAAAATATATAGGAGCCTATTAAGCATCCCTAATCAAAATGTGTGGCCTTCTGAATGTAGGTAGGTCTAAAAAGGGATATATGGATGCCTTGAGGGATCAACACCCATGTTTCAGGGTCATATGATGGAATGGTTACTACAAACATGGGAATATATGAAAAAATATTATGGTCACATGGTGGATAAGATATTGAACATAGGGACCTAAATTTTTGCAAACCTAAGAGAGGTCTTTGAATGGACTTGTCACCTTTAAAAACTTGCCATAAGAAAACTTGTCTATTTTTTTAGAAACTTGAAATTTATATAAAAATTGGGAAACAAATATTTATTTAAAAAAAAGGTTTTCCAATATTAAATAAATTTTGCATTAAACTTCAAGGAATATATAGGGAACACCTCTTACCTTGATCTTTCTAGGAGTCATCAACTTTGAAAACTTGTCAAAAAAATACAAAGAAAAAAAAAAACCAAATTGTTTTACTTTTAAATTTCTTAAGTTTATTATAAATTGATCCAATAGTTAAAAAAAATTCATTATTTTTATATAAATTTGGAAAACTTACATAAGGCCTAAAAATTTGATTTAGATAAAATAAAATAAACCTAGATGAGATTTTGTAGAACCTAGAATATTACGTGAATTATAGAACTGAATAAGAGATAATCAATATCTCATAATAATAACATCTTAGAAGACTATATGGGATATATATATATATATATATATATATATATATATATATATATATATATATATATATATATATATATCCCATATATTTATATAGTCTTCTAAGATATTATTATGAGATATTGATTATCTCTTATTCAGTTCTATAATTTGCATCACTCATATTTTTTCATGTGAGTTATGATTTTGTTTCAATTTGACCTTAGGTAGTGTGAAATTTCAATATGTCACTATAACCTTTGTAGGCTAGCTACACAAATTTGGATTGTCTACATGTGATTGTTTTATTATAAGTATTCACTAGGTTATTATAGAGATTCATTGTGTGTGTGTGTGTGTGTATAATTCCCATATATTTATATAGTATTCTAAGATGTTTTATATCCACACAATATTCATACACACACACACACACACACACACACACACATATCCAAAATGAAGCTTGATAATAACCTAGTGAATACTTTTAATTAAAAAATCACATGTAGACAATCCAAATTTGTGTAGCTAGCCTACAAAGGTTATAATGACATATTGAAATTTCACACTACCTAAGGTCAAATTGAAACAAAGGCATACTTCACATGAAAAAATATGAGAGAGGCAAATTATATAACTGAATAAGAGATAATCAATATCTCATAATAATATCTTATAAGACTATATAAATATATGGGATCCATAATGAAGGCTTGATAATAACCTAGTGAATACTTATAATAAAATAATCACATGTAGACAATCCAAATTTGTGTAGCTAGTCTACAAAGGTTATAATGACATATTGAAATTTCACACTACCTAAGGTCAAATTGAAACAAAGGCATAACTCACATGAAAAAATATGAGAGAGGCAAATTATAGAATTGAATAAGAGATAATCAATATCTCATAATAATATCTTAGAAGACTATATAAATATATGGGATATATATATATATATATATCCCATATAGTCTTCTAAGATGTTATTATTATGAGATATTGATTATCTCTTATTCAGTTCTATAATTCACCTCTCTCATATTTTTTCATGCGAGTTAGGCCTTTGTTTCAATTTGACCTTAGGTAGTGTGAAATTTCAATATGTCATTATAACCTTTGTAGGCTATCTACACAAATTTGGATTGTCTACATGTGATTATATCCATAATGAAGGCTTGATAATAACCTAGTGAATACTTATAATAAAACAATCACATGTAGACAATCCAAATTTGTGTAGCTAGCCTACAAAGGTTATAATGACATATTGAAATTTCACACTACCTAAGGTCAAATTGAAACAAAGGCATAACTCACATGAAAAAATATGAGAGAGGTGAATTATAGAATTGAATACGAGATAATCAATAATCAATATCTCATAATAATATCCTAGAAGACTATATAAATTTTTGGGAATTATATATATATATAAAATGAAGGCTTGATAATAACCTAGTGAATACTTACAATAAAATAATCACATTTAGATAAACCAAATTTGTGTAGCTAGCCTACAAAGGTTATAATGACATATTGAAGTTTCACATTACCTAAGGTCAAATTGAAACAAAGGTATAACTCACATGAAAAAACATGAGAGAGGTGAATTATAGAACTGAATAAGAGATAATCAATATCTCATACTAATAACATGATATATGACATTATATAACATGATCTGAACTGATTTTCATAATATATAAATAGAGAGAGGGCATATATAGCTTGAAAAAGAACAACCTTCCACTTTTTTATTAGCTACATTATGGTCAAATGTGATTAGCCTTTGAAGAGGTGGCATGATATTGGATATCATAAAGGCTAGTACATATCGTATTCTAAGCTTAGTAAATTATGCACTATGGTGCACTTATCTAAATTTAGAATAATAAACTATCTTAAGTTAGCTATAAGGTGACAAATGTTTTTCACCAAAAACCATTGTCACAACTCATTGCAATTCAATTTATATAAAATGGGGGAAAATAGAGTATTAAAATATCACTTTGGTCATATCCCATACCTAATTATGTGTTGTTATAATTATCCTATATGATTCAAAATTTAGTCAAATGAAAAACTTATTTTAAATATTTTTTTCTTAAGTACACTTAATGCAACCCTAATATGATAAAATAATGAAAAAGTCAAATTACTTAAGATATACAATAACTAAATAAATAGAAGTGTAACTAATATATATTTTTTAATTTAGTGAAACTTAATATTAATGGAAATCACTTTAATAATGAATTTTTTAGGTTGTATTTGGTGTATGTAGGTATATGCTAAAATACAATTGTCAACGATGATCTGCAATGGTGATGTGAATGCTTGAATCTATAAATAGAGAGGTTACATCTATTAGGATAAGTTTGAGGCTTCTTAGACACTTACATAGTACATCCTTGTTTACTAGAGTGTGGCATTATCCTATGTATTTTTTTACCTTGATAGTGTCTTCTATTACATCTATGTGTGATAAGGATTCATGTATATTTTTATGTTTGCAATACTACACGAATGGCTCTATTTTACATCTCCTTGATTCAAACCCTAGATTTTGCATAATGAGACCACATTGATTAGGAAAAATGGTGAAATGGAAAATTTGAGATGACATCAGCCACCCCCTATGGCTAAGTGTTGCCTATGTATCATTACTTTGAAGAGGGAAGTTAAACCAACCATAGTTATCCCACCTAGTTGAATATATGCAATCTTATGTAATATTAGCATGAAATGTAATATTTTTTATATAAATATAAACAAATGAAAACCTATGAATTGACATTTAAAATTTTAATAAAAATTTAATAAGGCCTTAATCATTTGAGGGGTTTCAAATTTGGGAGCTCTATGGAAGTTTATCTCAATGTATAGATGTATTTCTAGTGATAGGAAAGTGATTTCTGGATAAATAAAGGTTTAAGTTTGATTTTATTATATAATTAAATATTTTTTTAATTTAATTCAAAATAAAATGATAAAATTATGGGCCAACCCATATTAAAAAAACTATTTTTGAAAAAATCGGTCAAAGGGTGAACATATAAGCCCAACCTAAGTGGATAGGTCCACAATGAAAGAGCTCTTTTAGGAATCATGAACCTATCTAGATATTATGAAAAATGATATGAGATTAGTATATGGTTTGAGATTAATGTTTATTTTTTGTTTTCACTTGTATTTTCACCCTTTCAAAGCTCTCTCATCCAAGTGGCACAATGGAAACACCTCTAGGCCTGTGGCTAGCCTAAGGATGAGGTGAATCTCTAGATAAGGCTAGCTCCCTTGATGTACCACTTTGGATTGAAAATACACCTAAAATTTTGGGGGGGAAAGGGAGAGAGATAAATAAAATCAAACTATCATAATGGAGGTGATACACTAAATAGATTAATAACTTGTAACCAACATGTTACACATGAGAACAAGGGACCAACTAAAATACACTTCTCCAATTTACATCTTCTCACATCAATGTTACACTATGAGTTTATGGATTAATGTGAAAAGATAGGAGTACTATAAAATATTCCTATGAGGGAAATAATTAATAGAATAACTCACTCAATCCTTGACATTTCCTAGAACACTTCACATGCCCTACAAGAAGAAGCTTTCCAACTACAAATAAGATGCAAGAATGAGACATGTTAAGGAATCCATAGTATTCACTAAGAAAGATCCAAAATTAAAGTAAAACACACTAATAACAACCATGAAGAGATAAAAATCAGTATTATTATTGATAAAATGGTATGCAAATGAGTAGAGATTCACCATACTTAGGTGGAGCATGAGTTACAATGGCCAAAATGGCTAGTTCTTATAGAATTTAAGAGAGAGAGAAAAAGAAAGAAGTCCAAAGGTCACAAGGAAACTTTTAATCTGATATAAATATTTATTTTTTCATGATAAGAGGATATGGGATGAGACATGTAAGGTTAGGAAGCCCAAATGTCCATCCAAGTCATCAAACTCTTACAAAGTGGCATAAAATCCCTCATTCTAGCTAAAAAAAACTACCATCATGATTAACCATATTGAATGTACAAAAACTTATTAATGATAGGTATGATGATTGGGATGAAGGTTAAGGATTTTATAAATTCCTCTACATGCATTGGTTTCAAACCTAATCATCTAGAATCATTCCAGATTGAGCTATCATAATCTATTATCAAGAAAACTCCTCTTCCATCCACCTTGCACACTTGGACTTAAAAATTGGATTTATTTTCTCATTAAAATCCATGGTAGGTATTTTATGACTCATATAAATTCATTCCATGAACTTATAAGCATTAGGGATACCTTAGAATCACCTCACTTAAAGATCTCCACTCTTCTCACTAGCTTGTCCACTATGCTAGTTTTGATTATCTGAGATGAGAGCTCTAGTATGGAAAATTAGGATTTTTTAATTGGAATTAAATGAAAATATGAGGTTATTAAAAGTCTTAATATTCCTCTAAAAATTTATTTCATCTCTTGAAACCTCTTGTAGCCTATAAAACACACAAAATGGTCAAAAATACCCTATATAGCACCTTGTCTATACAATTCCATACAAAAAAAAAGAATTGGGATTATATTTATGGAGTATTTTATAAGTTAAAATTATCATCCTATTCAAAATTTTCCATTAGAGTAGCTTTCTAACTCCAATTCTCCAAACTGGTCTTGATTGAGGCTTTTTAAGGGTTTTAGGCCTATTTTAACTCTTAAGCTTTGTTCATAAAGTTATGACATCCAAATTGAAAAAAAATACATAATTTTTTTTTTAAGACCTTTTATAACATCCATAAACTCCTTTGGCATCCATTCAAAGCCTTCAATAAGATACGAGTATCAAAACTTGACCTATCGAGCTCTTTTTCTCCTTACCTACATACCTGAGTTGTCTTAAGGTCCAAAAATAGATTTATTTGGTTTTATTTTCACTATAAAATCTTTAAAACTTTTTAATTCACCCAAAAAACATTCATAATTTTTTTTTAATGCACATATCATGTTATAATGGTGAATGACCCCCCATTTGGCCTTGGCCTAAACCTTGTTCCATAGGCCTAGATAAAACTTTTATGTTTTAGATCATACTATTAATATTATTTTAATTAAAATGGATCATAAACATATTTATTAATCCCATAAAAAATTTTAAATTTATTATATAGATTATATCATGCTAAAAATGGTTTTGACCTCTTAAATGGGCATTAGGCTAAAACTTGCCTAGCATGCTTGAATATAACTATAAGGGTTTAGATCATATTGAAAAGTTACATACTAATATGAGGTGTTAGCCACATTTTATTGGGTGATATACAAATCCACACAACTCCTTGATATGTTTAAACATCACTTGGTCCATCACTCATCAATTTCTCTCCAAATCTACTAGTGTATGCATGAGGGAAATTACCCCCTATTTAAGATAAAATAGGGGATATTTACCCTATTTTATCAATAAAAATGAGTATTATAAGGCATTATTAAATTATTATGGATTTAATATACAAATAATCATCACTTTTTTCTAATTATAGATCTTTCAAATACATGAAAAACAAAAACAAACTTTGTGAAGGAGACTGTACGCAGTGTTTCTTTTTATGGACTATACAATGTATGTTTAGAACCCTTATTTATTAAATATATAATTATGAGAGTGTTTTTAGGTTAATATTACCATAAATAGTGTGAGTAATATATTCATAACACTTAAAATTCTCACATATCACTTCCCATACTTTGCCTAGTCAAGGTAAAATACCAAACCTTGATTGTGTTTTGTCTTGGGGTGATGCATGTAGGTGTAGATTACTCTGATAGGTTTGAGGAAATTTTATAATACCATTATCCAAGAATAAATATCCATTTTAAAATTATTTAAATTTTTAATTTATGTTTGGACCACACCAATCACTTAGAAACATCACCTCATTTCTCACTGCCAACACAATCATACACATTTGGTTGTAGGTGTTCATAAGGTCATAAGGGGCCTGTATAGGTTTGTTTCACATTTATTAGATCTTATAAGGTCAAGATGGATATGGATAAGGTGTTTGTAAATTAAATTTATAATTCCAACCTCCCTTATATCTTCATATACACTTCAAATTCATAATTGAGTCTTCCCTTGTTCTAACTAAGACACTCTACCTTTAGACCCTACTATAGATGTGTACGAGCTCCTTGAGACTCGATTATGATGTTTAAAAAAATAATTTTAATACCATATAGTTAAAAAGTATCTATATACCTAATTTTTTTTTGGGTGTCCTAAAACAACAACTAAACACCCATACCGGCTCATTGTTTATATACCTTATTGTAAGTGTATATTAAGGTTGTTATACGGACTGACATGTGTGAATGAGAAGAAAAAACCAATATATACCTATCATTTAAATTTTTTTATGTCATGAATGCTCACATGAGCCATTGGAACCAATCATATGTGAGGGTGAGATCTTAGTATGCAATTCTTGGATAGAGAAGGCTCTTCGTGACTTAAACTATAGATAACACTGAGTATTTTTAATGTCTTTTAGGCAACCTTGGGGTTTCAAAAAACCAATCTCCATAAAATATTTTCCCTCAAAACTTTTAAAATTCATTATATATGATACAGGATATACTAAAAAGCCATTATAATGCCTTAAAGGTCCTCATAGCCTTATCATATGATGTCCACAAAACCTTCTTGGACCTCTATTTTGCTTTTTTAGGGACTTGATCCTAGAACTCAGTTTTTTACTCCTTGAACATGGTTGTCAACTCTAGCCTACAAAATTATAATTCCAAATTGATCCATCATGATAAAAACCAAATTTAATTACCTCAAGTAAGTTTCCATCACTTATTTATATGCTTTAAGACAAACTCGTTAGCTCTCTGAAGTGTCATCTGTAGGTGACCATTTTCCTATATAGGCAACAAGTGGAAAATGGAAAATATGCATTGTTTACACCTCATTTATAGACTAAGAATCCTTATAATTGACCAAATGGTTGATCATAATTATAATGGTCTTGTAACCAACTTGAAAACCTCCATTTCAACATGATTTTCTTCGTTCATGACATCTATATATGCACATCAATGGGTACTTGACTGTATTTTATTGCATATGACTATAATTCCATGTAGAAATACCTTGAGAAATGATATTTAAAGGTGATAGTTACAAATATAACATTAAATAATGTAAAAAAAAAAATTCACCCTCCAATACCACAATAAAAATAAAAAAATCCTTCAAAAGGTGAAAAACTGTCTGTTGCATAGAAAAGTGCTCCCCCCTGCAACCTAAGATGATTAGCATATAAAAACTTCATGAAAATTTTAAAAAATTATGGTAATAATTTTAGTAATGGGTAAACATAATATAGAACCAATTTTAGTAGCTGAGTTGTACGTAATTTCCCAAACAAGAGCAAAACCTATAAGGTGCATAGATTAGCAAGAAGAAAAATATAGTCAACTTCATGAGGATGGTTAATGAAGAAAAGACCACCATTATTAAAATTGTTTATATGGAAATTAATTTATATAATTTAATTAAATCTTACAAAATCATTTGATCTAAAACCTCCTCTGTTGGTTGTACCAAGTATAAATCTGAAGACTACTTTTGCTTGTCAAGAAGGATGAAAAGGGAGTAAAATGGTTTTGGGACACAAATGGAACTTAAAGAGCATGTAAATAATTTATTTGGATATAAGGAATCTAAAGAGTCATATTATAACCTTATCCCATGTGACACACTTCCCAATAAGTTGAAGTGCCAAACTCTCCTTTTTTCTCAAGAAAACTACCCTTTCTTCTGAAGAACCTACCATATTTCAATTATGTCAATTGATTAAGACCTATTTGGAAACATGGGATGTGACATCATATTTTATAACCTTCAAAATTCCCAAAAATCCATACAACTCATTAAATGTACCTTTTTTGACCTCAAAATGACCCAAAATGACTAAAAGGACTAAAATGACTAAGGACCAAGGCTAGTATAACATTAAATGACATTAATTGACCAATAAAACACCTTGTGACATATGTCTTAGACACCTAAAACACCTAGAAGTCAATTTTTTACCTAGAGGTGCCCCAATTAGACCTAAAAGTCAACTTTGGTTGACAATTATTTAACTAGATACTAGGTAAATCTCATAATAGTAACAAAATTTTGGAAAATTTGAGCCCATTTATGGATTAAAAACTAAGGAATTATGTAAACAAGAGTAATGTATTTGAGAATAATTCAAGTATGTATAAGGTTGGTCAAATTACATGTTGTCAAGTGTTTAATACCAAATTTTTGTGTCTACATCACCCCTATCCACCCCCTATCCCCCATTTTATTATAGTAATGGATTTTATAAAGTAAAAGGATAGAATGTGGTACCTAAGGACAATCATGATGGGTGTGATTAAAATGTACTATGTGTTGGGCCTTGCTCCATGTAATCATAGGATGAAACATATATAAATCAGTTTTTAATCTTGATATAAGTATATACTAATATATGTACATGATATTTTTCATTTAATTTAAGTATATAATGATATAGGTATACACTCGATATTTTTTACTTTTTAATTTTCTAACATTTTCTCTTGTAATGGCTTGTTGATTCATAAATACCCCATAGTGCATACCTTAAAGGGTGCACCAAGAATGGGGTGGGATTAGCTCATAGTAATTGGTGACATATGTTTGTATACTATATTATTACACCATCACTACTATCAATATGACCTCATCCAAGTATTTATACATATTTCCCTTCCATTTACTTCTTGTCTAGGTTTATTAGCTTCTATATATCATATGGTATTGACCTAGTAAATACCATATATTTTATACCTTTGTCTCCCTTGTATTATGTTAACCAACCCATTATAGTTGTAAGTCTATCTTCTAACATTTTTATTATATTGACGTTGTTGATACCATATTGTTTTAGGTGGCATCTTCCAATTGTATCATCTTGGTTGAAAATATCATATTAGATTTTGTATTGGTTTTGGGTCATATTTCATTCCTAATAAGACATATCACATCAATACACTATGCTTGTGATCACATTTCTTCCCTAAGGATTATTTGGGAGCATTAGTATTTTATAACTTATCTTTGAAGATTTGTCTTTTGGTGATATTGAAGGTCAATATGGGTAGTCATTGGGATCTCATAAATAATAATATATAGGTATTCATCCAACCATCCGGCGTCTTCAAATTATAAAACTCTCTTGCAAAGTTCCACTTGAGCTAGGGGAGACTGAATGGTTGATGGGTCCATCCCAAGATAAGTATTTCTATCCCTATACTCTTTCCTTTATTTAGTATATTAGATATTTTTTTATTGATTTATAGATGTATATTTGTATGCTTGCTTAGGATATTACCTATAATGAATAAGTTGGTATAAATATAGGATTGTGTAGGGTTTACATCAGTCACCTTAGGTTACATATACACCCATTTGGTTGACCATTGCACCTTACCTAATTTTAAAATCACTTACCCATCATTTAATTTATTTTTACCCCTTTAAAACTATTTCCTTTATTTTCATCTTTAAAATCATAGCTACAAGAATTTACCTTTATTGAGGTATTGTGAGAGATATATCCTTGTGTCATAGGATTAATTTTTCAAACCCTTTTCTCTTGACATTTTATTTATATACATATACTATTGGTCATTACCCACTCATCCAAGTATATGTAGGCTATACTTTATTGACCTTATTTGAGTCCTTGTCTATTAAGATAAAGAAGACAATTGTAGGTCATCATAGCCTGCACATACATTCTGGTGAACCCAACATGAAAATTGTCCCTCCTTATGTTAGACTAGTTTCATGTTTTTAATTTTAGCTCTTTAGAAACATCATCAAAACCATCATATGTATTGCAGTCCAACTATGTTAGCTAGCCAAATATAGTTTAGTAGTTTTAGCAACTATATTAGGTAGCTTGATACAATTTCTTGTCTATTTTATAACTATATAAGCCAACTTGATACTATTAATTATATTTAAAGACTTTATTATTGAACCTAAAATAATTTTGTGTTTCCAACTATATTGGCTAGCTTGATATAATTCTATGTGATTAGCTTTTATTTTTTACTGTATCAACCATCCCGATACAATTCGTTTGATTGTTTAACTCATTACATGTTGAAAATTTAGTTTTCAACTTATATCATTTTAATCTTTATTTTTTATTTTTATTCCTAAAAATTATGTTCCAACATTTTTAAAACTCATAAGAGCTATCATTTTGGAACAAGCGGTCATCATTTTTATCTAAGACATGGTGTGAAGGGTACTACCTCAATATTTAAGCCATTAGAAAACATTATTTATGAAATTTAGTTTCCAAGTACCTCAAGATATATCAAAAATTATTAGGGTTTTATCTATCATCCTCAATAAGTATTAGTAGTTTTATTTTTAGTGCACTAGTAAATGGATATCCCTAGGAAGTTACCCTCAATGTACCTTCGAGACATGATAGTGTGGTTATAAGATAGTGGAATCCTCCATAGTTAGTGCCCTTACATATGGATAAGTGAATGGAGTTAGGGGACAATTCCATGGACATTTTAGGTAATATAACTACATTAATTAATGTTATTTAATTAACACGATCACATTATATAAATTATGGCTTGATAATTATAGAGCCATAATGTGATCATGTTATTATATAGTTCACAATCATATAATTTTAAATAATAACATGATCACATTATTAATGTGATCACATTATTTTTATTTTCAATAATGTGATCACATTAATAATGTGATCACATTACTTGTGTCCTAAAAAAATGAAAAATCAAAACTCGAATGCTGAATCCTCATTTTACATTCAAGTTTTCTCACTTTCCTCTAGCTTCTATGATCATGTTTAAGTGAGATATACAAAAGAGTGATAGGAAGCTACTGAATTCATCCCATGAAGCTGCTAATCAATGATGATGCCACCTAAAAGAGCTAAGTGATAGAAATCTACACTTGTTAACCCTATTTTTTAGTTGTAATTTGTTTATTTTGAACAACCCATCTTGTTAACCCTCCATAAAACCTTTTGTTTCTCATCCTCCTACCCATCCACCTAACCCTCTATAAAACCCTCATGTTCCTCCTCTTATCCCTCCACCTAACCCTCCTATAATTACACAAACCCCCTGCTAGTCAAGAGATTACAATTGACAACATTGTGGGAAATAAAATTGAAATTGAAGAATTAATTGGGAGAGTGAGGGATCCTACTTCCACCAACCCCCATCATACCCAACTAGCCAATTCCCTGGAGACCTTATTAGGTCAAATTGATTATATAATGAGTCAAATTGATAGATGGACTTCATATAGGGATTATTATGCTGACAAAATTTCAACACTTCAGGTCAAGAACAAAGAAATATCAAAATCCTCCATTTTTTTCCTATTAATTGACCCAAACACCAATGACCCATTTCCCATAACCACTAAACATTTTTTGATCCATCATTATGTACGTAACTTAATCATAACTAATTTTTGGGATCTATGATGGATGGTGTTTTAATATCTACCATGCAATAACCATGATATTTTATTTTATTTTTAAAGAAAACTCTATTGTGAGTTTGTCCTCAATGAAATTCTAAACTTTTTTGATTTTAGTGAGTTTTAGGGCTGAGGGAAAGGCTCTATGCAGGATCGACTAGGTACACATCATGCACTGAATCAACCTGCATAGACCCATATCCAAAATACACTTGAGACTGAGATCCCATTTATAGTTTAACAAGTTATGGAGATCGCCACTTTTCATGCTCTTAGTTCACTCACTGATAGAGTCATTCAACATATGAGTAAGCTCTCACATAATGATGTTAGAGATATGCCACCTAGTGTGCATACTTGACCCCAACCCTTGCAGTTATTGTGGAGCTATGTGCACTAGAAATTCTAATGATAATGGCACTAGTGATTCAAAGGGATTGGATAATATTATTATGAGTGATGAGTTTTTGGCATGCACATTTGGTGTGCAAATATCGACCACTACATAGATGCAGGTTTATTTTATATAAATGTCATGTTAAATTTAAGTTATATTTACAAATTTAATTTATCTAAAAATTACTTTACATAAAAATTGAATAATATATATGCCATTTTTTATGTCATAGGAGGTGATGTGGCCTTTATAATCACAGTCAACATTTACAACATTTGATTTGTTGTGGTTGTTGTTTACATATTTGGATCCAACTGCTGGCCCATCCACTACTACATTTGTCTCTATTAGGATGACACCATTTACTTATACAAAGGTAAAATTTTGAGTTAATCTTATGCTCTATGTACATTTATTATATGTATATTTTCCTTGTAAGTTTAATTTTAATTTATATTTATCTATTTTCATACTATATTTTCAAGTTCTCTCTCTCTTTATCTTTGCTCTATTATTTACAATATTCTTATGTGTTTTCATAGGTTTGCATGCTACTTTGAATTTTTCCTTCCAAAATACTCATAATAGCATCTAAATACTCAATTAAATCTCATTTCATGCATCCAACCATTCCACACAACCCCCAAGCTTCAACTCTTCACTTAACTCTTCTTTCCTCTTTGACACCTTCCTTCTACTAACCCTTTTTTTAGGCAAATCTCCTTGTTCTGAGTAAATTACAAAGTTCCCAACCAAACCAAACCAATATTTAGATACCCCTTTACATCACATAGCTCATATAGGTACTTTCATAATTTAACTCTCTTTATAGAACACCTAACTCAACACCCCTAAGGACTAATTAGGTCTCTTGGGCCTAATTAAAGGTTACTAATTGTGAAATCATACCATACAGACTCAAATTGACTTTAAACCTTCAAAATCCTCTTCCTCCTATATAAATACACCTGTCCACAAATTTTGGATATGTTTTGATCATTTGGGGGTACCATGAACCTTTGGAAGTTGTTATGAGGTATCACAAACCACTAAAGAGGAATCACAATAGCTGTAAACTATGAGAATTGGCTCATTAGTATTTATATAACTACTTTTGGCAAATCCCACAAAGATCCCATGAATAATATCATTCGATATTAGATAAGGGTAGTTCACATGCCATGATTATACTTATAAAATTAAGAACAAATATCTAGGGGCCCTTCTAGGTAATAATATCTTGAAAATGAATTTGCTAAGCTCAATATAGTCATATTCTCATTTTGACTTATGTCAAAATCACCATTATAAAAAAATACACATGTTACCCTTGAAAATGAGTGATAATAGAAATGTAATTTAAGGTAAAAGAGAATAAATGCACATGAAGGGTAAAACTGAATTAAATTTAACATGATTAAGACCCATCATAGTGGGCAAATGTTAAGATGACTTGTAAAGCTGACCCCTTTCTCCATTAATTCTATATCAATTTATACAATGTGATTTTAGTTCATTGGTTGATGTAACCACTAATTATATTACATGAAATCCACCAAATCAAATAACTTTCAACATAATTGAATTTTTTTGACTATTAACCTACCTACAACCAACTCATAAATAGGTTGTAAATTCAATTGATTGAACTTTAATTTTTTTATGACTAAAGACATACTCATAGTCACAATTAAAATAGTTGTCTAAATTAATTATAATTACTTAGAAATAATATCAATGTAGACCTAATTATAACCTTAAAATTTCTCACTAATTATTAAAACATCAACAATTATACCTAGTGGATCATTAACTTAACAATGCAACTCTAAGAGTCTTTGTAGACATAAAGGACCATGACTCAAGCCCCAACATTAAATTGACTTATTTAAATAAAGTTAATGAAATATTTATTTAAATAAATTTATATTTTATTAAGTGACTTCACTTAAGACATAGTGATAATAGGACTTAAATCTTGCTTTATTTCATTACAAGATCTTAAATACATGTTTATAATATTTAATAACCAATTTAAGAGGTGTGGTTTGTAGGAAGGGGTGGAGTTAGGGAAAGGGGGACTAAAAATTTTGGTGTTAACCTTACCTTCTAATGTTTGAGACATAAAATTATAATACACATGATAATTCAAATGTAATATCTCATTACACCTTTTTCTTTGATAATGACAAAGGTCTAGATTTCAATTGTAATTCCTCATTACACCTCTTTCTTTGGCTATGACAAAGGTATAAAAAAACATCTCTACTCAACATTCATTATGCCATAAAACATTGAATTAGGTCTTAAAAACTTATATCCCCATTGGAAATTTTAGGGGGAGAGCCACCATTTGTGTTGGTACTAAAATATGTGCCAACCTTAATAATTACACCTTGGAATTTCTTCCAATTCAACATCCAAACTATTTGCCAATTTTGTTCTCTTGAGCCAAAACAAGATAATATATTTAGATGGATAAAACTTGATATATTAGACAAGGACCTCCCTTTCTTGACTTATTTGTATAATTTTATTTATACACACCTTATTCAAGAGGTGGATTCACCATGGCTCACTCCTTTCTATTGGTTAGGTGCTTTCCCAAAAATCACTTGTCATCCATCTATTATAAATGAATGTGATATCAATCCATGCATTATATATAAAGATATAGATGATTGATATCATGTATATAATAGAAGGATGATGGGAATATATGTGTATCTCAACCTTTCCCCAGTAAATATATAATGGTATTTTACTCTATCCAAAGAAGCTTTACAAGTAAGGACAAAGTTATTGATATGTCTCTTATTCCTTTTCTCTCCCTAACTTTTCCTTGTCAAAGTGTTACTATTCTTTCCACTACCTACTCTTTCACTCACATTTCCTACATGTGTTAAAATTTTTATATTACCTCAAAAAATTTCTATTCTTGGCCATTGCACATTGTATGGAAGTTACACTTCCATAATTCTTGGCTTACATTGTCTTTTCATGATATGCACATTGTATGGTAGTTACACTTCCATGATTCTTGGTTTACATTATATTTTCATGATATGAATGGTTTCCATATATAATATTTGATACTTTATATAAAAGTAAGTGAGACCTTGTTTACATGAATAGTTGATGGCTCATGTAGACACTCCTCCCTCTCTACGAGTTGAGATAGACATAGGCATTACTGCTACAATGTCATCTGCACAAACACTAAAAAAGGTCATTAACTTTTAATTTTGAATTATAAAAATAGACTCATTTAAATATATACTTGGGGAAAATATAAATTATGTAAATGTATTGTGTATGTAGGTTTATCCTATGACATCTGATAGTCCCAGTCATATTAGTAGGGCAAATTCTCATATTTTTCCCATATTTGAGATGCCTATTCGAATAGCTAAGCTTGCCATTGAATTATTTGAGTGTTAAAAATAGATTGAGAAATATCGTGAGATTATAGTAATTGAATGTTTAAATTATTTTTATTATATTTTAAAATTAATTTATTAACAATTGGTTTAATGTATTTTAAGTTAATTTCATAATAATTCTTATATTTAAATAGGTTTAGTTTCAAGCAAGCTATGAGTGTAAGACCTGTAGTTGGACCTTAGAATAATCCAAGTTGTTAAGGGGGTCTCCATATACTAGCAAGGCATCCCAGGGAGAGTCTTCTTTGAGGAATGCAAAGAGAGGGAGGTTATTTGATGAATAGGATGTCTTACATGAGATGTACTTTTTAATATGCCTATATGGAAATTTATGCATTTTTGGCATTGTATATGGCATTTACCCAAAATTAGGTACTATGTTTGTAGATGTAATTTTTTGTATGCCTATCATAAAAATATATGTATTATTGACATTGCACACATGTGCCTATATTGTATGCATATCATGGTAATCTATCTAATTTATATTTAGTTTTTATTTCATTGTGTGTTATTTATAGTGTTGTTTTGATATTACAAACTATTATCTATTATATATTATATTTAATGTTGTACACAAATGAGGATTAAAAAAATTATTCTTTTCAATTCTATAAATCTCAGATCTCCCATATGTTTTTAAATTAAAGTTTTTATTTCATTGTGTGTAGTGGAAATGACTAATGACACTCTTATCACTTAGGATTAATGGAATTATTATATTTTTACCTACTTATTGTACACTTTGGATACACTTATTAGTGTCATTATACCTCTTATAGACCTTTCACATTCATTATCTAACTCATTCCATTCACAAACTTCCTCTCACTCTTTCACTATCTTCTCACTAGGCAATCCTCTTAGTTTTCAAGTACCAAATATTGATATAGGTTTCATGAGTATAATATATTATCATGTATGATATTTTATGATTATTTCATACTTGATTTAACCTCCTTAAAACCTTGAATCACACTTCAATACTCATTTTCACATATAAAGCTACTAATGACCCCACTAGGCTCGTAGCCTTTTTTTTAACTTTTTCACTTTGTTTTAAAAATATATCAACTCCCTTGAATATCCAAAATAATTTTAGACCACCCTCTATCTTGATACAAATCTCCATAAATTTCCATTATTCAATTCTATTTTTAGGTACCTTTTCCTTTATAACCCCTTATTTAATATGGCCTTTCTACCCCTCCAGTCATGACACAATCATCAAAACCATAAAAACCCATAATTTATAGAGTCCAAACAACTTTAATCCTTATTAGGGAATAAAAATATGTTAGAATAAAAAATTTAAATAATTTTACATGGTTGGAATGGGAGTTATAGGGTTTTTGGGATTGAAACCCTAACTGCCTATTTGTAGAGGTTGAGAGGATTCATAATTCACTTTATTTAGTTTTAAGTCCTTCCAAAGGAACATAATAAATTCATAAGGTATATGTTATAATTATTCACATTACCAAATAGGTAATAGCCTTTGATCAACCTTCACTCACTTCAACCAACTCAAAACACATAAATGCGTCACTCTTTAGTGGACTGTCTACACTTTAAAGGTTACTAAACCCCCAATGAACTATTGTCATAATGAATTTTAATCCTAAATGTGCTCAAAATTTTATCAAGTTCAAAACCATACACTTTCTCAACCATACACATCCTTTCATTGGTACACTAATTGAATAGACATAGGGTAACTGAGCAAAACAAAGGTCTATTATGTTAGGTCTATTTGTGTTCAACAATTCCAAACTCCAAAAATATCTTTATTATGATTTTTAATCTCCTCCATAACTACAAATTATACAAACTCCATGGAAATTTACCTTATTTAGGCACACATCAACCTTTCTTGGCATTTGATTGCATAACAAGGCATTGACTATCTACCAAATAGAGTGTTAACTATGTAAACATGATAACCTTTCAAATAATGGGGTATTGAAAACTATTACTTGTTTTCAATCCAACCTAGACATCCAAATACTCACCTACATTCTCTTTTTTAAACCTATGAATACACACAACAATGACTTGATCATGGTCTTTAGGGCCTTTCAAAGATAATATATAAATTGATGACAATATAATACTATTCCATGAAATATAGATACATAGAATCATTCCATATTTATTCACTTTTACCCATCTTAATTACAAAACACATCACATGAAAAGGAATGGATCATCATATTTTGAGAGGTATGTTATCTTCTCTTCATTGTCCCTTTTTACTGTGGTCTTGGATATCATTTTCACCTCTTCTCTCTATCCCTTATATGACACACAATACCTAAAACTTCCAATCCATTCTAATTAAACATTAGTTTGGGTGGTTACATAACTTATTCTATTTCATCCAATGTGAGGATAATGTTAACATGACTAAACATGTTTCTTTAGGGTCATCACCTTTATAACTTTGACATGACATGTCTTCAACCCCCTTTTACATGACTTATGGGAAATTTTAATACAAATTATCTCAACTAAAAATTTAAAAATATGTTTTAAATCACATTATATAATCCTATAATACCATCAAATAGCTTAATAGGTCAATATGTCAATTACTCATTAAGTTTCTAGGCCTCTAGTTTAAGTTGTCAAAGTTTAAGTTATGGTTGTAGAACCCTAGTTTTGATGTTTCATAAATAAAAAATGAAAATTCTAACACATCCAAGGGGGGTGGTAGATAAAATCTAGGACTTGGTTCTTGGCCTCTTATTAGGCCCTATTGACAAACCCACCACCCATTTCGACCTTAAGAATACCCTTCTCAATACAAGAAAAATGCAATTTTTTAACCTAAGTTTAAACATGAATAAAATTAAAACTATAAGTCATTTATATGAACCATAATATCCTTACCCTATCTATTTAATCATTATAATCTCACCCTAGAGCAGTCAAGTGGAACCTTTGAGAGCAATCCATTGGACAAGTTGCAGTCAGAGGTCTAAAAATGTAAATTTTTAGCAGTGAACAAGCAACTTCTTGAGCTCCAATTGGAATTTATACTTATTGGACCTCAAATTATGAATATATAACTTTTATAATCTATATATAATCAAATTACATGTTATCAAACCTCCATGATGTTCAAATCCACTAAGAAGTGCATTTTCACTACCATTTTGGAGCACGAAAACACTGACAACAAATAGGTCAAAGTTTAAGTTGAAGTTATAAAAATCTAGTTTCAATGCTTCTTGACTAAAGAATGAAACTTAAAACACATAAAAATGGGTGGATAAAATATAGGACTAGGTTCTTGGGTTCCCATTAGGTTTGATTGACAAACCCACCACCTATTCAGGCCTGAAGAACACCCTTCCCAATACAAGAAAAATGTAATTTTTAGCCTAAGTTTAAACATGCATAAAAAAATGTAAGTCATTTTTGTGAATCATAAGATCCCTCCCATTACTCTTTAATCCCTCTGATTTCACCCTAGATCACTCAAGCAGAATATTTGAGAGTAATCTGTTGGATAAGTTGCAGTGAGGGGTCCAAAAATACAACTTTTTTGTAGTGAACAAGCAACTTATTTAGCTCCAACTAGAATTTATACCTATAGGACCTCCACCCATGAATATATTAATTTAATCATGTATAAATATGTAAATTACATGTTATAACACCACCATGATGTTCACATCCACATAGAAGTACATTTTCACTACCATTCTAGAGCACAAAAACACTGACAATAAATATTGTCAAAGTTTAAGTTGTGGTTACATGTCTATGGGGCCAAATAACATCTATTACTAGGTTATTATCCTCCCATCAAGCTCAATTGACAAACCCACCACCTAATCTGGCCTCAAGAACACCCTTCCCAATACAAGCAAAATGTATTTTTTTAGCCTAAGTTCAAACACGTGTAAAACAAGATTTGTAAGTCATTTAAATGAAAAATTAGATCTATCCCCTATATATTTAATCCCTATAATTTCAATCTAGATAACTTAGCTAGAATATTTGAGAGAAATCCATTGGATAAGTTGCAGTGAGGGGTCCTAAAATGCAACTTTTTGGCATTGAACAAGTAACTTCTTAAGCTCTAACTGGCATTTCTACCTTCAAGACATCCACCTCATAAAATATCACTAAAATCACGTAAAAATGGGAAAATTACATTTTATCACACTTCCAAGATGTTCAAATCCAGTATAAAGTGCATTTTCACTACCATTCTGGAGTGTAGAATCATTGACAATAAATATTGTCAAAGTTTAAGTTGTGGTTGTAAAACTCTAGTTATGATGCTTCTTGACTAAAAAATGAAACTAATAGAACATTTGGGGGATGGAAAATGTCTAAGAATAGGTTATTTTCCTCCCATCAGGGCTGATTGACAAACCCACCACCCATTCTAGCCTCAAAAACACCCTTCCCAATACATGAAAAATACAAATTCTAGCCTAAATTCAAACATGCATAAAAAAATTGTAAGCCATTTCCATGAACCATCATATCCCTCCCATAATTTATAATACTTATAATTTAACCCTGTATCACTCAAGTGGAATCTTTGATAGAAATCTATTAGACAAGTTACAATGAAGGGTCTGGAAATGTAACTTTTTGGCATTGGACAAGCAACTTCTTGAGCTCTAACTGGCATTTCTACCTCCAAGACCTCCACCTTAAATAATATCACTAAAATCACATATAGATATGTAAATTAAATTTTATCACATTGCCACAATGTTTAAATCCACCTAGAAGTGTATTTTCACTATAGTTCTAGAGCATAAAAACATTGATAATAAATGTTATCAAAGTTTAAGTTATGGTTACAAAAATTTAGTTCTGATGCTTCCTGACTAAAAACTGACACTTCTAACATGTCTAGGGGGTGGATAAAATATAGTACTAGGTTCTTGGCCTCTCATCAGGCTTGATCGATAAACTCACCACCCATTCTGACCTCAAGAATGCCCTTTCCAATAAAAGAAAAATGCATTTTTAAACTAAGTTTAAAAACCCATAAAACAAAACCTATAAGTCATTTCCTGAGCTTTGATCACATCTAAAATAAACTTCTCTTAGATTTAATAGTATAGAATTATTTACTAACAATTCCAACCTTGTGAAGGTGGAAGCTTATCTGGCACCACTAACCTACAAAAAAGTGTTAGTCAGTAATTAAAAATAAAATTTATATGTACTACCTAGAAAATAAAAGACATTTGATAAAATTTATTACATCTAAATTTGAAAAGTCAACATACCTATGTATTTCAATTCAATGAATCACTAGGATCTATTCTAACCTTTATAGTATCAAGAATAACTTTATGGTTTTCCTCTTAAACTTTCCATAGTTTCTTGTTTAAGACCTCCCATGATATTTTTGTAATTGAATATTCATTACAAGAATCAAACTTGAATAGTGCACTATCTTCCTATGCATTTGAAACAATCATTGATTTGAATATTTTATAGGATGTCATCAAAACCAAGTTCTAGTGACTAGCATTAACCTAGTGGGATAGTTAATGTTTTATCCATCTATAACTGGGGAAGTCAATTTTTTATTTCTCTCTACATACCAACACATGTAGTAATCAGTTCCCTCTTCATTATATTCATCTCAATAACTACAAAAACATGCATTGCATCACAAAAAACCATTTTTATAAATAATATAAAGATATATAATGAGAATAAATTATACATAATGAAAAATATTCTACCTAGTTACACGAGATCAGATACATGGTCAAAGTCATCTGAGGATGTCATATTTTTAAGTTGAAATGTCATTAGAACATGATATGTGTTGATTGGAATTAGAGGTTTGGAACTCCAATAATCTACCCACTCTTGTGACACACTCATTCTAAATAGAGTCTACGCATGTAGAATAGAAACATGCCAAGTGTCTCATATGAACAGTCCAAGAACTTACATTTGATATATGAAATGAGTGAAGGTCACTTAAACTTGTTAGAGTCATACAATACTCATACTTTGCCAAGTGTTCTTCCTCCATTAACCATAAATGTCTATGAATAATATAATTTGGTTGAGAACTATGACACATGCTCTCATTACACTATTCAACCATAGTTTTTGCATATGTCAAATGAATACCCTTTTCAAATTTTAACTCTTTCCTTACAATATCTCTTTTTACACATGCTTCATCACCATCATTCTCCCTTTTTCCATGGCTAGCCTTGGTGAAACTCAAAATGTGTTCTAAACTAGTGTTAATGTGCATCCTACTCAACCAATAAAACATCCATGCTTTTTTGAATTATGATGTGTAATTCTCTGACCAAATGTAATGTCAATTGAAATTAATGTTCCTCTAAATCAACTATTCATAGAACTTTTGAAAGCAACATTGCACATACTCTGAATAATGTGATTGATCATCATTGATATATAAATCGTACTCTAATATTTTCCATTATTGTTCTATACTATTAGGTGCATGCATGAATGCTATATGCACAAATATGGTAACTTTTTATGAGATGTAATACTATGATTGAACTTCCATTTACTATTTGAATGTGTAATTTTCATCGAAATCAACTACTGAAATAATCAAACTAGGTGGGAATGTATCCTTGTTTATCTTTACATTTTCATCCAACCATTTATCCTTTTGTGTATGCCTTGCATACTCATAAACAATCTTATCCCTAAATTTGACCAAAAATTTAGAAACAAGCATCTGTTTTGTAACAAGATCACACCTTTTAGATTATTTTCCATCATTTACTTGATATGTCACTAATTTATATTTGATTAAACCAACTAATTCATATCTAATTGCACTTGTAATATCCTCATAGATACATTTTTTTTTTAATTTTGACAATCCACCATAAATGTTGTAATTTCCATTTAATCATGATTTGTTGTAAAATAATTGTCCATTCGGTCTTTGTAAAAGATAGTTGGAATAAATTCCGTGGCTAATTTTGGTAGCAATTTAATGCCACACTCATAAAAAATATTTTTACTATGCAAAGTATAATGAATATGGTGAAAAAAATCATAGTGCATTGAAAATTAAACATGTTTCTTACAAAAATAAGTGGTGCATGTGTGATTTATTTTACATAAAAAGGTTTGTCCATCTCAAAAAATATTTGACAAATAAGAATTTGATGATGTTTTTCCAAAAATTTAGAGTAAAATTATGTTTGAGTCATATGCAATAATTTTTTTGGATATGGTTCATGGTTACGAGAAATAACTCTTCTTTTCACAACATCTCTTGCATTAGGTGAAACTCTTATATTGTATTTCCAAAATTGAGCAACTCTTTGAGAGTATCATTTATAGCCTTGTCCTTTCATGGAATTCCAATAGAGAATGCCTAGATCTCATTGGTATTAGGTTCATTAAGTATTTCACATCTTTCAATTGATTTCATTATTATTATTTTGTTTATATTAAGTATTCAACTATTTTTTGAAACCATTCATTTTTTCCCTATTTTCTCACTTATTGCACAAGTTGTAAGTATACACTAGGCAACATTACAATCTTGGGTGCATGATTTTGGGCCTATAGTATGATATGAATCATGTATATTTTCAATAATTTCATTATTTTCATCATCCATGTTAGATGTTATTATACCAAATGTGTACATTATAGGTCTCATCTTAATCAATTTTATCAATGAAACAAATAATTGACATATTTGACTATCATAATCCATATTATGAAATAAAGTATCCCATATTTGTTGAGTCAATATTATTTAATGGAGATAAGACATTTTTTAATGCATTTGTTCTAAAATATTTTCATCAACTTGAATTATGTACTTGTCTTTTCTACACACAATTCTTGAAGGTGTTGGTAATGATGGAATTTGTTGAGAGGGTGTTTCAAAATTGTTATTACTTTCATTGTTTAGAGTTGGGATAAAATTTTATTCATTGTTTATTTCTTCATTATATGTTTTAATGAAATTTTCTTTATTGTTAATTTCATAATTATTTTTTTCTGTCAAATTTTCTCTTTTCATGGGGAGTGAAGCATCATACATAGACTCATTATCAACAAAATAAAAAACTTGAAACTTTTAAAGTAAAATTCCAACATTATCTAATTCATTATTATCAATTTAATTATTATTCATTTAATTATGGTTAATTTCATCATTATTAAATTCATTATGGTCAATTTCATCATTATTTAATTCATTATTGTCAATTAGATCATTATCTATGGCATTTGATTCATCAAGTTTAGAGTTTGTACCTTGTCTACCATGAAATTTTTGAATTCATATCTTGTGTTTCTCTCTCAAATATTTTAATTCATCTAGTGTTTTATTCTTCAACATATTACTCTTCCTTGAACGTGATTCATCACCCATCAAGGAAAATTGACAACTTTTCAAAGGTGGGGTCAAGTACATAGGTACCACATATCCTATAAAAGTACATAAAGAATGTTTATGGGGATAAAATTCTTGATTTGGGTAAAAAATATGTTCAAAATTGAGATTAGTCTATAATAATAATATCATGATCATGTTATATAATGTGATTGTGTTATTACATCACATGATTATATTATTTACTATACAAGGTTCTATTTCATCCAATATATTGAGAAGTGCATATTAATAATAACATGATCACATTATGTAATAACAGGATCACACTATTCTTAATACTTGGTTGGGGTTGGAAATTGATATTGAGAACTAAGTGTTATCTATATTAATAATAATGTGATCATTTTATTAAATAACATGATCACGTTATATTTAATGTAGATTAGGGATTATGGATTATGGATTAAGGTATTAGTGCATAGGGTGTAGGGATTAGGGATTACAATTTATATTTTAGGGTTTATGGATTAGGTATTAGGGCATGTAGGGTTTAGGTTTATGGGTGTATTTAATGTCTAATCACTCTATGCCATGTGTGAACCTAATTTTTAATATAAAGGATGTTAATTTGGACTAAATTAATTGGTAAATAGGAAATTTGTTTGGTTTATAGTTTAGGGTATAGTGTTTAGGGCTTAGGTTTAGGGTACATAGGGTTAATCACAATGATAATTATTAGTATAAATGATGTTAATTTGGGATAAAATTAATGGTTCAAGGTTTAAATAGTTTATATTTATGGTTTAGAGTTTAGGGATTAGGAAATTTAAGCATTAGGGATTATGGTATAGGTTTTATGATATACGGTACAATCATGATGGTGATTGGGAAAAATTGGAGTTGATCAACCCAAAAATAACATTTTATAGTCAAGTAGTTAGGTTGAATTGGCTCTAAATATCCTAATTTACTTTAGATGAATAACTAGATTGGTACTCCAAAGGTTAAGTTTTGGCCATCGGTTTAAAAAATGCATTTTATGACATCTTGTGTAAAATCAATTATATCATAAGGCATGTATGTTTGTAGCATATAGTGGGCATTAGGGCATAGGGCTTATACATTATGTTTTAGGGATTAGGGATTAGGGATTAAGGTTTAGGTTTAAGGACCTATATATAATGTCTAATCTCTCTATGCCATGTGAGCCTAATTATTACTATAAAGGATGTTAATTGGGACTAAATTGATTGGTAAAGAGGGAAAGCTTATGGTTTACAATTTAGGTTATAGTGTTTAGGGTTTATGGTTTAGGGCTTAGGTTTTAATGTATATATGGTTTAGGGTACATAAGGTCAATCACAAAGATAATTGAGGATAATTTGAATCACTTGGACCCATTTGTGCCTATAGAATGTGTTTTTGGGTTATCATTATACCCTATATGCCATCATGCAGATTAAGTGGAATTAGTCAAATGGGGTAATCAGTCATGTGATCTAGGCCAAACTGATCCTTGTGAACTTAATTTTAGTCTAAATGATGTTAATTTGGGCTAAAATGATTGTTTTGAGGTTTAAAGAGTTTATATTTATGGTTTAGAGTTTTAAGATTAGGAACTTTAAGGACTAGGGCTTAGGGTATAGGTTTTGGGGTATATAAGGTACAATTATGAAGTAAATTAGGGTAAATTCAAGCTCCTTAAACCTATATATATGAGTATATAATGTGATTTTGATCTTAGTTAGTACCCACATCATCATAGATTGAGATAATTAAGTCAATTATGGTTTAATGAGTGATGTAATTTTGACCAAGTTCATCTTTGTGAACCTAATTCTTACTATATATAAAGGATGTTAATTAAGGATAAATTTATTGGTTTAGGGATTATGTATTAGGTTTTAATGTAAATGTTATAGGGTTAAATTTAAATAGTATAGGGTTTAGGTTTTAAGTATTGGATATAGGGTCCAATCACTAAGGTAATCAAAGAACAATTGCACTACTTGTTCACCTATTTATGATAATTACCTTCATGTTTCCATTTTTTATAGAAGTAGGGTAAATTATTCCATGCAATGTTGCATACATGTTATATAATTGATTGAGCCATAAATTTGGTTTAGGGGATCAATTTTGCCCACATCACACCCCTAATTGCACAAATTAACTAATTAGATCAATTCATGATAAAATCAATCTTTTGATTTTGCCCCAAATCATATCTTGATATTTAAGGGGTTTAAAATGGCCTCAAATGACTCCTATATTAAAATGATAAACTATCCTCATCTTTGTTTAATTAGGTTGAAGGGGCTCAAAATAGCCCCAATTTACTTTAGATGCACAACTAGATTAGTACTCCAAAGGCTAAGTTTTGGCCATAGGTTTAAAATTTGCATTTTATGACATATTGTGATAAAATAAGTTATATCATAAGTCATGTATGTTTATGGCATGTATTGGGAATTAGGGCATAGGGATTACAATTTATTTATGGCATGTAGTGGGCATTAGGACATAGGTATTACAATTTATGTTTTAGGGATTAGGGATTAGGGTTTAGGTTTAAGGACCTGTATATAATATCTAATCACTCTATGCCATGTTAAAACCTAATTCTTACTACAAAGGATATTAATTGGGATTAAATCAATTGGTAACTAGGGAAATTTTATGGTTTACAATTTAGGGCATATTATTTAGGGTTTATGGTGTAGGGCTTAGGTTTTAATGTATATATGGTTTAGGGTACATAGGGTCATTCAAAAAGATAATTGAGGATAATTTGAATCACTTGGACCCATTTGTGACTATGGAATGTGTTTTTGGGTTGTCATTATACCCCATGTCATTGTATAGATTGAGTGAGTTAGTCAAATGGGGTAATAAGTCACATGATTTAGTCTAAATTGATCCATATGAACTCAATTATTCATCTAAATGATGTTAATTTAGGCTAAAATGATTGGTTCAAGGTTTAAATAGTTTATATTTATGGTTTAGAGTTTAGGAATAAAGGCTTAGGGCATAGGTTGTAGGATATATAAAGTATAATCATGATGGTGATTGGGGAAAATTTGAGCTCCTTGAACCTAGATCTATGAGTAAAGAATGTGAATTTGGGATTAATTATCCCCCAAACCATCATCAATTGAGCTTATGAAGTCAATTGTGGTAATGAGTGATGCAATTTTGACCAAGTTCATCCTTGTGAACTTAATTTTTACTATATATAAAAGATGTTAATTAGGGATAAATTTATTCGTTTAGGGTCTAAAATTTAAAGGGTTTGGGGTTTAGGGATTATGGCTTAGGGTTTAAGTTAAATGGTACAAGGTTTATGATATTGGATATAGGTCCAATAACTAAGGTAATTAAAGAAAATGTGAGTTTCTTGTTCACCTATTTATGATAATTACCCAAACATGTTTGTGTTTCTAATAAAAGTAGGGTCAATTAAGCCATACATGTTGCATACATGAAGTATATAATTTATTCAACCATAAATTTGGTTTAGGGGATCAATTTTACCCAAATCACTCCCCTAATTACACAATTTGACTAACTAGATCAATTCATGATATAATAAAACTTTCAATTTTGCCCCAAATCATATCTTGCTCTCTAAGGGGTTTAAAACAACCTCAAATGCCTCTTGGATTAAATGAATCAATTATTTGGTTAATTATATATGACATGACATTAGGTTTAATTTCAATCTAAATCACATTAAATATATAATTTAAAATACATTCATGTGGATCATCTTGACCCTAATTTCCTTTGTAATTAAACTAATTGACATTTGCATCCATTAGCTGATGACTTCAAGTTCATCGAGCTCAAAACCACATACTATACATTTATAACTTGCATATAAATAAATTATTTTTCTTTGCTTCAACTGAGCTAATGAAATTGGAGGTAATCAACCCCAAAATCACATTTTATAGTCATGTGATTAGATTGAAGGGGTTTGAAATAGCCCTCATTTAATTCAAATGCACAGCTATATTGGTACTCTAAAGGTTAAGTTTTGGCCATAGGTTTAAAAAATGCATTTAAAGATATCTCATGATAAAATTAGTTATATCATAAGGCATGTATGTTTGTGGCATGCATGTTTATGACATCTCTGAACTTGATAAAAAATAACTTCTTATATGTAAAACAAGATACAAACGCATTAATATACCTTGAAAATAGATCCTTATAAAACTTCACTTATTGAATCAAAGAATCTTATCAGATACTTAGACAATACTATAAAGTTTATAAAAGGTTTTTACAAGTTCCAAACATCACCAATTATCCATAAAAACTAACACAGTCCTGTTCAACCAAATTCAACCTCTTTTAGGACTCTATACACTCTTAAGATAAAATAAAATGAACCTTGATTTATTTATTATTTTTATAAAACACCATTTAAATATTGTTAATACTATAATTTCCTTTTAAAATACCAACTTTCAAATAACTAATCCTTCAACATTTATAATATCACTAGACTCTCTTTCGAGCCTAATACTCTAGGTCTGTTAGTACTCAGTCAGAGGATCCTTGTACTCCAATTGACTTTTAGATAATATAATTTATTTAATCATGTAAAAAATTAAATATAAATCAAATCTACCAAATTATGAGTGATTTGGATCAATGGATCACCAAAAACCAACTTTTGACTTCTTGACCCCATCTAAGATGAACTAGGACTCTCTACATTTTAAGGAAGATTAGACTCATGTCAAATGAACAATGATTTATTTATAGGTTAGTAAATATCCAATTATAATTTAATTCTATCAAACATTTATAAGAATACTGGTCCCAAAAAAAATCTTAACCAACGAAAATGTGATCTTAAGACTACTAAGCCTAATGGCTCCTTTAGTAGGTCAAAATGTAAATTCAGGTTTTAGGGTGTTGAGAATATATAACGTGATCACATTATTAAGTAATGAAATTGTGCTACTAACACAATTAATAACACAATAACATTAATAATGTGATCATGTTATTAACTTGATCATGCTATTTGAATTTGAATTCAATTCCTGTGCCTTTTGGCTCAGGAATGGATTGGATTCCTAAGCTAAAGGTTTGGACTATTAATGTACAACCGAGTTTTGAGAGTTATGATAAAAAAACAAAAAAAATCAACCTTGATTACCAAATACACTAATAATTTCAATGTTAAAATTCAAAAACTTAATACCATCATGACGAGCATGCTCTCTTCTTTCCAAAAATATATTTTTTTAATAATTTTTGGACTAATTTAAGGTTTCAAACTATGTTGATTTCTAAATATAACTTTTTTAGGCCACTACATGCCAAAGACATACATGCCTATACATGTTCATGTAATTTATCTTTCATTGATATAAGTGAAAAACAAGTTATATGGTCATAAAATAGGCTTAATTCCACACACATTAAAAAAATTGATTTTCATTTTTTTGTGGTAGTTAGGTGTGTTGCACGGATGAATCCATTTTTTGTAAATTTTTAGGATCTATTTACCTAAAAAATCATAAAAAAATATTCATTGAAAAAATTAAAAAAATATAGGTCACAAACTATAAGATCTTATCTAAAATTTCCACGAAGGTTTTCAAATAATATTAAACTTTGCTAAAAAAATGGTGCACTCCATGGCCATATATCTACTATGTTTTCTTAAAAATAGGAGTTCTTATTAAAATTTTAGATGTTTTACCTAGTTATAATTAAATATTTAAATTTTTTTAGTGTTTTGGAAACTAGACTTGAAATTCTACATTTCATATTCTTACACCATCTTCAAATTTGGAGTGTAGATATCTCAAATTATCTATAGAAGTTCAGATTTATGAAATTTTAGGAAAATCATGTCCACAAGTAGGCCAGTTTTTGTCCCCAAACTTTATGCACTTATCCATATGTGTTCACTATTTATTATTAGGATCAGTATGTATGAGAGACTAAAAGTCAAACACATCATTATTAGTTATACCTCCATTTTTTTATTTCACTATTAGCCAAATTTTATCTTGCTTATTTTCCAAATTATATCAACTAGATCGATACTATTCTATGTTGCATGACAACTAATCAACCAAACTACTATAGTTATGTGTGTTTTCTTAATTACATCAATAAATCTGATATAGTTATGTGTGTATACCTAAATTCATTGGACAACCTATTATAATTTAGTTTTACCATATTCTAGCCACTATATCATCCAACCCAATACAATTATTTTATGTGACCATAATATATCGACTAGCTAGATATAATTTGATATCTACTGATTTAGTTCCCAACTATATTAACCAATCCAATATAGTTTATTTTTATCATTACTATGTAATTGATTGAATTGTTTATCTTGGTATAGTTGATATTTTTCTCTTCCATTATGGAATATATTTTGGACCAATCGAAAGACAAACCCACCAGGAATTCCATTTTTTTGTGATAATCCTAATGCTATGGAATTAACCAATCCCCATAAAATATCTAAAAATTATTACATTCCTTATAATTTTTCCATGACTCGATACAAATTATAAGAAATTTTCATATGGCTTTAGTTAGATCTAAAGAAATATAATCCATATAAAAATCATAAGACTACTAGATAAGTCACATAATTTAGGACCATGAGGTCAAAGAAGAATGGGACATTGAGTATAAAAATGAGATGATAAGATATATTTATAATCATCCTAAAAATAAAGGTAAGGACCCTATGATTTTATGTCATATCATAATGTTAAATCACATATACTGTCCTCCTTCCTTGTCCAAATATTTTCTATAGGACTTGGGGAAAATAAATTTGTATCTTCTTCATTTCTTTCTTTATACACCATAAATAGTATTTATATTAACATGGTGGGCCTACCCAAAGTTCCCATATTAATACCAATGTCACTTTTACATGTGTCACATCCCAATAGGGTACTTCAACCTTCACTTCTAATAATAATATTCCCAATCCTAATCAAATCATCTTACACACAATTATCCAAAAGGATAACATTCAAGCCAACACTAGTGATCAAATGATGGAAATGAAAAATTGACCTCAATAGCTTCAATGGAGAGTGTAAAATCCTAATTAACCCCCACACCTCCTTATATATGCTCAAGTTAATTTCATTCCATAATCATAGCTTAAAAATAATGTCATTAAACATCTCCAAAATGAATCATTGGTTCCTCAAATTAAAAACATTAAGATATATGACATCCCTCCTACTATCTCCTATAATGGATCCACTGATACTAATTTTCACTTGAAGGCCTATAAAAACCTTTATAAATATTTAAATAATCTTAATACATTTGTTTCTACCAATATTGTTTCCAAAACCTTCTCTAGTGATGCTTTAGATTGGTACAATCAAATTAAGTCCAAATCCATCTCTAGTCTAGAAGACTTCGTTAACACATTGGTTCATGAGTTTTAATTCAATGATTCACCTAATAATAATTTGGCTCACTTTAAAAATTGTAAGTAATCATAAAATGATATTACCCAAGATTTATTCAAATATTGGAAATCTTTAGCCAACAAAGATGACCATAACATGTCAAAAGAAAATCTCTTCCACCTATTTACCAATGAACTTATTCACAAACTAAAATACATTTTTGGGAATATTTATCTAAAATCATTTGAAAAATAATTTTAAGAAACCCTCGATCAAGAAAAACATCAGTATTCACTTATAATATAATTCAATCTTTTCTAACCCGAGCTTGGAACTTGAATGCTTATGAAATATAAAAAAAATACTATAGATGATGGTGTCTCAAAGATGTACATTTCCAAGAGAAACATCAATGTTATTCTCACATGAAGCTTTGACAAAGTGACTCTTTCTCCACCTATTAAGGAAAGTCCCTTCTAACCTCTTCCTCCTTCACAAGTCAATCATTTTGAAATCCATTAGCCTCTCTTCATAACTAAGCTTAGCGAATGCCTAGACCTTCACCTAGAGAATTTGACACTTCCTATCCTAGTTCTCATGGGTATGAACCTAAAAAAAAAATTTGTTTCATTTAAATTGGGGTCATTCCCATACGACTTAAAAATATTTAAAAACCTTGATTTTTAATTCTTTGTTGGTCTAAACTTAATCCATTAATCTATGATTTGAGAGTGATACCAAGACTATGATAAGGTATCCAAGTCTCATTAATCCAAATTAAATCATGGTGCACTTCACCAAGACAACTCTTACCCTACCATGTAATCAAATCCACTTCTGAACCACACTCAAAATCAATAGCGTAACAATAAAAATCAACCACCAATTGCGAATGTTGTTGAGACCATGATTAATACTAATTATTCTAATGATAAGAAAAACTTGATGAATATTTTAAAAAATGAATTTGGTAGTCTCTTTTATCAATCCTTATCCTTGTCATACACTTATTCTGTATCTTACTTAAAGCATAGTTTAGGATAATTCTTTGTATATTTTTGTAGATATCAAATCTAAAGAAATTATAGCTTCTATAATTTTAGATAACCCAAATGCATTGGTTAACCTCATATAAGTTTATTAATTTAAAAAAATATAGGCCAACCTAGTATAATTCCATGCATTCATAACTACATAAAACAACTTAGTATAGCCTGTTTATTTATCCACATATGTTCAAACTATATCAGTGAACTTGATATTGTCTTCTATTTATAGATAAGATATAATTATTGCACTTATTTTCATATATTTTTATTAATTTACCAGTCCTCTTTATATTATTTTATCTAGGCCAATATGATTTATATCTACCCTTAATTCTAGTTATAATGTATTATCCAGACTCATGTAGTATAATTTTGATGTTTCTATGAAACCACATACATTGGTTATGCTAATACCATTGGGTCAGTCTACCTCAATTATACCAGTAGTATTGAGACCACATGCTTTGATTCCTAATAGGATTTAGTCTAGATCAGCTCCTTCTTTAGTTTATCCCCTTTATAATTCAATCAATCTTTCACTATCATGTCTATCTCACATTGGGTTTGATGAATTGGATCACATAAAATAAATTTATAAGTTCCAATACCAAATTTTGTTCTTGAGATCTTGAAGACTTCTTTAGGTCACATAAATATACTTTTACAACTTTTATTCTAAATCATCATTCTTCAACCACTATCTATGGGGCAAGAAACTACCTACTCAAGTCAGAGGAAAACATTTTACAATAGTGTGAATAAATGTCTATCCACTTTGATCAAAATACATATACATATCTTTACCTATATATAGAGGCCTATGTTTATTGAAAGGTTAGAGTTATGAAGTGAAAAAGAAGTCAATTTATAAGGAGAACATAAAATGAAAAAAGAAAGCGTGTGACTATTTTTATGAAGTTGTAGAAGATTACACCAGACATGATAAGATGAATTATATTTGGGAAGATTTGGAGCTTCATAAAGGAATTTTGAGGTGGTTTAATAAGGAACACAAATTCATGAAATAATCCCTTAAAATTATTAAATTTCAATGTAAGGAATTCTACCACAAAGAGAATTTGAAGGGAGTTATGATGGAAATAAAGATTCTATAGGAAAAACATAATAACATGGAGAAGGATAATATTCTGATCAAGAAGAATATAGGTAACTCTGTTCATTTCTATAAGTCATATTTTAACAATTGCCTTTATAGAATGGATTAACTTAAGTAGGTGTTCAAGATGAGGAAAGATGGTTCAAATTCTATTAAACCATGTAGAAAATCCAAAGGAAATATTAAGAACAAGGAAGGGGACATGGAAATAAAAGTAATGCATCACATCAAAATGGTGCTGAATAATATGGTGGGAACTTGGAATAAATACCTTATTGGGATTTCAAACTAGTTTGGTTGGTTCTTTTCTATTTTTGCCTTGTTTTTTGGTTGTCTAGTGATTGTTTAGTAGTAGTTAGTTTGTAGTTCATGTTTATTCTTGGTAAAATTTATTGTTATATTATAAATTTTATGGCATGATTCTTGTCTCTTATCATATGGTTGGGTTCTTATAAAAAACCATATTTTACCAATAAAATAAAAATAAATAAAATACCATAAAATATAAGATCCCTAACAAAATACTAATTCATATAGATGATCCTTCATTGTTAATTATTGTCCAAGTAGGTTATATTAATGCCAAGTGATCCTAAACATATAAAGGATTAGAAACTTGTGTTTACTCCTTATAATTGATCAAAAAATAGGATACTCATAATGTAATCTTAAGTCTACCCAAAACACATGCTAATGATACAAAAAAGGCAAATGGATCCAATAGGATGTGTTTGTACTCCTATCACAATACCACCTATCATGATTATATTTAAGGTTATGATTTTAAAATTTCATCAGTCATGTAATATTTTACTTGGTCTCCGTTGGACTCATCATGTGAAGGAAGTGTTAAGTATGCATCTTTCATAAGGTTAATGTCATTGAAAGAGTGTACCTAGTTAGTAGTGTGTTGATGTGACAAGGGGTATTGGTGCAGTGTTTTCATTGAAATATGTTGTAATGAAAGAGTATTTGAAGGAAAAAGAGATAATTTTAAGGAAACTAATGCTTTATGGTTGCATGAAGGTACACATCATTAATGTCAAGTTACATAAGAAGCCTAGACATGAGCCTAGTCATAATATGAAGAGGTATGTACATAAAATGAGTGAAATAAATCACATGAGAATTTTTAAATTTTTTTTTATCATGTATGTGAGGAATTGGAACATTCATGAGAGTTTCAAGGTGAGCCTATAAGAGTAGGATCTTTAGACTAGGTCTACATCTAGACCTCTTGTAGACCTTGCCTGACCTAATGAGGTATCATGATCTATTATCAAGGTATGTGAAGGATGTATAGTAGTGTTTAATCATGAAAGTGAGATTTTGAGCATGACAATGAGGTGTTTATATCATGGAAAAAGGAATGAAGGTTAGTTTTAAGGCCTAATGTGGTTTGTAGATCAAGGTATAGAGAGCAAAGAGAGAGAGTTTGGCCTATTGAAGGGTCATGATTATATTTCAAGGTGTTTGATATCATGTAAGCATTGAATAATGTGATTCAAGATGTTTTAGTCATGTGCATAAAGTTTGAGGTTCTATTTTGAAGTACAAGGCATGAACATTTATTTGCAAGTCTCTCAAGTGTTCAGAATGAAGGACTCTCAACCCAAGAAGGATTTTATTATGCTCATAAGATTATAAAACCTTTACATGGGAAAATAATAAATTAATTGTAGATAGGGAAGGTTCCTATATCAAATTTCTAGGCATTTTTTTTGGACTGAGGGGCTATGCTTTGTGAATGATCATTAAGAGTGGAAATTGGTTTAGAACCCTAATAAAGACCTGATGTTGAATATGTTGATAAAAAGTGATTATGATGGATTTAATTTCTTAGGTAAGCTATTGGATCTTGGGTGGTATTGGTTAGAGATAAGAGAGAGAATATGTTTAGTTATAGGATTGTTTTTAAAGAAGTTATTATAGCTATCAAAAGTTGTATTGGACATAATAAGGAAATGGATGGAGGAAGAAGGTAGAGACTAATGTTTAATTTATATGAAGGTTTTTTATAGGTTTTATTCCTCAAGTGTTCTAAACAGATCATCCAAGTTAGCCAATTGTTAACAGGTCTACTGGTGTAAATAGTGAAAACCCCAAAAATAGTGAGAAGATGAATTAGAATGTGTTTTCATGATAGAATGATGAAAAAAGTGCACAAAGTTGTTGTTCAAGACTTGTAAGATATTTTCATGTTTTTTATAAGTTTTGGAGGTAATTAAATATGGTGAAAAAGTTTCTCACAAGTTGACCTATCTAGTTTAGATAAGACAATGAGATATAAGGTCATGAGATTGGTATGAAAGACCAATATTTTATATTAAAAAATATGATATTTATATTTTATGATGATATGGAGATATCATAGTACCATATGCATGAATATTAAGTCATGGAAAGTGTCTATACAGGTGTTGGAGGTTTATGTTACCATGATTAGTCTTTAAGGTAAACTGATAGTTTTGAGTGAGTTGCAAAGATGTTCTTGATCCATTATATTTTGAGAGGAAGTGTCTAATTTATATGGTGATATTATTGAGTTCATGAAGGTTATGTATAAGTAATTTATTTTCATGTTTGTGTGGCTAAATGATGTGTTATCTTTAATTATTCAAGACAAACTTTTTTGTGTGTTCAAATGCCTAATGTGAATAGTGCTAATGGAGTGTTTCAAGTGGTGGTTGGACCTAAAAGGTGTCATGGTGATAAGAGGATGTTGGATAAGGAACATTTGATTATTTTATGAAAATTTTATTCTATATATAGGTTTAGAGTGTTCTGAGAGGTCATAAGAGTAGGCCTAATGGAATTAGGTTTCCATGAGACCTAAAGAAGAATTTTGTCTATTTGAGTTATGGACAACCTAATATAATGATTGATTATTAATTTTAACATGTGATAAGTCCTATTTTTTGGAAAATATAATTGGGAAAGTGTGTGTGTCTAACCAATAGGTGTATGGTCAAGAGGATTGTATAAGAACAAGGCTTTTAGGCCTATTTGGTAAGTAAGAGGATTTGGATTAAGCAACGAATGAGAAAGAAGATCCTTGAGTGGAATAATATATTATATAAAATCATAAGAGAGTATATATATTATAATTAATATCTAATATGAGTTATAAGTATGAATATCAAGGTCACATGACCTAATTAGTCTGGAAGAGACGTAGTTGAGTGAAGAGGCCTAAAAAGTAGTTTTAGAGGGATAAAAGTGTGAAGAGTTGAAGAGGTGGTGATAATATGTTGGTGAAGAAACATATTATTTATAATTTTATTAAATAAATTAGGTGGATGAGTTGGTGTTGAGTCATCTAGGGGGTTGGTGCCTCCTTACAAGTATTATCATAACATAAGATGTAAGGCCCAAATACCACCATGGATAGTTGACCACCTCAATCTCCCAATCATAGGCACTTTTGTTGCTTCCATGGGAATTGTATGTATTATTCAACTCACTGTCAAGATATTTATCATTGTATTGATGCACTTCATCTTGAAATAACTAACTTTCCTAGTCTACTAAACATGTCACCACCAAAGTTGACACCTAATTACATCTTTAAACATGGGAAGTTGTATTGTATATGGAACCAATGTTTTACACATCACACAAATAGGTTTAGATATCTCCAACACCATTTTAGGGACTTGTTGAAGCCCCCACCTCATGGTTTGAAACAAATGCTCACATGGTCCATCTAGGATAGAGGAAAACCTCCCCTATGACCAAAACCATCTTTTAGACCAAAATATGTGTGTGTCATGGCATCATATATTATTTACATTGAATATTACCATTAAGAGGCTCCAATATCTCCACTTTATCCTACCAAATTTTTCATTATAGCTCATACACTAGGAAGTCCTAGCATGACTCATAGAAAGGGTAGAAGATACCATGATCGGAGCTAGATATTAGATGAAGTAGGATTTAATGAGTGTTTTTTATTAAGGGTAACAAGATTTTTTTGAAATATATTCTACCCTTGAATAAAAAAGCCACATTCCAGGCCCAAAGAAATAGAATGATTGAGAAAGAAATGCACAATAATAGAAAAACAAAACAAATGTTTGGTCATAGCCAGCTCATGGAAACATCACAATAAGGACAACAAAGACAAACAATAAATGAACATCACACACAATAAGAGTTATTGGATATTACCATCTAATGGATACATTCTAATTTTCCAATAATTATTTCAAGGTTCTTTCCATACTGATAAGCTCTTGATTTTTTTGATAGGACATTTTGGGCTTCTTACTTAAGCTTGAACCATCAAAATTCTTTTTGATAAGCTTCACAATAACTCCCATTATAGAAATATAATTACACATAGTGTCCTTACTATGACCAATCAAAAAATTAATATTATGTTTGAGATACATGTTCTCCTCTTCTAAACTATTGATCCTTTCTTCTAATGCTCTCACCTAGCTAAACACATCCTGAAAATCTTGTTTGTTAGTGGTTGCTTCTTTGGTGTCTAAGACTTTTTTAATGAACTCTTTAATAAAAAAATGGTCCTTTTAGAAACATCTAAAGAAATATCTATGAATATCGATTTAATCCCAAATTTATTTAAGACTATTATGCTCCTTGACAATAATTTTCTCTCCCTTAACATCCCCAAATTTTCTTTTATTGTTGGCATGTTCCTTATCCCTATTGATAACGAGGGATTATTGAGTCTTCAGAAGGCCAAGCCCATCAACGACCTCTTCAAGACCATATTTATCAGTCCTCATGTTAATATCCTCATAACTAGACTATTTTCTTGTGAATTTATTAGGCCCTTCCTCATATTTCTTTTAAGAAGGCTTATTTATCTATGATCTTTAAAGCTATTTGGAGGGTTACTCAACATTTAAATGTTATACCTCTTCAACATAATAAAATTGAGTCAGAATCATCTTATTAATGTTTTAATACTTTCATATAACTATAATTATAACTTGGTGTAATAGAAACCGCACTTCCCCTTTTTAAACCCTAGAACTAGAATTTAAAACAAACATGGAATGCAATAAGGAATTCTAACTAAGTAATGATGCCTAAGATATTAATAAAAATAAATTAAAAGGTTTGAATAGAGTTTTACCTACCATCTAATGTGATGAATTTCATAACCTATTTTTCAATGGAATTGAAGGGCTGAGGGATGGAATCTCTGAGATAACCATGATAGAAAGGAATTAATTGCCCCTCCTCAGATATGATTTAATATATGTTATTGATGATGTATGTTGAAATATTTCATGGCACTATTAAGAAGATAATTTTTCCATATTATTTAATTAAAATTATCACATGAATTGATTTCATATTATTATTTTTTAGCATATGTGATTCTTGTACATATATTTCTTATATCCCAATCTTTTATATTTCAAGACTCTTTTAAGCATGTCTGCTTTCTTTATATAATTTACAATTAGTCTCAATTTACCTTTTGGATATTAGGTATCACCTTTGGGTTATTTATTTTTCATTATTTTTAACTTCCCCCTCTCTTTGGGTTGATTTATAGTCGACCTTAGTTTATATATGGATCTTAGGTATCACCTTCAGGTTTCTTTTGTCACACATTTACAATTTTCTAATTAGCCTTACTATCCTTGTGATTACTTGGTATAATTTTTATTTTGACTTATTTTAGAATGAATTATCCTATTAGTTCCTATGCTAGACCCTATTTAGGATAGTATAACTTCTATAATGACATGATTATCACCATTCATAACATATACTAATCACTCTTAAAGTATAGTTCTATGTTCATATGGTCAACTATTTGCATATTCATCATTGTATCACCCCTTTTCACATGGATGGATCTTCCACAATCTCTATTTCCCACATTTTTATTTTACCTAGAGGCACACTAAATTTGATTTTGATATTGAATAGTTTCATATGGAGAAATTCTCTGAGTCTTTTAGGCACCATGGTATTTAGGTTATCCTTTCTAGAGGGCATGTATAAAATCTCTTATGTTAGTTAAGTGTATTAACCCTATTTGATATTTCTAAATCAGTATGGAGGAAGAAAATAAAAAATATTTGAAAAGTAAATCATTAGAAAAGGCAATACTAAAAATCAAATCTTAAAAGTTAGATCACATCAAAAGACATGATATTTTCAGCACATATCCTATTCTAGTCAAATCTCAAACTCTATAGTTGGCCCCATGATAGATCCAAGGTTAATTTAGGTATGGTAGGCTAGAAGATAAGGTAGGAGGTCTTAGTACACCATTTTATATCTTCTTACATTATAGTTCCACCTACTTTCTCACACAAGTACCCAATATTCACAATAGACTAATAACTATATAAGGGGCTCTAAGGAGTGGGAAACACATTGTAGTAACGTAGGATCATTTTAATTTTCATGCATATAGACTTCATAGGATGACCTATATATTTCACTTATTAGCCAATCTTGTGCCTAATAGGTAGTGTTATCTAGGTTAGTGATATAGAAAAATGTTATACTTTCCCACTTGTTTGGAGTGTGTTGTCTCTACTGAGGATTTATGCATCACATTTTTGGTTCCTTGAATCCTTACACATTCATCATATCTTCCTTAATATCCCATTTATAGATAAAAATTGTAGCTAATAATGTCCCTTCTTACTCATTTTAGATTTGACTTTTAAACCATTTATAATGCCACTTAGACTTTTAATCTATGAATTGCAATGTAAGACCTTGGGGAATAAAACTAGGCCTTCCTCATAGATGCATATCATCATTCATCATGTATCTAGATGGTTGTGATTTCCTACATAATATTTTAGAACAAACATTAATTTATTTTTTTCACTCATTAGAGTCTTTAGATTATTCAACCATCATGTCTTTCTTTGATTTAATTTGACTTTAATTGTGTTACATTAGTAAAATTTTAAAATTATTTGTCTTTCTCTATGTATTATTTAAGTAGGCTTTACTTGTCTTAAATTTGAATAATACCTTTTTTTCACATATCCTTGTTTTATTATATTTTGGAATTTGATATTTTACTTTTGGAGATATTTTTAGCATCTTAAGATTTGTCTTGTATTTCATTTTGATGTGTTTTTTAAACTTTATTTACAATATTTTACATAATTTTCCATATGATCTAGTGCATTTTACATTCATTTTTCATCTATTTTTTATCTTTTATTTGTTGATTTTTTATATACTCACTTAAGATATTCATTTTTATCATTTTATTTTTTCTTATTTTTTACCATGCATTTATTTGTATTTGCTAGAAAAGAATAAAAAATACAACACATTTCCCCATAGCATGCTATTTAAACATAAATGTGTGCTTGAAAAAAAAAATCATACATCATTTCCTTACATGTAGATAACATGATTAGTAAAAAAATGTCTCTCTATATAAATGTCTTAGTTTTTCACATAAATGCATTTTAATGCATCATATATACATCAAAAATATAGTTGAGTGATCTATCTATCCAAATCTATCTCTATCTAATAGAGAGTTATTTGAAGTATGTACCATTGATGTGATGTATCTGTAAAAAGCATTTATATGTCAATATCCTCATTGGAAGTTCTAAAGATTTTTTCACTCTGCTAGGGTTTTCTCCATGCATGCCATTGAGTTGGCCCTTGGTTCCTCGCTTGTCTATCCTTGGTTCATACTATGGCCTTAAGCACCTATAGGACTTAGCATTAATTATTATTTAGGGTTTCTTGCCTTCAGGCAAGGCCAATATTTATAATGTCCTCCCCCTATTCTATCCCAACTATTTTGGCTACAGAGAAGAATGGAGGAGCACCAAGAAATGGCCCCCTACAAGCATCAGAGGAAGTTTATCCTTAAAGTAAACCATGAGGTAATGTTTCAAAACCTGATGTTATACTGCCTATACCTAAATTTAATTTTGCATGTCAATGGTTAAGAGAAGTTTTGCTTAATAGGTTATTTTGTTAGGATAATCCCCTCTAAAAGTATGCTATGCTCTAGGTTCAAATTCACTGAGCATCTCATGACATCAAGCTAGAGAGCATACAAAACATGACTAAGAGTTTTTCCCTCTTTTTCTTCTCTAACCTGACCCATTCCAAAGGAATCCTCCATAATTCTACCACTTGCTATATTAGAAACTCACTCATGGTCCTCTCCCCCTAGACATGAGACTTTATAGTCTCGAAGCACACTATTATTAAAGTCTTAGTTTGTGTTAAATTCCCAAGCCTCCCAATCCCATGCTTGCACTTTATTCACCAAATAACATCTTCTATAGGCCATGTGGTTTGTCATGAACCAAATTAGTTCTACTTTGCCAAATCATAAAAAAGGGTTTATGTAGAAGTAGACTTATCTTGAGATCTCAAGGAGTGTGTGGAAATCCAAGTTAGGGATGTGAGGAAATCTCAATGAGTCCTTTATATCAACTTTCCTAATACCTATTTTCACTACCAAGCCAAAAACCATAAGATATAAGATTGTCCCCTTTAGTTAGCCTATAATAATTTAGCCAAATGCTCACCCTTTCCACCCAAGTCCTCTCTTGAGGCTAGAAAAAATCATCTAAATATGGATGAATGATGTTAGGGAAGAAGAATTCACATCCCAAATCATATAACATGACTTATACCTCCAAAGGTATCAAGTCATCCTCGAGCATTAGCCTACAGGAGTAGGCTCCTATTGAAAAAGAGTCCATGCTAGCTGAATCCCTAAAATTGGTTGAAAATCCTAGGGTGTTTAACACCCCTTTGGCTATAAATTTTTTGTCTCAAGGTATTGAGGCCTCTTGGCCCAACTCATTTGAATTCTCACATTCATAGGTCACCACTCTTCCCCTTTCTTCTCAATGGGATCCGCTTAAATTCTCTAGTATCCCTCCTAGGAGGAATGATAAGGTGAAGGAAGGAGAGTTTTTGGATGACCTTGACTTGAAGAAAAAATATGAATTATTTAATGCCAATAGTGTGATTTTTTTGCAAAAATTGTATGATGCCCTGAAATGGATAGATTTGGAGGACATGTCCCTTGACTCTCATCATCGATGAATTAGTTTTAATAGAATGTTTGGGATCTCATAGACCCAAAATGCAAGCTTTTAATGTGTGATTTCAGAAGGAAGTTTCCTAAGATGGACATTATTTGCTTATAAAAAGTCAAGGTGGTATATTTTTTTATTGATGGTTGCTAGTAATTTCATCTGGCATGATAATATCATTTTGCATAGTCACCATGCTATGGAATGTGGAGGGATGATCATATTACTTTTTCCAAGGTGGTGGCCACACCTTGTATAATCAGGTGTGGACCCCACCAATTGGTTAGTATGGGCTATTTTTAGCATTGAAAGCCATTATTTTGGCTTTATTAATATTTATGCCATGAATGATGCATTAAAGCATACCCATTTATGGTATTGAATTGAGGATGATCTCCTTGATGCCCAATGGGTATTATGTGGTGACTTTAATATGGTATCAACTTCCAAAGACAAAATGGGCCACTTTCCTATGAGATGGGCATTTGGCAAAAGGGAGGCATGGTTCTACATGTGCACTAAATGGGGTCTTTATGACCCTCATACTTTGCACCAACCTATAGATGGATTTTGGTACACTTAGAGTAATTTCAGGGAAGGCCCCACTAAAATTCTAAAGCATATTGATAGGGAAATGATATCTTTTTAGCCATAATTCTCTTTTGATAATGGCTTCTTCCCTTTAGTGTAGGAGCTGCTAGATTTTGGGATTTTTGACCACTCCCTCATTCAGTTTCATGTGACTTTTCAATTCATGAAGCTTAAGGTCCACAAAATGTAAATTTTTATCAACACCTCTCTAATCAAACATGAGCCCATGGTGGTGCACATTAAGAGAGTCTATAATTTAGACCCATGTCCTTCCCAAAAATTTGGATGGATTCTTTAGTGGGATGATGCAATTTAAAGGACTATTCACTTCCTATAGATTTATGGCTTCCATCTTGCCAAAATTTAAAGACACTCTTACTCTAATAGTTCTTTAGACCTAGATCACATGACCCCAGATTTGAAAAAATATCCATTTAATGAGATCTTGTATGTGAGAGTTGCTTCCTTGTGGCACTACATCTAGAGTTCATACAATTATAATACCTAGGGAGCCCAAGTCAAACCCAAGATTCATTGATTGAAGATTGGTGACAAAGCTTCTAAAGAATTATTTCAATTGCTGTAAGCTAAAAACTTGAAACAAAAAATTCAAGTTATTACTAAGGCTAGTAACAAACTCTCAAAAATGCCATAGTTAGTGCAAGAATTATGCATAATTATCAGCAAGTGTTATAATCTTAAGCCCCTTCAGTTAAACAAGAATCTACCCTTAAATAATGTCTTTTAGTTGTGCCTTGCAAACTCACTCCCATTTAGTGGGTGAATTGTGATAGGCCACTTACTTTAGATTATTTACATGAAGAAGTGACACATATAGATAATGACAAAGCCCCTAACATTGATGGATTTCCCAGCAAATTCTACAAAACCCTTTGGGATATTATGGGTAATGATTTGCTCAAGGTTTACCAATAATAATTTTGCACACACTCATTGGGTAGAAACACAAATAAAGGAAATATCAAATTCATACCTAAGCAGGTAGATCCATAGTTGATCTATAATTAGTGTCCCATCACCCTCCTTAATGTCTACTATAAAATCATAGCCAAGGTGTTGGAAATCTAGTTGTGTAATATGCTACCTCTCATTATGCATCTAGAACAAACATGATTTATTAGGATTTATTACATCCTGGACAACATCATTGCTATCTGGGAAGGTATGGACTAGGCTAGATGATCCAAATAACAAGCCTTGTTCCTCAAAATTGACTTTGAAAAAACTTATGATCACATTGAATAGCCTTTTATCCTAGCCATGCTTCATGCTCTGGGATTCAAACCCATTTTCATTCAAACCATTCAAATGCTTTATGTAGACACCTTGGCTATCCTCTCCATTAATGGAGTCACCTTTGAGCAATTTGGCCTATACCATTCCATTATCTAAGGGTTTTCCTTAGTGCCATCCCTTTATATGCTTGTATCTAAGGGTTTTGAATAAATTTTTAGTAAAGCTCAATCTTGTGGTCTTGTTAAGGTAATTTATCTCCCACCTGATGCAAACAACCCTCTTAAGGATATGCAATTGCTTAATGGCCATTTTTTGGATGATTCCTTCTTTACCCTCATTGAAGATGAAGCCAACATAGATAATGCCTTTTAGTGTCTTGAAACCTTTTGCTTGGCCTCTAGATCTAGCATCCAATTGTAGAAAACTTATTTTTATAGATAGTCATACCTCCCTTCACCTCCATGGAAAGCTAATTTTTTTTGGAAATGGATCCAACATGATGAATTTTTTTAATTTCTTGGCATCCCTTTTGCCTTCGATGCTTCACTACCTTTGTTGTGCAGTATGTTGTTGATAGAGTTGATAAAAAGATATATTATTAGATGACCAAGTCTCTTTCATTAGCATGGAAATTTCAAATCTACTCAAAGATTCTTGCATCCACCCATGTGTACTACTCATCATGTTGGGTTCCATCAAAAAAGTCTTACTAGAAGTTGGAGAAATTGCTTAGAGATTTACTTTGGGCCAATTCTCCCCATGGTAAAGGTTTCCATAGGGTGACCTAGGAATATTGCTACCTCCCACTTGAAGCAAGAGGGATGGGACTTATCACCATAGCTAGGCAAGGATCTACCTTATGTGTTAAATGGGTCATGAGGGCCATTGAGGGCCCAAAATCATGGAATATTGCCTAAAGGCAAGAATTTTTTGAAAGTTCTTGGCTTCCCAAATTTTATCTTCATCCAATCTCCTATTCAGATCACTAGGTCCTTTATGGCTAAAAGAATATGGAAAGCTTAGGAAAAGATCAAACCATGGCTCTTCTAGAATGGATCTAGATTTTTAAATGGGATCTCTACTAATTCTTATTCTCTTTGGTTCTCCCCTATATTTTGTCAAAAAGGGGTACCTTTGGTAGAGGTTCCCTAGATTAGTGCCCTCAAGTTATACCACATAGGAATCTACTTTATCTAGGATATCTTCTACAGATGCTCACACACTTGGCTACCTTGAGAGGATGTGAAAGATAAATTTTGGTTGGGTATTACAGACCAAGAATACTACCAAGAAATACTTAATGTTTTCCCCACTTTTATGATCTATAAAATCTTGACCAAATATACTAGACCATGGTAGAGAAAATAGAAATGGTATGTTGAAACCCCCTTTTGCAATTACATGCCTCAGCTTGGCTATAATTGGATCACCCCACATTTGCCCATGGTTGACAAGATTAATAATTGTTTGGGGTTGCAATCATAAGTGAAAATGTGGAGCTTTTATTTCTACACTATTTGGGGGACCTGTGTTGATCCCAAACGTACCCATTTTGCTTGGTATATACTACACCAAAGCTTACCTATTGGTAGAAGGTTGGTTCATCTTAGAGTTTAATTACCCACCTATACTTTATGTGGACATCTTGAGACATTAACTAATATCTTTTGGTACTATCCCAAAGCTCAAAGGGTTTGGTCCTATATCCATGATCTTTTTAGACCCTTCTAACTTGAATTCTTCCTTTGGTAGAACATCCTCCTAAGGAACAAGCCTGTGATGCCACTCAAGTCTGGCATACTTTTAGAGTGGAGATTCTCTTCTAGATTTGGAAAGAAAGAAATAATTCTATGTTCAATCATGTTTCTTTTGATTGTAATATTTTTGCTTTACAACAATCTTCCATTGTCTCCAATGTTCTTTTATAGATACAATTCCAAGACAACATGGATTTTAGGTATCTCCAAGACCTCCTATCTCACTAGGGAGATTATCCTTGTGATGGCTCAGGTTCCACCTTCTCTACCTAAGGATCATATAATAGATGATAGATTACCTCAGCCACCTTGTGGTGGACATCATCATAGCTGCTCTAGGAACCACTCTTAGAGTGGAACCCTATACCATTGTGTTTCCCCTCTTGGGAAGTAGTAAGGGTGGTAGTCACCACCTCCTTCTCTTATTAGGTAGGATAGATAGGGTGCTATTCCTCCTCTTCCATGATTAGATGCATGGGGGCACCACATGGAGGCCATAATGACATGTTGGACAAATTTCTTAGGCTCTCACTGGCTATCTCTCCCACTCAGACTCAAGTAGATGATGAAATAGACACAACTCAAGATATTAGTTAGGAGCCTATTCTAGATGGTAATGACTTACCAAGTTTGGGCTATAGACTAGATAATATGGATCCTCTACCTTCAGGCCTTGATATTATTTCTTGATAGTTTTCTCTTATAACTTTTATTTTATGATTTATCTCTAGGTGCTACCTAGATATGATACTTTGTTCTTAGGATCTACCTAGTGTCATGGCGTGCTATCATACCACCTTTTTTTGTGAATTATTTGTATATTTCTATTAAGTTAATATATAGATATATTTCATAAAAAAAAAATAGTTGAGTACAATGTAGGCCCTATGCATGTGGATCAACTTCAACCCCCCAAGGTAATGTACCACACTCACCATGAAAGAGATACATACAAATCAACCTAAAAAAATTATTGAAATGAATGAGTCTATGATTGCAAGCCCTAGATCTATCCCTCCATACAAGCCACTTATGCCTATAATCCTACTATTCATCCTATTTTTCCATGTGATCAATCCTATCTATGGATAAATACTTACACATTACTCCTTTCCATAATAATGTCACCACCTAAGCCATATCATGCTCATGCAGATCTATCTCCCTATAAGCCTCTCAAACCAAGTGACACTATCTAGTGTGTGCTTTGGTTGAAAGTACCACAAGATCAATCATCTGTATGGTATCTATATGTAATTAATTAAGATAGACCTAAAACTTATCCTACCTAATATATCTAGACTCAGAGAATTTAAATCAAATAAAACACATTGTATAATTATTTATAGTAGGGCATGACCAATTGCATTCACTAAACCTAGCTAGAGGAAAACTTATCACACAACATCAATGGAGAGGGTTACAAACCCTCTAGGAAATAAATATAATTCAATAAACCTAACTAGATCTTTAATAATGGATTATTATAATCTAGTATTACCAAATCTTGTAACACAAATAAGGGGGATGGTTAAAACAAAACTAAAAAAGGTAAAGAACCATAGTAATAAAATGAAGGCCTAAGTTACATAGGGTAGAAAATGAAAAGTTTGAATAACCCAATAGACATACTAAGATTAAGTGCTTATGAGATTCAAATAAGGAGGTATACATACTTTCAATCTATTAATTATGAAATATTTATCTATCAAATGAAAGCTCTAGGGTTATAAATACTTACCTTGAATAAAACTTGTAAATCCTTATTCTCTCCCTTCACTAATGGTGCTTGGTAATAGACTATTTTGGTTGTAAGGATAAAAATGGTTGAAATCAGATCTAGGATAAAATACTTATATTTACATCTAATACTCCATAAGATAAGTTATTTCCCTTCAAGATAATATCTAAGCAATAGATTTTCAAAATGTAGACTAAAGCATAATTATGAGTAATAATAGTGTGAAATTGAATGTTCCTCCCTATTAGATTGAAATGTTACTTGTATTTATACTAGTGAGTGATCCTAACCCTTCTCTAAATTTTAGATGATAATGTCAACCCATCTCAATGTAGTTTAAAATGTATTGTTTAACCTTGAACTAGGTTGGCTAAGGTAGACTTAGTTGTAAAGCGTGCACCATAACTTTTATAATACATCAACATGGGTTGATACTATAATATTTTATCTACCAAAATGATATTATTATAATGATGGTATCAGCCATGGATGATGTATTAGGATAAGATAAAAAAGGTGTTTAAATGAGAAGTATATATATAAAATAAACATTTAAGTATAAGTTGACATTTAGGTATAGACATATACTTTATTATAATTATATATATATTATATATAAATAAATTTTAGACTTAGCCATATTTTAGGGTTTTAGGATTGTAGATAAACATCATAGGATGTGAATATATTGATAATATAAGGAATTTGTGATGATAGTAGGAATTATATGATCATGACATAGATATCAACATCTCTTACAAAGCATAAAAGGCCTGCCTACCCCTTTTTTGGTGCATCCTTTAAGGCACACACTTAGGAGAGTGAAAATCAACATGTTTATTCATGAGAGAAATCATCAATAAGTGATAAAATTTTAAAATATTATGTGTATAGAGTATCATACTGATGAAATGTGGTGTCTAAAATCCAATGGTGTGCTACCTCTAGTAGATTCTTCTATCGTTCCTCCTCTATTACCACATTTACAAAATGTAAACTAAAATAGACATTATATCTCTCATATATGTTTAAAAATATTTAATTTTTATATCACTAGTATCTATCATGTATATCTCTACCTATATGAAAGTAAAAGTGATAGCATAAAATTAAAAATTTACATACCTATTATAGTACCATCACCATGGTTGCCCAAGACACAACTGATGTCATGGTTGTACATTAGGGTGAATCCTCACCATCTTCCTAGTCAGACTAATAAAATATTTTACATACTTTTCCATATTATGGTGCATTTAATAATAATTTTCATCTTTTTTATCTTTTTTTTGTTTATTTTTTATCTACATGGATATTAATTTTAGTATTTCTTCTTTTTGACTTTGAATTTATTTGTATTTTTCAAAAAAGAGTAAAAATACATCAAAAATAAGTCACATTTTCCCATAGCATGATATTTAAACATAAATATGTACTATAAAAAAATAACTTGTACATCATTTACTTACTATAGATAACACACTGAGTCACAAAAATATCTTCATATATAAATGTCCTAGTTTCCTACATAAATATTTTTTGATGCACCATATATACATCAAAATATGTTTGAGTACAATGTAGGCCCTAGGATTATGGATCACCTTCAACCCCCTCCCCCCTGCAATTCAAGGTACCACACTCATCATGGAAGGTATAGATCGAGGAACTTAAAATTTTGCTGACAATGTATGAGTTTATGACTACAAGGCCAAGATCTATCCCTCCTAATGAGCCACACGTACCTATACTATTAATACTTCTCATGATATATCCATGATTTTAAACCTCTTTATGGCCAACTCCTTACACACTATTACCACATCTCCCCTTTCCCCTTTCAATGCCACTACCTAAGTCATAACCTATTCATGGAGTTCGAGCTCCTAACAAGCCACTCTAACCAAATGAAATTAGCTAGTTTGTCATTTTTATGAAGGTGCCACAAGATCAGTCATCCACATGGTATCAGGCTGAGGAAAAATGGTGTCCAAAATCCCATGGTTCCTTCTCCACTTCCACATATGTAAAACATAAATTGAAATCTACATTAGATCTCTCACATATATTTCAATTTATTTATTATATTTATCACTAGTACCTATCATGTACATCTCTACCTATATGAAAACAAAAGTGAAATCATAAACTTTAAAATTTATATACCTACTATAGTACCATCACCACTATTACCCAAAACATAATTGATGTCATAGTTGTGCATCGAGATGAATCCTTGCCATCTCCCCAATAGGACTACTATAGTATTTTATGAACTTTTCTATATAGTTTGGTGCATTTTACATTCATTTTTAATATTATTTTTATATTTTGGTTGTTGATTTTTTATCTACTTAAGTTAATCATTTTTGTAATTTTAGTTTCTCTTCTTTTTTACCATGCATTTATTCACATTTGCTAGAAAAGAATAAAAAATACATCATACATATATCACATTTTCCCAGAGAATGATATTTAAACATAAATGTGTGTTATAAAAAATAAACCATACATCATTTCCTTACATGTAACTAACACAATAAATAACAAATATATATATATATATATATATATATATATATATATATATATATATATATATATATATAATGTCTTAGTTTATTACATAAATACATTTTTATGCATCATATATACATTAAAAACATAGTTGAGTATAATTTAGGCCCTAGGAATATGGATCCACTTCAACACCCCAAGGTGAGGTTCCACACTCATCGTAAGAGATACAAATAGAGCAACCTAAAAATTGCTTACAATGTATGAGTATGTGATTACAAGCCCTATATTTATCCCTCTAAATGAGCCACCTATGCCTATAGTCCTACTACTCATCCTACTATATCCATGTGTTAATCCCTCTCTATATCTAAATAATTTTATGCCACCTCCTTAACCTACCAGTGATACTACCTAAGTTAAGCTTGCTCATGGATACTAAACTCCCTAGAAGCCTCTCAAACCAATCAGAACTAGCTAGTGTAAAATCCCATGGTGTGTTGCCTCCACTAGAGTCATCTATTATTCCTCCTCCACTACCACATATATAAAACTTAAACTAAAATTGACATTAGATATTTCATATATATTTCAAAATATTTCATATATATATCAGTAATACCTATCATGTATATCTCTATCTATATGGAAATAAAATTTATAGAATAAACTTAACAATTTACATACCTATATAGTACCATCACCAAACTTTCCTAAGATACAATTGATGTTATGGTTGTGCTTTGGAGTGAATCCTTGCCATCTACAACTTGTTGATCTTATCAAATTGCTCACATTTTTATGGACCAATTATCTTTATAGCCTACTCAAAGATCTCTTTGTCTCTATAAAATTTATATTATCTACCCATACCTAGTCTCTACTTACACTATTAATTATTTCCATCATTTTTGTCTTGACAAAAATAACTAATAATGTCTCATAACTAGTATTAAAGCCATAAACCCTCATCTACCACTTCTCATAGCTACATAGTATATCATGCCCAATAGGGTAGGATAACCAAATGTTCTATTAGGTGTGCCAATATAAACTACCCAAGGACAAGATTACATGGATGTGGAGTTACCCACCATGTGTAGTTCCCTATGATCTAGCTCTATCCCCACACCCATACTATGGTTGGACATGAAAGCCACACATCAATAGTGCCTATATAAGGCATCCAGAGTATTTGATCCTACCTAATCATCTTTAGTGTAGGTACATGGGGATCACTCTAATAATATGTCTTGTGCCCAACTCCTGACCCATGGGATATGATCATAAATCACATGAGTAATCTTATTGTATTTACATTGGTAATATATTTTAGATCCAACACAAAAAGTAATGGGTCATATCATCTATTTTATCTAACTCAAAATGTTGTAAAAATTGTGCACTAATTACACCCATATAACATCTCTCATATCAAACAATGTGCCATGCATTAATGCATATCAACACATAATTATAGCATAGATTACAATAGATTCATTAAAATTATCACACAACACATGTGTGGTCATAAGTTTGATGAGGAATTTACAAATATCTAAAATGCTTAACATACATACCTTAAATAATTACATAATGAACTTACACTCACTGTAGTGATTTGACCCAATTTAGGTCTCTAGTGTGTCATATAACATAATATTTTCCATAATAGGCAACCCGAAATGACATGGACATCTTCTAAGGTGATTTACATATCAATAGTATCCCCATCCACCCCCATCTAAAAGTGCTAATGATCCTTTCCCATCATCCTAATAACATGGAAATGAGTTCCATGCTAAGAGGTATATGACACATCTGCATAATCCCTTAAAATCTTAGCATCTCCACTTAAGCTCAGTCCATCAAGATTTAAAGTCTATCCAATAGATACAACATATAAATATCATATACACTACTAGAATATTTATTATCTCTAAAAAATATCAAACAAAAAAGCACAATTAGATTTTTATCCAAAAATATATAAAAAAATTTAAAAACTAAAGAAAAATAAAAAATCTAATTTTTATACTATATCAGCCATGCACCTAACTGCATTGACCATGCTTATATTTACTATTTCATTTATCATCCCTTATAGTAATATCCAAGACAAATTTATAATAGCACCAGCCATACCATACAATATCAACCAGTACATCACTTAACTATATTGGACATACCATATGGTATTATCCATATAACCATCTAAGTGCATCAACCATACCCTACAATATCATCCATGCTCAAAATTTTTACTACATTGGCCAAGTGTTAAACTACATTGGCTAAGATTATCTACCTAACACTACTGGCCATACTATATAATATCAGTTAGTTGATTGATTTTATATTGTATTGACCATAACATAAAATATCAACCAATAGTTCACCTAAATTATATCAGCTCTACCATATGGTATCAACCATGAGTTTATTTTTCCCATTAAAAATTGTATCAACTTAGCTATTATAATTGTTCAAGGACAATGATTTATTTCCCTAGTACCTAATAAATAATTTTATTCCTATTTGAATTTTCATCGACTACCTATTTTATGTCCTAAATGCAACTTTGTTTTTATGCTTATTGTGATAAATTCCATTACATAAATTTGGTCTACTGCCCATATTTCTAATCTAGTTCATTTTTATGAAAAAATGACAAAACAAACAATAAATTCACCACCTACCTATAGGGCTCACATTGGAGCTGTAATACATTCTCCAACACATCTTCCTCCTTGTTAATGAGCCATAATCCCTCAAACTGATCAATTCAATCACATAGAGCTCTAGATTTTCCAAAAATAACAAAGTATAAATGAATAATATTTAGCTATTTATAGTAAAAAATTAAATTTTTGGATCTTTCCTTTATTTACTGTGAGATTTCATATTTTTCCCATATATTATTTTTTGTATGTCCTTTTCACAAACTAAAAGAAGATTTATAATCTTGGCGAGATAGATTTTTTTAGGCAATATTATTTCTCTTTACAAAAAAAAAAGTTTTTTTTTAAGTCTACCTTTCATTCTTCTAGATGGATGCCTTATATAACCTATAACCCATGTAACATCATATATGCTTAGCAAGGGATGTGAAGGTATATATTTTTATTTTATTTACTTTTAGTTATTTCATCATTTATTTCCAATTATGATCTTTTGTGTTTCTATTTCTATCCCAAATCACCATCTTGCATTACACTATTGTGCCTTGTGATGAGCTTCAGGTGAGGCATATGTATACACCTGATAATTTTTAATTTATCTCTTTACTAACACATCTCTTATGGTATCTTATCAAAATATCTATCTCCTCAAGTGCATGTCTTAAAGGGTGCACTAGGAATGGGTAGGATCAGTACATGGTACTTTATGAGATATGTTTGTATACTATCCTATCACACCATCACTACTATCAATTTTACCTCCTCCAATTCTATATCCATATTTCCATTTTGTTTACTTCTTGTTAAAATTTACTAGCTTCTATATATCCTACAGTATTGGCTACTTGTACTGTATTAGCTAGCTTGATATAGTTCTAATCTAATTTTTGACATTTTTAATATATTAACCTAGTTAATACCATTGAATGAGAGTTTAGGGTTGGTGTTGGGTATTGTAATAGTATATATAGGGGTCATGTTTAATTCCTAATAAGATATATCACATTCATACACTCTACTTTCAGTCACATTTCTTCCCTAATAAGTATTTGGGAGAGTTAGTGGTTTAGAGCCTTATCTTGGAGGTCATTTATTGTGGTTTCATATAGCTCAATATTAGGATAATTTATAGTTTCTAAATAAGGATATTTAGGTATTTTTCTAACCATTTGAGGTCTTCAACCTATAATAATATCTTTAAAATCTCCACTTGACCCAAGGGGAGATTCAAGCATTGACGAGTCCATCCCAAGGTATGCATTTCTATCCCTATAACTTTCTTTTGCTTAGTATATTAGATGTTTTTTATTAATTTTTGGATGTATGTGTGTATCATTTCTTAGGCTCTTCTATTTACTGAATAAGTTGGTATAGATATATGATTGATTAGGCTTTCCATTAATCACCTTAAATTGCATAGAACCCCATATGGTTGACCATTTCACCTTACCCTTTTTACAATCACTTACCCATTATTTTATTTATTGTACCCCTTTACAACTATTTACTTTATTTTCATATTTACAATCATAACTACAATCACTTACCTCTATTGAGGTCTAGTGATAAATATATAATTGTGTTATAGACTAAGCATTTATAATCCTTTTTTATTGACAATTAATTTGTAGGTTAACCTCTGTTAGATCTATGGATATCATTGGTCCCTACCTACTCATCCAAGTATATACAAGCTGTATTTAATTGACCTTATTCAAGTCATATTCTGTCAAGAGAAAGATTATAATTTTAGGTCATTCTAACCTGTGCATATAAATGTGATCAAGTATGTACTATGTGTTTCACCTTGTTCCATGTAAAATTATAATGAGATATATTAAAATCAATTTCCAATCATGATATATGTATTAATTAAATGTTAGAGTTGGTTCTCATGTTAGCTAGGTTCTATAGATAGTTTTTGTCTATTTTTTAGTTTGTCCTTTTATGGATTTATCCAACATTAGTTAGTTTGAATTATTGTTTGTCCTTGACTATATATGCAAGGATTATCATTTGTAACATATAAAATTTATTTTATGGATATTATATGATATTGCCTTTGTATTTGAATATCATCTTTACAAATCTTACAACTCTTCTTGTGATGTTTTTGCTATTAATGCTTTAGATATTAGGCTTGGAATGATATTGTTGACATTCCTTTGATGGTATCAAATTTGGAGGTGTTACAGTCATCCATTTTTGAGTTTGATGCTGCAAGGGTTTATCCATTTATCAAAATTTCATCTTGACAATGACATGTGTGAAACACTATTAGTACTTCCTTCTCCGCTTCCTAGTGAGGATTCACTATTTATTAGTGACATGAATCATGATTCCTCTTCATTTTATGAGGACATACTTATTGATGGTGATCTAGATGAGGCATTCTTACCTCTTACACCTCTCACTATTCAACCTTCTTCAGTTGTTAGTGATGACTTGTGTTTTGATGATGGTTTACTTAAGGTACCTATTACTCCTCATATAGTTTTTACTCCTCCTATTCATAGTGGGGTTAGCTTTGTGTGGGTTGAAGGAAGTTATCCATAGTGGGATTACATATGAAGTCCTTCCTTCCTTTAATTATTTTCTCTCTTTTACATCATTTTGGGGGGAGTTTTTTCCTATGGGTTTTCTTCCTTTCTCCATTTCATGGATATATGTTGTACATGAGTACCTCATTAGGCCTTGTTGTCGAGAATCATACTGTTGATATGTCACTTTTTTTTTTGGCTATTTTTATCCGCTACCTTCACTTAAGGCAGGGGTGTTAGATTTGGTTATCATTTTTGCTAGGTTATATAAATACTTTTTATCTATTTCCTAGTTTTTCCTTATGTGTATTTATCTCACATTGGTTGGATTAAATTACTTCTTGGTTTTCCTTACCTATATATGCAAGGATTCTCATTTGAAACATATAGAAGTTATTTTATGGATATTATATGATATTTCCTTTATCTTTGCATATCATTTGTGTAACTCTTTTTACTCTTCTTGTGATGCTTTTTCTATTAATGCTTTAGATCTTGGTCTTCGAATGATCTTGTTGACATTAATTTCATTAAAATATTAAAAATATGCAAATAAAATATCAAATAATAAATGAACTTATATAAATAAGAACCAAGATGTCTTCTAGAGACAATGGAGAATGGGGTGATCATTACATTTAGAGATGCCAACATAAAACCATGGGTTGAGATGAATATATTGTAACCATCATTAAATATAAATAAGTGCATAAAATTTAAGTCATATAAATATTTATCCCCACACAACTCATTATATTTGAGTATTGAATTCCATTATTGGTTCCAACAAATATCATAAATTCCTAAGAATGTACTTATTTATTTTTGAATTATCTAGTGTATGTGGACTATATGATTCAATTTGGGTAATTCCCAAGTATATTTTTTTGTGTGGATTTTGTAAAATATGTAACCAATCCAATAAAATATGTAATTTGATTCTAATAACTTGTGCCTAAGTATCATAATATCTATGAAAATGGGAACACATGTCCTCAATCTGATGATCTATGTAATATCAGTCATGTAATCTACATAAAAATCTCATAGCTTCTATGATATACAAGTTATAATACTTTAATATATCTGAATTATGCCTTGTATGTGCTACCAATATATATTAAAATTTTCATAATATGTGTAGAATCTGTAATAAGTTTCATAAGCCTATACCACTATGAATTAATTTATGCTTGAAATCTGAATTTTTTGATCCAAAATATGGACCTAATATATTAACTATGTTTACTATATGTCTCCACTATACCTAATATATGTAATTTAGGATTTTAAGACATGATTTTAGGAAATTTTAAGTTAAAACATTAGTTTAGATAAGTTTTAGTGGTATAATAATTATGAAGATGATTCATACATTCTCTAGTTGGTGAAGTCAACAACTGTTATCTCTTAAAATTTAGGGGTTTTTCATAGATGATAAAATCATTAGTTTATCTAATTTATTGGTTGCATATCCAACCTTGTAGTTGTGTAAATATTATTATTTTAAGGTGAAAATTACATAACCATCATTGATGTTACGAAACTTCACCAATGGCTTCCTAACTATGAGTCTGGATACAAAATATGGGAATGGGAAGGGTTTCAAATGATTCCACTTCCTTGTGATAATTTTTTTGAGATATTTCATAGATTTGAAGGTGAGAATATATATATATATATATATATATATATATATATATATATATATATATATATATATATATATATATATATATATATATATATATATATATATATTAAAAAATTTTAACATAGAAGACATCAAAAAATGAAGTGAGAAATCTTAAATTTAGATTCACATTGTAGTTTACCAGTTTGAGTCTTTGTTCTTATTATTTCATTATTCTTCATTGTATATGGTTGTTTGATATGTGCTTGGAGTTATATGAAGTGGATAATAAGTGTAAATAAATATTGAGTGAAATATTTATATAGGGTGGTAATAAAATTTATGTCCATGAAGGCCATGTTTTCTATTATATTTTACATTTATTGAATTACATAATGGAAGGGGAGTGCAATCGCCTCACCTACTAGAGTTTTTCCCACATCGAGTTTCTCTAGGTCAACTATTATGCTTTTTTTTGATGATTTGTCTCATTTTTATGCTTAATTTCCATGTTCAATATATTTTAAATTTCATTTCTAGCACCTATTTATCTTTGTTTTAACATTTTAAGTAGTTTAAAATAGTAAACTTTCTATTATTTATTGAGCTATAAATTATATGATCCATGTTGGTAAATCTTAGTGTGGAATATCAACCTAGTTTATGGATCATATTGGTATAAAAATGGTTTAATATCCTTTTTAGTCCCTTTTGTGTGGTTTTGTGTGTTTTTATATATTATAGTCTATGCCTGTCACTAGAGAAAGTAGTGTTAATGGTCAAGGTATCCTAGTTCACTTTTAGGAAGACATGTACAAAAGGAAGTGGAATAAAGAGATAAAATGTATTGCCAATTATGATGAATAATATGACCTTATAATATAGGAGTAATTTCACAAGCTCGAAGGAGTGGCTAGTATATCTCTTTCTATAAACAAGCTTGACTAGTTGGAATCTATCATGTAGATTCTCATGGAGAAGCTTGGTGTTTATACAAAGGAATTGAAAAACAAATAAGGAATATTCTCTTGAGAATTATTTAATGTAGAAGAACAAACCTTTTCTAACCAAGATCCACCTCCATTCAAATCTAAGGCAAAGATAAAGATTCAACCCTATGATGAAGATGTGATTATGGAGAGGCTAGACCATTGGTTATCCAAACTAACACTTTATCTTATTATTTATGAGAAAGGGAGGTATATGTATTAGAAATATCTTAGGAAATATCAAGGCCAAAGTGTGAAAGAGTACACAAGTGAGTTTTGGAATATATTTTTAAAATTGGAAAAGATATAGTGGACTATGACATCTTGATGAAGTATGTTGGTGAACTACATAGCCATTTTATGACACTTCTACTCTTGGCCAAGTCTAAAAATTTATGTAAGGGTTTTTTCTCAAGCTCGCTACTTAGAGACATACAAGAAAAAGGATCCATCTACCTCTCAAAATAATTACCCACAATAAGATAATTATAATCATAAGGGTGAAGGTAAAATAAAAGATAAGTGGAATGCTACTTCTATTTCTAAAAAGGATACTAAAAAGAATTAAGGGAATTTTGATGTTGATATTCATTCTAAGGAAAATTTATAGAAGCTACATTTGGAATTGAACTTTTTAAAGAATGACATAAACAAGAAGATTATACCTTACATAAAAGGTGAAGACATTAGTTTTAGATTTGATTTAGATGAAGCTTTATGCTATAAATCTATTAATAGATAGATATTTTTACGTAGTAGTAGTTCTAAAGTGTGTAAATTTATAAAATTTTACATATTAAAATTCAAATGAAGAAAATAAATGAAGATGCTATTTTTGATACTTGTTCACAAGAAAATTTGATAAGCAAGGAGTTAGTATACAAATTAAAGATACAGACTTATAATCATCCAAGTGCATATGCTTTGGGTTTGGTGAAGAAAGGTGTAGACATTAAGGTCACAAAGCAATTTGAAGTTAAGTTTGGTATTAATTCATATTTCATTAATGAATTTAAAATGGATGTTTTTCCTCTTAATGTGTGTGGTGTGGTGTTTGTTCACCCTTATATAGGAGATGTTATCTTCATGCAAAGGGATAATCAATACTATTTATTAAAGGATGGAAAGTGATACATCATATTAGCATAAAATGGTGATTTTAAAATGTATTTGGTAAGTTCCTATCAATATAAAAGGCTTAATAATGCAAGTGGGAAGTTTTTTTTACTTATTTTGAGATATATTTAAGATAAATAAGTAGATGCATATAAAAATTATTGTAGCATGTTTACTAACAAATAGAAGAAGTGTATGGGAGAGTTGGTGAAATAGTTTAAGGAATTGTTTCATGATCCCATGAGGTTTCCACTAGTGAGGCATATTGATCATAAAATTGGATTTTTACCAAACAATACACTTACAAATATTGGTTTGTATAGGTAATCCTTGAAGGAAGCCAATGAGCTAAAATAATAGTTAGAGTCAATGTGTCCACCCTAATACTTATCCATGTGGTTATTATATTGTTTTAGTACCTAATAAATATTGTTCATGGAAAACATGTGTTGATTATATAACACTTAACAAAATAACCATACTAAATAGGTACCCTCTTCCATGGATTGATGAGCTTCTTGATGAAATTTGCTATGTAAATTTTTTGACCAAGCTTAATTTAAAATATAGGTATTACCAAGTGATAATTTAAGAATAGGAAATTTTTAAGGAAACATTCAAGACAAATAAAGAGTTGTATGAATGGTAGATTCTACCTTTTGGGTTATGTCATGCACTAGATACCTTAAAGTGGTTGATGAATGAGGTAATGAGGACATTTATTGATTATTTTATACTTGATTTTACCTTTTGGGTTATATCATGCAATAGATACCTTAAAGTGGTTGATGAATGAGGTTATGAGGCCATTTATTGATTCTTTTATCATTGTGTATTTGGATGATATTTTTTTTTATTAGGATGTTTGATGATCATATTGATAATTTAAAATAAGGTTTAAATTTTTTGAAGTATAATAGTTATTGTTGAATGAGAATAAATTTTAGTTTGATAAATAATCATTTATATTCTTGGGGCATGTGGTTATATATTGGTAACTGAGGATTGATTTGGTGAAGTCAGAGGCCATCATGAATTGGTCAAAGCCTTCCAAAGTGACAAAAAAATATGTTTATTGGTGTAATTCAATATTTGAGCAAGTTCATCAAGAATTTCTTATCCATAGACACACCTTTTCATGCCATTATAGTAAGTCATAATAATTTTATTTGGGGTAAGAATGGATAACATGAATTACATATGCTTAAACAAAATCTTAGCCATGTTTTGATACTAGCTTTACCTAAATTATAGTTACCTTTTGAAGTGAAAATGAATTCTAGTAATTATGCTATGGGGGTTATCTTACTATAAGGAGATAAGCCCATATGTTACCATTAATAGTTATTTAATGGTGAAATTGTAAATTATTATACATATGACAAGGAATCTATGCCCTTATTCAATCAGTCAAAAAATATAAGAACTATATTATGGGTACAAAAACTAATTTCCATATGGATCACCAACTTCTCTAATATTTGTAAACATAAAATAAAAATGAGAAATATATAAACTATATATGGATGGGATTTTTTCAATAATTTCATTTGACTATCAAATATGAAAAAGGTGTGACTAATAAACTGTCTAATATGTTGTCTATACCTCTTTTGATTTTATCCACGAGCACCAAAACCATTGTTGAGACCTTTATGTTTGAGTCTTATGTAGAGGGATATGAGGATGATGTATATTTTTGGAGAGCTATTCATTAAATAAAATAGGTCCTAAGGTGTAGGATTTGAACCCAATGAGGATTATTACCTTTAATATGGGTTTATCTATAATTTTGGTAAGTTTTGTGTGCTTAAGAGGAAAGAGTTTAGCTAATGAGGGAAATACATAATTCAAAAATTGCTAGACATTTTGGTGTTACAAATATTGTTGCATATTTAAAGAGGTATGTGTATGGGACTAATATATATTTTGGTGTTGTTAATTTCATAAGGGGTTGTGTGTTATGTAGTAAAAGTAATCTTAGTAGCTTGAATTTGGGTTTATCTATGCCATTATTGATTCCTTCTAGTCCATGAGAGAGTATTTCCATGGATTTTTAGGTTGGTTGCCTATGTTTATGAAGGGGTATGACTATCTCGTTGAAGTTATCAACTAGTTTAGACAAATGTGGATTTTTATTCCTTGTAAGAAGACCCTCAGGGGTAGTGATGTAGCTGAGTTTTTTTGCTAATGTGTGGGTTCATTTTGGTATCCCTAGTTCTATTTTTTTAAGACCACGACTCAAGATTTGTTAGTATGTTTTAGGCCAAATTGTGGAAAAAAAAGGGACACCAAATTTAATTATTCTACCTTTTTTTCCCCACAAACTGATGGGAAAATATAATTTGTGAAAAAAACATTAGTATAAATCTTTAAATGGTATAATAAGAAACATTCTAAGACTTGGGATGAAAATTTGGTGTATATTAAATATTCCTATAATAGAGTAATGCATTGTTCTACTAGAAAAACTACCTTTTTCGATATTTTTTAATAATTATCACCATGTGAATTTGATGTTATTTTGAGATAACCATACAAAGTAAATGGAAAAGTGGGTCACTATGTCCAAAAATATAAAAACGTTCATTTAGAAGATCTATAAAATTCACCTCCAAGTGCAAACAAGGTTAAAGGAGTCACAAGCCATGTAAAAAGAAAGGCATGATAAGCACAAGGTTGAGTAAAGAGTGAATCCAAGGTAAAATTTATAAAGTTAAGCCTCTTAGGTATGGTCTATTTTAAATTATAAATTAAGTGGAAAATATGCATTTAGACCTAATTTACCTCCTTATATGAAGATTTATTCAATTTTCAATGTTAATAACTTACATATCTTTGAGATTTTGAAGAATTAAAAGCCTCAAATTGGGGAGGTATTATCAAAAATGTATATCTAATGTATTAGCTATGATTTTCTAGATGTTTCCACTATACCCAATTTATGTAATTTATACTTTTAAGGCACTATTGTATGATGCTTCATGTTAAAACATCAATTTGAATAAGTTTCATTAGAATAATAAGTATAAATATGATTTGGACATCATTAGGATGATGAACTCAACAAATTTCATCTCTTAAAATTGAGGGGTTTTCATATATGGTGAAAACCCTAATTAATATATGTGGTGGTTACATAACCACCCTAATGGTTACCTAATTACTAGTATTTTCAAATGATAGTTGTGCAACCACTGTGGTAGTTTCAAAAATTCATTGAAAGTCTCATAATATAGCTATAGATACCATGGCTATTTCACCACCATAAAAAATATGAGAATGGGAATGGTTGCAAACATTTACACTTCCTTACAATAGTTCATTAGAGATCGTTGGTGTATTCCAAGGTGAGAGGTCATAAGTAAAAGCTCTATTGAAGGTAGACGACATTATAAAATGAAGTGATAATTTTTGAATTTAGATTCATATTATATTTTTCAATTTTGATTATTTATTCTTTTTATCTCATTTTTATTATTTATATATGTTTGTTTTACCTTTTCTTGGAGTAATATGAATTTTCTAAGAAGTATAAATAAATATTTGTGTAATATTTAGATATGGTGGTATTAAAAATTCTATCCATGAAAGCCATGTTTAGAAATAACTTGTAAATTTCTTGAATTACATAGTAGAAGTGGAGTGAAATCACCTCACCCACTAAAAATTTTCCCACACAGAGTTTCTACAGGTCAATTATTATGTTCTTTTTATGGTTTATCTCATTTTCATGATTCATTTTTATGTAAATTATTCTTTTAATTTCATTTCCATCCCTTTTATATCTTTGCTTTATCATTGTAAGTAGCCTAAAAAATTAATCTTTTAATCATTTGTTGAGCTAGGATTTATAGGATCTATGTTGGTGAAGCTCAATGTGAAATATCCACCAAGTTTATGGATCATTTTTATGCTAAAAATCTAAAATATTTGATTTTCAAGGCTCAATATCTAATGTAAATGACTATGTATGCACCTTAATTGAGGTGAGGGATGTAGCCTACAAATTACTCATCTCAAAAGAAAGGGTCATATGTACCATGCTATATATAAAAATGTATTAACAATTCATACTAATGTGTGGAGAATACGTCATTATAATAAGAATAAATCATCTGAGTATATATGAAACATGCATCTTGAGGAATAAAGTGTCATGTGAAGATATAGTAATGAGAAATGTAGTGAATAGTCTATTGTTTGGTCTAATGTATAGTTCATGAAATACCCATGGGATTGGGTATTCCCTAAAAAGGAAAATGGGAAAAATGATGGAATTTCATAATCTATTTTAGGATTGATTTATGATCATTCTAGGGCATGAATAAAAGTATTTGACTTCAGAATGGAGTATGCATGAATAGTTTCCAATAGACATGGTTCTACCACCAAAATTTCTATATGATATTATTACACATATATCTAATTATTAAAGGCTATTATTGAAGTTTGTGTATTGTGATCCTCTATTTATAAAAATAAGGGGAAAGGGGTAATTAATATTTAAAAACAAATTTAAAAGGAAAAGGGAGAATAAGGTATAAAAGGGAGCTTCTAGATTTATAATGAAATTAATGCATCAACCATCAAACTAAGTGACCTTGCCACATTTATACCATTGTAGACTAAGTTTTAATACAATTTATACCTTTAGGAACACAAAATTGGAATAATTTAAGGAAATAGGGTATTATTATTCAAATATGAACCCTCACTAAATATAAGTACTAAGAGTTTATATCAAACTACACATAAACACCCAATGGTAACTTATAGATTGTTGGACATTGTCATTGATTACGGGAGAGATTGTTGAGCATTGTCTTTGAGTGTGGAGATTTAATATTTAATGTTGTCATTGATGTCAAAGGTTATAATGAATAGTCATGGTTTTTTCATTGATGTCAATATAATATATTTGATATCAAAGGTTCTTATGAAAATAATTGGTCAAGTAGGATTTGAGGTATATATATGTGAAGGAGTTCTATTTATAGCATAATGTGTGTTGTAGCTATGCTGAAAAAATGTTGTTTATAGAATATTATAATCATTAAGAAGTAGCATGAGTAAGTATAGTTCTATATAAAAAATTTAAAATATCTTACAATGATTTGTCTAGAACTTATGAGATAGTATTTGCAAACAACCAGATGAAATGAGTAAGCTCTGAAGAAGTAGTGTGCTCCGTAAGTAGTGTTGAAGATGATTTAAATGTTCAATGAAGATAAGAATGATAAAAATACAAAGAATAAATAATAATATTTAAGAATGAGTGAGATTTTCAGAGGTTGTATATAAGGTATTGAAGACCTTGTAGATGAGTAGAAGTTTAGCTTCAAAGATCTATGTGCTTTGAATATATATGTATGCAATTCTAAAGATGTTATAGTCAAGATTTGAAGATCTATAAGTAGTTTTGAAGAAGTTATATTAAAGATCAAAATAAGAGTGAGTGTATGAAATTTATTGAGAATAAATAAGAGGCATTAAAACATTGAAAAGTTTCAAGGTAAGGCTTATAGGGTGGCTAGAAGGTTAGATACAAGGTTTAATAAGACTTGCAAGTCAAGGCTTAGAAACCAAGAAGAGAGATGGTGGCTAGATGAGATAAAAAGATAAATTTCATGCCATTGGTAAGGTAATTAGGTGAAAATTAATATAATTAAGTCAAGTTTTTTCAATTATATGCACGAAGTTTTAAAATGTGGTTTGCGAGGAAAATACTTGAAAATTATTTCAAGGTTTCATGAGTGCAAAAAATAAAGAGATGTCTACCTGAGAAGGTTTTATCAGTGCTTATTGGAATGTGCAGTAGTTGTATGAGATCCTAAGTTTTTCAAGGTAGATAAGGAAGGGTTTTAGATCAAAGTTTAAAGCATTATTTTTTGGAAAGAGGATCTAAGTTTTATGAATGATCATTAGGACTGGAAGTTAGTCTAAACCCTCATAAAACCCTGACTATGACCTGATGTTAAAGATATTTTTAAAAATATATCAAAATGGTTTGATATGATTATATAAGTAATTGGAGGTTGAATTAAACACTCCAAATCATCTCCAAGAATGATTGTTTTCTTAGGTGAATGAGAAGATTGTACAGATAAGTGCTTATCTTTTTAATATTTTTTATAGTAGATAACATTGAATAAGTCAAAGTTATTAAGTAGATGAAGATCAAAGGATGAGACTTATAGTTGATGTTAATGTGATGTGTTCCTACCATGTGAGGAATTTAGATAATCTTAAAAGAGATCAAAGGGTAACATGTTGTTGAGAAGGCCTTTTAGGTCTCCATAAGCCCAAAAAAGGAGTAAGGGCTAATTGATGCATGACTGACTTATTTTAGTGATTGATTCTTGACTAAGGAATGTTATTATAATATGATTTAACCTATTTATGCTCAAACTAAGTGATTTAAAGTTGTATCTGACCTAGAAAGATATGATCAAATGATTTATATAAAAGCAAGGTATTTAGGCCTATTTGTGTGTGCTTAGAGGAAGAGAAGAGGGGATGAGAAGAGTGTGATATGAGAGTGAGATTAGAACAAGATAATAAAATTAAATGATAATTTTCAAGTAGAATGAGGTCATGCAAACCATCAGAGATATCATGTATATCTAAAAAAAGTTCCATATGAGAGGATTAAGGTTAAAAGACTTAATCAAGATATGAAGAGAGCTACTTAAGCGAAGAGTGTTGAAGTTCAATTTGACAGTGTTGAAGATAAATTTGAGAGGGAAAAAGATAGAAAAGATAAAAAATATTAGATCATCATATATTGTTTAAGAAACAAGGATTTCTAAAAGTGATAAAATAATTAGGTGGTTAAGTTGGTGTTAAGTCATCTAGGGGGTTATAGCCTCCTTGCAAGTCAGAGCTTACTAAATCCAAGTGGGTGCTTAGTAAATTAGGGGTTGGTGCTCCTTAATAAGTTTGTGATCAACATAACTAAAGACTATCAAGTTAGTGCTTGAGAAATTGGGGTTGGTGCTCTAATTTGAGTGGGTGCTCAACTGAATATTGATGTTTGTCTTATAGGATTGTAGTTCATTTACTTCATTAGTGGTTTTTATACCTCAAGAGGGTTTTAAAAATATATGCTATGTTCATATGTTTCATGCTCTTAATTTTTGTTCTTTATGAATGCTAAGTTATACATACATGTTAAGATGGTTTATAAATAGTTAAGTGAAATTGAATGAAAAGTTTTGAAGACTAGTTCACCCCCCTCTCAGTCATATTGTTTCCAATAATTGGTATCAGAGTAGGTACTTTGGAATAGGCTTGAAAATATAACAAATATATTAATAATCAAGGATGACTAGTCAGTAATCTCAAGGAGGTTTTTTTAAAAGTAAAGCTCCATTTTTCAATGGGTCTAACTATGCCTTCCAAAATGTTAGAACAAAGATATATCTAATGTCACAATGACATGATATTTGGAAGTCAATTATGGATGGTTATATTTCACCTCAAATTCCACTGATATATGTAACAAGAAATAAATCTAGCAAAAATAACTCCAAGGTAATGAATACCATTCTATGTGGCCTATAAGAGGCAGAGCTAGTAAAGTTAATGCATTATGTTTTAGCTAAAGATATATGAGACAAAATGAAAACCATATATTAAGGAGAAACCAAGGTGAATGTGGAAAAGTTTTAGACCCATAAAAGATAGTTTGAAATCTTGAGGATGGTTAAAGATGAATCCATTGCATGATATATATTAAGAGTTGATGAAGTTATCGACATCATTAGAGGATTGGCAGAAGAAGTGAAAGAATATACTATTATCCAAAAGGTATTAAGATATCTAACTTCTAAATTTGACTCAAAGGTGTCTTTAGTGGAATAAATGCAATATTTGGAAAAGCTAGAGATGGATAGACTTCATGGCATCTTGACAACCTATGAGATGAGATCAAATGAAGGAAGACCTCTCAAGAAGGAAGTTGCTTTCAAGGTTAAAAAGAAGACAAAGGCCAAGTGTTGACCATTTTTACCATATGTCAAAATGGGTCAACCCCCTATATTCAAAATATTATATATGGGATTTTTATAATGTCATAGGGTATGTTGATCTGGGCAACAATTTAGGTGATAATTCGGGTGACGGTTCTACCCCAATTACTGACAGAAATTTTGGGAGCCATAAATTTTGAACTATAGCTCCAATTGACTCACCATTTAAACCATTGTAAAGATAAGAATTAGAAGAATGTGGTGAAATGGCATGGAGATATGATAAATGGTTTTTGGCCCCCTAAAATCTAATGGAAGTGCCCCAAATTTCAATTTTAGTAGTGCAGTCTAAAAATAGTAAGTTTCTAAAAATAGTAATTCCTTGAATTTTGTATTATTTTAAATCATGGAAGTTGAACCACTTAATATACCTTGATATTGGTTACCTTACACATCCTCCTCCTACTTTCAATTTTTTTATAAATTAATATGTAACCTGAAATGGAAATTAGACTTCTCTTCCTAGAGATAAGCATTTAGTTCTATTGCGATCTTGAGTAATAAAACATCTCTTCTCAGAGAATTCATTATTACTATGTTATTTTGTGTTCTTGAAATATCTGTCAATCAAAACTTCTGAGTTTTGGGTTAGTGGTATTCGATTAATTTGTCTTGAGAGTGTATGATCTCGAGGATGAGGTCAGGCTACAAGAAGCTTGGGTGGAAAATAACAAAGCTTTCAAACTATCCACATATTCACTCCAAATGACTTCAAATGGTAGATGACACCAAGACATCTGATCCTTTCAAGGAAATGGTGAATGAATCCCTCTAATGGAAATAAGCATAGATGCTACAATAATTTTTCCAAAATTTCCAACAAATCTTGATGGTAAATTTTGGCTCCTCATCTGCACTTCCTACTACAACAATTTGTCCAAATTTTCCAACAAATCTTGATGGAAAATTTTGGCTCCTCATCTGCACTTCCTAGCTCTTCATCCATGGAATGCCATTTTAAGGCCCCAACACCCTTCAAGGTTTAGGTGAATTTTGATATTCCTACATTTGAAGGCAAAATCAATGCTAATGTAGTAGAAAATTGGTTGGATCAATTGTCTTCCTACTTCTCTATAAATAAATTCACTGATGGAGAAAAAATTACTTTTGCTCTTTTGAAAGCATTATTGTCCATGAAAAATTGGTGGGAAGTGTACAAAAAGAGGTTTAATATAGATGACATTGGCCTTGAGGTGGAACCTACCTAGGATGATTTTATTGAAGTGGTAAAGGAAGAATACTATCCCATTGGAGCATATGATGATCTGTACATATAGTAGCAACAACTTCACCAAGGTAAGGACCATTCTGTCAAGATTACACAGACATTTTTCATTCTCTATCTGCAAGATTGGGCATCCAAGAAAGTGAGAAACATAAGACTCTCAAATTTCATGGTGGACTACAATGGTACATATGAGGGGAAGTGGAACTCTTCAATTTGAAAACCCTCAGTGAGGCATACAAGTTCATAGTGAAGATTGAGTAGAAGCATGGATGAAAGAATACAAAGAGTTAGCATTCAAAATGGAAAAGTACTAAGGAAGGTCAAACACAAGGCCAAAATTAGAAGCAAAAGGAGTTTCAAGATAAGAAATCCTAGAAGGGAAAGGTTAGAAAATGGTGTGATTACCACAAAATTAGAACTCACTCTAAAGAAGAATGTTGAGACATCAAGTCACTACTTTTTGAGTCACAATTCTCAACATCTACTACTCTATCTCATACACAACCTACAGTCAAAGAGGATGAAGAAGATATTGTAGATGCTGAGGTTGACACTTCATCATAGACCCATGAGGAAAGGCTAGATGACAAGGAAAGATTATTTCATTCCATTCTTGATATTGTAGATTTTGAGGTTAACACTTCATCATAGACCCATGAGGAAAGGTCAGATGATAAGGAAAGATGGGTAAAAGGTAAGCCTCTGCATTTCATTCTTGATAGTGGGAATCAAAAGAATTTAATCTCTACTAAAGTTGTGAAGAGTCTAAATATATCCATGAAGCCTCACCCAAATTCATACAATATTAGATGGTTGAGCCCAGGGAGAGACCTTTGTGTCAACCATTAGTGTCTTCTTTCATATGCAATAAAACATTTCGAAGATGAAGTCTTGTGTGATGTGGTCAATCTAGATGTCTATGATGTAATCCTTGGTCAATTATTCATGTATGATCGACATGTCATCTATGAATCATGAATCTGAAGAATCAACCTCACCCTTGGAACATGGTGCTATAGGGTACCAAAGGTACCACCTCCCACATTTGTCTCCCTAATTAGTGCCAAAAAATGTAAGAGATTGGTGGAGAAGACAAAACAATTCATTCTCATGGTGGTAAAACCATAGAAATCCAAGAAGGTTGATGTTGTAGTCCTAACTACATAATCAATACAATAATAAAAGTAGATGGGAAAAATCATAGGATAATATGATGAATTATTCAAGTCACCCATAGGAGTTCCACTTCATTTCTAGGTAAGACATTCTATCAATTTGATCCTAGGATTACCTTTGCCTAACAGTCCTATGTATCATAGATCAGTTTTGGAGAATGATGAGATAAAACGATAGATTCAAGAATTGATCTATAAGGGTCAAATTAAGCCAAGATCTTTATCATATGGTAACCCAATTATCCTAGCACCAAATAAATATGGAACATGGAGGATTTGCATTGACTATCAGCCCTGAATAAAATCACTATGAAGAATCACTACCCGCTCCCTAGGATTGATGACCTACTGGACCAACTCTATGGTTTGAATTTATTCACCAAAATTGATCTCAAATATAGATATCACCAAATTCTCATCGATCCCACCGATGTCTAGAAGACTACATTAAATTCTAAGGAGGGGCTCTTCGAATGGTTGGTTATGCCTTTGGCTTTACTAATGGACCTATAACCTTCATGAGGATGATGGATGACATCCTATGACCCTTTACCAACTCATTCATGGTTTTCTACCTAGATGACATACTCATCTATATCAGACATGGGAGGAACATTTGTAACATGTTTTTAAGGTGCTTCAAACTCTTCAGGAGCACAAGTTGTATGTAAATCTCAAAAAATACACATTTGGGATGAAAAAAAATTAGTACCTCAAGTACATTGTGAATGAGGAAGGGGTCCATGTTGATCCATAAAAGATTTAGGTTATTCAATAATGGCCTACACTAAGGACCCTCACAAAACTTTGTATCTTCTTGGGTCTTGTAAATTTCTATCACAGGTTTGTTCTTGGATTTTCACATGTTGCTTGGTCATTAACCCAAGTGACTAAAGGAGGAGTTAAATCTACATTTTAGTGGGATGAAATGAAACAAAGGGAATTTGAGAATTTGAATAATAGACTTTGCTTAGCCCCTATTCTTGCCTTTCTAGATTTACATCAACCTTTTGAGTTGATGATAGATGCATCTGAATATGCCATGGGAGCTGTCATCATGCAACATGGCCATATTATTACATATAATAGTGAAACTTTCACTGATACATCTAAGAAATATCCAATGTATGATAAGGATCTCTATTCCATTGTGTAAGCCTACAAATAATGGAAACACCACATCTTGGGGAAAGAGATGGTCATCCTCACTGACCATAGACCATTGGAATTCATCTAAACACATATCAAACTACAAAATGAGATGCACCAAAAGTGGGCCACATATCTACAACAATTCCATATGATAATCAAACATAAAAAGGGGAGCTCAAATATGGTCGTATATTTTCTAAATTAGCCACTAATTACTACACTCACAATAGTTCTTAACCTATGTAGACACGAGACTACCACTTGTGGTGCTCTGTATGAAGTAGATCATGCCTTTGCTGATACATATCAGGTGCTTCAAAAAGGTAAACATGTTTTTGATTTATATTTGAAATATAATGTCATCTATCATATGGGGTAATATGTGTTCTAGTTTTAGAGTAACAAAAGATGATATGGGAAGCACATTTTAGTAGGATAGCTAGACACTTTGGTGTAGAAAAGACATTGGCAGTTATTCAAAAACACTTCTATTGGCCTGATATGTGAAAGGATGTGGAAAGGTATCTCAAACAGTGTACCCCATGTTCAATATCTGAGATAACAAATAAGAAGCAAGGATTGTACATGCCATTGCTAGAACCAACCAGGCCTTGGGAATCTGTCTCAATGGATTTTCTCTTAGGTTTGCCCACTTAAAAACATGTTGAGGGTTGTATTTTTGTTATAATTGATCATTTTTCAAAAATGGCTATCATGATTGATTATAAGAAAAATATGTCTGCTAAAGAAACTCCTCAACTATATTTTAGTCATGTATGGCTCCATTTTGGTCTCCCCAAGTCCATTAACTTAGATCAAGATAGCAAGTTTTTGAGCATCTTCTGGTCCACTCTATGGAAGATGATGGATACCAAGATGATGAAGTACACAACCTTTCATCCACAAATTGATGGTTAGATAGAGGTAGTGAACTTCTTGATTATTCACATGATTTGGATGTATCACTCCAAACATCCATACACATGATATGAGGGACTTATTTTCATACAACATGGATACAATTTAGCCTTACATAGCTCAACCAAGCATAATCCATTCCAAGTATGATTTGGATTTTAACCCATGGCACCAATTGACATATCTATTCCATTCTCCACCATGGAATACACACATCATAGAAGATCTAAGGTAGCAAAAGTAAAAAGGTTCATTGGACAAATGTAACACATCTAGCAGCAAGTTCATGACATCTTGGAGAAGATGAATCAGAAGTATAAGCAATGCCATGACAAACATAGGATTACACACTATTTTTCTATGGGTGACAAGGTTTGGTTGTGGCTTCAGAAGGAATGACTTGTAGGCCCACATAAAAAAAATTGACCTCTATGATATGGTCCCTACACCATCACTCAAAAAGTTGGAGAAAATGCTTTTGAGTTGAACCTACTAGCCTACCTTGGTCTACATCCAATATTCAACATGGATCTCCTCAAACCATATCATCCACCTCTATTGGATACTTTGGTCATATTATAATAACTAGACATTGATGAGCTTCATCCTTAGAGTTTTTATCTAGTGGAAGTGGATTAGATTGTGGATACCTAGATGAAGACAACAAGAGGATGCTCTATTCTACTTTATCGAGTGGTCAAAAGGGGCCAACTTAGCCACCAAGGTGAGTGGCTCATAGAGAATCAAATAAATAAAAAAATGTCACACCTGATGAGGATTATTGATGCAATGGGGACCATTTCTTCTCAAGGAGGGAGGAATGATCTAGGCAACATTTCAAGGGACAATTCAGGTGATGGTTCTACCCCAATTGATGATGAAACTTCTGAGAGCCATAACTTTTGCACCGTAGCTCCAATTGACTCACTGCTTGAACCATTTGAGCCATAGCATTTTAACCATATATCTCAATGGTTTTTGACCCTATAAAACCCAATATAAGTGCCCCAAATTTCAATTTTAGTAGTGTATTCTAAAAATAGTAAGTTTTTAAAAATAGCAATTCCTTGAATTCTATATTGTTTAAAATCATGGAAGTCAAACCACTTAATCTCCCTCAAGATTGGTGACCTACCACATCATCCTCTTGCTTTCAAAATGTGTATAAATTAAGATGTAATGTGAAATGGAAATCAGACATCTCTTCTTAGAGATAAACATATATTGTATTGTGATCTTGAGTAATAAAACATCTCTTTTTAGAGAATTCATTGTTACTATGTTATTTTCATGTTATTGAAATATCTGGCAATCAAAAATTCTAATTTTGGATCATATGTGCTAGCTCAATTGATGTCATTCATATTCCATTCTAACTTTGGTCATAGTCTAGCTTAGTTCTTATGTTATTCAATGTCTTAGGGGTCATTCTAGAGTCATTTATGAAAGTGGAAAGTTTTTATGGTGTCTAAATAGTCAGGATCATGGAAAACAATTTCAAAGGCCTCCAAGAGTTTATTTGAGATTTCAATTATATATAAATAGTTCAAGTAAAAGCCTAGGTGAACCAGATCATCACCACAATGTCATTCAAAAATGAGTGGACCAGCTCACTTGTGTACTTTATAAATGTATCTAAAAAATCCTTTCAAGCCATTTTTTTTATCACCGTGGAGATATTCATACTAGGAACATTATCTATAAATTTTATGCTCACACAAGTTTTGTAACTTGAGTTATGGAGCCTCAAAGTTGAGCCTGCAACATAAGACATTCATGCAAATGTCAAGTTTGAGCTCCATAAAGTAACCATTTAGGTTCAAAAAGTCCTTACAAGGTTTAAAGTTGATCAAGATCTAATAGACCACATGAGCTTACATACTAACACATAGATCTAATGGTTCATACTTGGGTTAAATAGGTCAAAATACCCCTGGGTTAAAATCCCTTAAAAAGCTATAGTTTGGATGAGATCCAATGGTAGGATTTTGTTGAGCAGATATCCAAAGGTGTGAATTTGATTGACAAGAATATGGGTCCAATCTAGATCAATAATTAACATTAAATTGTAATTATGATCCAATAGTGCACAAGAAATGATAGGAAAGTGGGCTTGATGATATTTATAGCTAGGATTTTCTTATACATCTTGATCCAATGATACAAGCAAAAGTCAACATGTCAAAGGATCTTTATGGCATAAAATTGAAGTCTAGTGTTCCTTCGTACATCTTGATCTTAAGTTTTGCGAGAGATCAAAAGAGTCAAGATCTGATAGTGAGGATTTGTAAGGCCAATAAGAATAAAGATAGTTTGGAGTAATGTGATTGGTCTAAGTTAATTTTTGATGGACAAATGTCAAACCAAAGAGCCAATTTTGATTGGAGAAAGCAAGTATTGTAAACATAATATAGAAAAAAATGATAACATGGAAAGGAATGCCACATGGGAGAATAAGTAGGACTAAATGAATCTCTATAAAATCAAGCTCTTTGAACTCATATACTACCATGAAATCTCGATCCATGACATGAGAGGAATAATGACTACCAAATGTGAAAAATGAAGTATAGGAAAGTAATGAGTGAATTTAGATGATGAATACAAGTATATAGAAGATAATTATCAATTAGGATAACATATTATGACTGTCATAGTATGTTTCAACCTCACTCAGATAGTACATATGTGTCAACTCTCTCTAATTTAGTTTTAAATGATCGAGAGATCATCCATGATGAAAGGCCATTTCTTGTGCATAGCAAAGGGAACTCTGTGCCACATTTCAAGAGTTTTATGTTTTGAGAGCCATTTTTTCCATTATACCTTACATGGTTTATTTTTGAATTCATTCTCATATAAATCCTCCTATCATCCAAACATGTGTTCTAGTGACCTTTGAACTTCATTATTTTATCCTCTCTCTAAAGTTCTATAAGTAGCTACTATTTTGGCCTTTGTAATCTAATATCACACCATGTATAGTGTAGCTCTACTAGACTGATGTCATATTTTTCATTGGAACATTAATGTAAGTCTATTTATAATTTCTTGAAAAATTGTCAAAGTCTACAAGTAATCTATGATGATGAGAAGTGATAATTATCTATCCCTCCTTTCCTTATCCTTTCATATTTGAACAACATTTCCTAGTCTAACAGGTCATATAGAGTATAGTCTAGTGTGTTAATCTCTTTCAAGTGTACAATTGTCATTGGAGTGTGCAATCTACCACCTGGTTCATTTACCTTGTGTTTCTACTCACATCTCACCTCTATATTGAAATACTCATGTTAGAACCCATTTAGACTTAGAGACTAGCTTGTATACCTTGTTTCAGCATGGTAAAAATATGATGGTCACATGGAAGAACTTTTGGTACATCACCTTTTTATAATAGGTTTTTTCATGCAAATTCTAACTCTTTTCCCTATAAGTAATTAGTTAGCATAGATAAGAGCATTTCAAGATACATTTAGGGAGCTAGCCCCTAAATCTAGAGGCTCATTTCTAATATAGGTACACCCACATACCTATAAATATTTCCATGTTGCCCAAATTTGAAAGAGGCTTGAACATCCTCTTTTAGGGTGCAAGATTTGGTGACAACAATTCTGGTATGCCCAATGGGACACTATATTCAAGATAACTTATCAAGGTTAATGTTGGTCTTGACAACATCAATTATAAATTGGTGTGCTACTCAACATTTAATGACTTCATCAAGGTAAATATGGTTCAAGGCCATTGTCTTATTATAAACTTGCTCTCATAATTCATGGTTCTCACTAGGTCATTATCTAAAAGAGTTTTTAATTTGATTGACCGACTCTTTCAACCTGAACTTCCCCTTAGAGTTCAATATCCTCCTCTTAATTTGCACTTTGAATATCAAGAGGATTTTGATAGTAAGGGAAGTCAAGAGAGTGAAAAATTTGAAGATATTGAAGAAGAAATGGCTAGACCTCATGTTTTTCCTACCTTCAATATAGAAAATCCAATCTGCCTTTAGTCATATGATGCCATTCCTCCTAATGACATTAAAGGTGTGCCCTTATTCAATGGTGAGAGTCATGTTACACCTAGTGAGCACATTAGAGATGTCTCTAACTTTTGTAGCTTCCATAATATCACTCAAGAAAACATTTACATGAGACTCCTTACCATGTCCCTTAGAGGGAAGGATCTTGATTGGAATAGGACTCTAGAAGGTGGATGCATCACTTCATGAGATGAATTTAGAGTGTTGTTGATCTAAATATTTATAAATAAGAGCAACAATGCCTCTCTCATACATATATTAACATGATTAAAAGAGGATCCAAAGAAACAATGCATGATTTTTAATGAGATGTTCCAAAAGACTTGGCATAGACTACCTCCTCCTTGTGAGGCCACATCCTAGCTTTATGTTCCTAACCAATTTGAGAGCTATTGGCACTAAAATTTCTAGCATGGTTCAATCTATGGGTGGTTCCACCCTCCGTGAATCATATGAGATTGCTATCAAAGCCAAAAATAATCTCATCCAATCTAGAAGATTACCACCTAAAATGTCTATGCCTCCATTATCTCATACTTATGATAATACTCTAGATGTATCCCAAATTCCTAATGCCAATACCTAAACTAAGGTTACTCCTAGGTAGGTATAAAATAATGTTGATTAGAAAGAAAATTTCTTAGCCTTAGAGGCTTAGAATAGGCAAGCTAATATGCAAAAAGGTGCCTATTAGAATCCTTACCCATATTAGTAATATTATGGTCAATAATATGGAAGATGAAGCGGCCAATAGTAGCCTAATCCAAACAAGCCTACTAATGTATACAATTCTAAATTTATTAGCAATGTAAGGGAGATGATACTTGTACACAATAACTTGATGCAAGGTAAGAATTGGTAGTATGGTCAATTATGGATGCTAATGAAGGTAGAGATTAGGATTTTATTTCTCAAGGAGAGGTTACCTACTCTTATCAACCAAAGATGAAGTGATGATGTATACAAGTGAAGGTGAGTAGCCTCAAAAAGAGATATTCACCAACTTCTTAGTTGAGGACACTTTTTTTCTTAACCAAGGAATCTCAGTTTCAAACAACACTAGAGATAAGATAAATGATTTATGTGGTGTTATTAATCTACCTATAGGCTCATTCAACCCTCATATAAAGAAAAAAGGTAAGGCTACAAGTTTAGTGGCCTCAAATAACTCTACACATCCTCCAAACTAGAATGTTGGAATGATTGTTCAAGGAACTCCAACTCTTCAGGTCTTGATCACTTCATTACCTTAAATAATTCAAGAGAAACTAGGTATGTATTCTTTAAAATTTTTATATTCATTTAAGATTACCAGAAAATCCATTTCCTTTTGAGATGATCTGCATATGCCTAGTCAGAAAGAGCTCTTACAAGAATAGTTATTTGTTATCCCTACTAATGTCCCCCCTTCAAATCAAAGTCAAAATCATGTTGTCATTATAATTTTCCCTAATACCATTATTTAACCATCCATCATATTTGATAAATTTCCACCATTATATCTCACTCTCATAGTGGGTGACAAGCTAGTCCATAACTACATAATTGATAGTATAACTTCAACTTTGGTCATGCCCAAAGTGGTAGCTGACAAGTTGGGCCTAAAATATGAACCACATAGAAAAGGGGTACCTAAATTAGATGGTACACCTTCCAAGATAGTGTGCATAATAAATAACTTGAAATTTTTCTTTCATGATTGTCTTATTTTCCTTATCTTGCAAGATAGTTGTTATTGATGTCCCAACCCACTTTGCAATCTACTTATCAATGGAATTCATAGCAAAGATAGGTGGATATATATCAAATGAATGGTATTTATTATAATTTATAATAAGGTATGTGGCCAATATGATAATTATGACATAACCCTTTGTAAGGTTTCATATTGATCTTTACATTGAGACAAGTTCCAATCTGAATTATGTGGCCCATGAAGAAAAAGACTCTATTGTAGATGATGGAACTTCCAAGCTTGAGGGTATTTTATATTTTTTTATTAATGAATATGGAAATAATCATTATGAGCATTATCGCTATGACTTTGTGGAGGAAACTGATTTAGGAGTGTATTATATACATGAAGAAAGAGTACCAACACCTCTACTTACCAAGGAAGAGGGTGAAGATGATGAAATGTGGAAGATGTTTTTTTAGGGTTCAAGAAGTAAACTTGGTGAAGGAGATAGTGTTATGTTTATCTCTCCATCCAAACAATAATATTAATCTTCATATATATTCTATTTTAGTTGTACTTATAATGTGGTTGAGTATGAACGTTTAATTTATGGCCTTCAATGGGAAGAGAGAAAAGGAATCAAGAACTTGTAAGTATATAGAGATAGTGAATTGGTTATGTATAAGGTTAGGAAAGTGGTTGTTATCAATAAACCTTTTATCAAGTCATATAAGCATATGTTATGGGATTTTATTGAAGACTTTAATGAATTTAATATATAATCAATCCCAAGGGAGTAAAATAATCATACTGATAGACTAGCTGCCATATGAGCTCAATTTGATACTCCAATTGACATAAAAGAAGAGGGGAATAAATATCACATTAAGATCATTATCAGACCTTATATACCTAATAATTAAGTGTATTTACAAGTGTTTTATATTGAAAAACACATCGCATACTTCCTACAAAATGAGGTTGAGTTCTCCTCAAGGAATCAAAAGAGGCTCCAAGAACAATTGGGTGATCAGATTGTGTAGCTAAGGACAAATAAGATACCTAAGAATGTAGTGACCATGGAGAGTATATTCAATGAGAATGATCAAAATAATAATGAGAAATTGAGTATGTCTATAAAAGAATATAATTATGAGAGAGTCTTGATATTCAAAGATAGACTACTCAAACTAGGCAAGGTATGTTCTAATTTAGAAAAGCAAGCATTCATTGATTTGTGTAGAGAGTTTGATGACATATTTGCTTGGGAGTATAAGGACCTAAAAATATTTTATATTATCCTATAACACCATAATATTGAGTTGAAACATGGATTTAAACTAGTTAGACTAAAATAGAAACCCATTAACCTCAAGGTTGATCAAATCATGAGGTTAGATCTCAATAAACTACTTGAATATGAAATAATATTTCCTATCAAGAATTGAACATGGGTATCTAATATTTTTCCTATTAGAAAGAAGAATGGTTAGATAAGAATTTGTGTGGATTTCAAAGATATTAATAGGGTGTCACTTAAAGATCACTATCCTTTATCCTCAATGGAGTGGATTTTATAGATTGTTTTAGGTTCTCAACATTTCTCTTTTCTAGATGGATACTCAACTTATAATAAGATTCAAGTCAATGAAGATGATAAGTTTAAGACAACATTTACCACTAAATGGGGGACTTTTTTATAAGAAGATGCAATTTGGTTTATCAAATGTTAGTGCTACCTTTCAAAGAGCAATGAACATGGCCTTCAAAGGTTTGATTAATGAGATGTTGTTGGTTTATCTAGATGATATAAAAATGTTTTCTAAGGATGATAATGAATATATGCAATAATTGATACAAGTGTTTTAAAGATGTGTGCAGTATGGAGTATTTATTAATCAAAATAAATGCATCTTTTTTGTCCATGAAGGTAAGCTCTTGGAACACATTATTTCTAAAGATGGTTTGGATATTAATATTGAAATGATATAATATATTCTTAGCATATCATTTCCATTTCATAAAAAGGTCTCCCAAGTTTCTTAGGGAAGATAAATTTTGTAAGGAGGTTCATAACTGGGTTTGTATCTTTGGTGAAACCCATCACAACCATGCTCAGAAAGAATTAGGCATTTTCTTAGACTAAGGAAGGTAAGACCAATTTTAAATCCTTTAAGAAATAAATTGTACAAGCTCATACTCTTAGAAATATTGAATTTTATAAATAATTCATGTTGTCTTCATATGATAACCTTGATACTATCTCAACCATGTTAATGCAAAAACATGATGAGGGTGTGGAGTAGCTTATGGTATTATTTAGTCACGGTTTAGAAGATTATGAATTCAACTACACCTTTGTGGGGAAACAAGTCCTTGAAATTGTAAGGGAATTAAAATTTTTTAGGCATATTATTTCAAATAATAAAATTCATGTTATGGTTTCTCATCCTAATACCAATGACTTTATTTTGAGTAGAGACCTTAGTGAGAAGAGAGAAGGGTGGATCACTAAAGTAATGAAATATGATGTTGATATCAAGGTGAAAAAGCTAATAAGGGGTAAAGGCCTTTATGAGAATTTAGCTTTAGATATTCATGAGCTAAAGGAAGAGGATCTAGTCAATCATGATTGTTCCCATTAAGTTGGTTCCTTGTATTCACAAAGTTAGACATAAAATGTGATCTGATTTCTTCAAAATGATGAGAATCCTGATGGTATGAGTAGATCACAAAAGAGAAATTTTAGGTTGAAATATATTCCCTTTGTCTTGTGAATTGTGTGGTATTTATAAAATACATTAATGGTGTGCTATTGAGATGCATTGATAATGATCATTTTGGAGTGTTACTTGAGAAGTTTCATGATGGGACAACATGAGGTTATTTCTCTTCAAGAACCAAAGCTACCAAGATCATGAGGGAAGGTTATTATTTTCCTATCCTCTTCAAGTGTTGTCATGCTAGGGTGAGAAGGTGTGGACAATGTGATTTATTTATAAGAAAATAACAACTTGCAGCTCTTCCTTTGAAGCCTATCCAAGTAGACCAGCCTTTCATGTAATGGGTTGTCTAAATTTTAAGATATTCCTACCTTAGAATGGGCACATATGTTAGAGTTGCTTAAAAACACTTCAATGGAGGCGATATTGATAGAATTAATAGAGTTACAGGAAACTAGAGAGAAATCTCATCAAGCTATGGAGCATTACCAAGTGTTAATGAAGAGAGATTTTGATAAGAAGGAAAATCCAAGATCATTTCAAGAAGGTGACATAGTATTGAAATGGGATGAAGATAGAGAAAAACTAGGGAGACATACCAAATTTGATACCCTATGAAGCAAACCTTATGTCATCATTAAATGCAAGTAGAGAATATTTTTTTAATTAGTAAGGATAAATGGAGAAGAGTTTCCTATCCCTATGAATGGGATACATTTTGAACCTTCCTATTGAGTGGTAAAGTTTAGTTTTGTAAATAGTGGATTAGGTGTGTGTTTTGTTTCTATTATGTGTGTTGTGTTCCCTAAATGTTCTAGTTGAACATATGTTTGTTTTTTATTTTTGTTTTATCTTTGTTATTTCTTGTTATTATGTGTTGTAAAAGGACTTTATGTGTCCAACCTACTATACATGTGACTCCATAGCCCAATGGATAGGATTAGGTAACTAGTCATGGCACAACAAGCATACAACCCTTGAGAAATCACCAAGAATGTTGACCATTTTTACCACAAGTAAAAATGGGTCAACCCTCTATAGTCAAAATCTTGTATAATGGCATTTTATAATATCATAGGATATGTGGTTTCTCAATTGATGTTATTCATATGCCATTCTAGATTTGATGATAGTATAGCTTAGTCCTTGTGTCATTTGATGTCTTAGGGGCCATTTTAGAGTCATTTATGAAAGTGGTAGGTTCTCATGGTGTCTAAATAGTCAAGATCATGGAAATAATTTGCACAAGCCTCAAAGTGTTTATTTAAGATTTCAAAGATCAATCAATAGTTCAAGTACAAGCCTAGGTGAACAAAATTATCACTAAGACATCATCTAAAAATGAGTGGACTAGCTCACTTGTTTATTTTATAGATGCATCTCAAAAATCCTCATGAGCCAAATTTTTGTAGCACCATATAGCTCTTCATGTTAGGAACATAATTTTAAAATTTCATGCCCACATGAGTTCTCTATCTTGAGTTATGGAGCTTCAAAGTTAAGCCTGCAACATAAGACATTTGCATAAATGTCAAGTTAGAGCTCTGTAAAGTAACTATTTGGGTTAAAAAACTCAAGATGTTTAATGTTGATTAATATATAATGATATGAATGAGCTCACATACTAACACATAGATCTAATGGTTTTTACTTGGGTCAAATGGGTCAAAAAGTCCCTGAGTTAAAATCCCTTAAAAAGCTACAAGTTAGATAAGATCCAATGGTGTAGGTTCACTAAGTAAAAATTTAATGGCATGATCTTGATTAATAATAAGGTGGGTCCAATCTAGATCAATTATTAGTATTCAATCATACCAATGATTTAACATTGCATAGGAACAAACAAGAAAGTGGGCCCAATGAGATCTATAACTAGTGTTCGATCGTACATCTTGATCCAATGACATGAGTAAAAGTCAACATGTCAAAGGATCTTTATGGTATAAAATTGAAGGCCAAAATTCCTTTAGACATCTTGATCTTATGGCATGTGAGAGGTCAAAAGAGTAAAGATCTGACAGTAAGGATTTATGAGGCCAATAAGAATAAAGGTAGTTTGGAGCGATCTGATTAGTCCAAGTTAGTTTTTGATGGATACATGTCAAACCAAAGAGATATTTTTGACCAAAGCAAGTAAGTATTATAGACATAGTATAAAATATAATAAGCAATGTGGTAAGGAATGCCACATGGGTGACTACATAGGATCAAAGGACTCTATAACAAAGAAATCTCTTCAAACTCATATGTCACCATGAAAGCTCAGTTGAGGACTTGAGAGGAACGACTGCTAGATGTGAAAAATAAAGTCCAAAAAAGTAATGAGTGAATGTAGATTATGAATACATGTGTCTAAAAGATAGCTAGTAACTATAAAAACATATTATGACTGTCATAGTATGGTTCAACCTCCTTTAGATAGTACATATGTGTTAGACTCTCTCCAATTTAGTTTCAAATTCTTGTGAGATCGTCCATGATGAAAGGCCATTTCTTGTGCATAGCAAAGGAAATCTATGACACATTTTAGGATTTTTATGTTTTGAGATCCATTTGTCCCATGAGACCTTGCATGGTCTATTTTTTAATTCATCCTCCTACAAGTGTAACTCCTATCAACCAAACATGTGTTATAGTGACCTTTAAACCTCATTATTCTCTCCTGTCTCTAAAGTTATATAAGTAGCTACCATTTTGGCCTTTGTATACGGCACCATAATGGAAAATCCCTACCATATTGATGTCATATTTTTCCTTTAAACATTAATGTAAGTCTATTTATGAGTTTTAAACAATTGTCTAAGTTTGCAAGTGATCTATGGTGATGACAAGTGATAATTCTCTATCCTTCCCTCCCTTATCTTTTCATATCTGAGTAAGATTTCCTAGTCTAATAGGTCATATATAGTTTATTATAGTGTGTTAAGCTATTTAAAGTGTATGATTTTACTTCAAGTGTAAAATATACCTTTTGGTTCATTTTCCTTATGTATTATGACCACATCTCACCTCTGTATTGAAATACTCATGTTAGAACCCATTAAGACTTAGAGACTAGTTTTTATGCCTTGTTTTAGCATGGTAGAAACATGATGGTCACATGAAGACATTTTGGTGAATCACCTTTTTATAATAGGTTATATTCATGTAATTTCTAACTCTTTTCCCTATAAGTAATTAGTTAGAATAGATAAGAGCATTTCAAGATACATTCAAGGAGCTAGCCCTTAAATATAGAGGCTCATTTCCAATATAGGTACATCCACATACTTGGAAATGTTTTCATGTTTCCCAAATATGAAAGAGGTTTGGAAACCCTCTTCTAGGGTACAAGATTTGGTGACAACACCAAGAAAGATAAAAATGAGGTATGTTTAGACATTGATAATGATGAGTTGATTATTATGTTTTCTAGAAAGCTAAGAATAGGTTTAAGCAAGTATAAAGGTAATTTGTCATTCAAGTGTTTCAACTATGGAAAAATTGGACATTTTTCAAACAAGTTTCCTCATAAGTAGAATACTGAGGATGATGATATAGACAAGAAATCTTATAGGTCTACCAAGAGTAATCAAAATTTTAGGAGGTATGAAGGAAAAAATAAGTCATTCAAGAATAAGAATAACTTCTACACAAAAGAAGATAATTCATCTGATGTGAGTGATTCAAACACATTTAATAGTTAAGATGATAGAAAAGAATTTGAGAATGATAATAATGAAACCTTGTTCATAAGTATAGAATCAGAAAATGAGGGTTGTTCAAATAGGAAAGGTCTCATGAATGATGTAAAATCAGATGAATAAAAATACTATGATAATGAAGAAGCTAAAGTAAATCAATCTTGAAGTAGAACTCATGGGTGCTTTAGAAGAATTAAAAATTATGAAGAAGAATAACAAGAAACTGAAGTTATTGGCTCAGGAATATGAGGAATAGATTGGATTATTTTGAGAAAGACTATGCAACACCTCCAAGGAATATGAAGAGATCATCTAGCAAGTTGAAACCCAAAACGAGATTATGGTAGCAAGCCTAAAGGTTAGAAAGGAAGGTTATAGTAGATATGAAACTAATATAGATTCTCTGAGAGTTGAATTAGATTAAGCATCTATAAATATGAAGAGCTTTATAAAGTTTGACAAGAGAACTGAGGCTCTATATGATATCCTAAGCATCCAAAAGTTTGTAAGTGACAAGACAGGTCTTGGATTCAATAAAGACAAAAGAAGGCACCTCAAGTTGAGAAAAAGACTATTGAAGACAAGAAGGTTAAAATACCTATCAGATAGCCCAATGCTACAAGGTATGCTAATTATTTCAATTGTTTTTATTTTACATATAATCAGTTTGGTCATAAAGCTAGAGAATATAGAAGAGTCTCCAAGAATGAATATTCATGTAACTATGGAAGGAGAAGCAATTGGTCATAAGGAGATCATGGTCATCATTAGTCAAATGGTATGTATATAGTGGTTTATTAATGTTGTCATGATGTATGACATAGTTAAATATTATATCCTAACAAAGTTATGAAGAAGACCCATCAAGAATAAAGGGTTCACATTGATGCCAATAAAAAATGGATCAAGAATACAAACTTTATAGATAAGTTAAAGGTGGAGTAAAAGACTAAAGAAGAAGATTATGTGAAAGTTCAGAGTAAAGATAGTGGATGCTCAAGCCACATGTCATGAGATAAGATAAGCCTTGATTCTCATATGGCTAATCAAAGTAGCAAGAATAGAGAGGTCACCAAGAAAAATAATGGTGACAAGGTAAGCTCTGATCAGCTCATAAACCAAGGTGGGATGTTTGTTACTATAGAGAAAAATTCAAAATTAAAGGATTTTCAATAACACTTTTTGTCTATATGTTTTGACAAGGAATTGAAAAAAAAGAAGAAGGTTGACAAGGTTGATGATAAGATCCAGCCTAAAGATCCAGTTAGGTACAAAAGGATGTTGAAGAATATTTAGCCTAGTAAATATATAAAGATCTAAGAATTTATTGAGTTCATGTTGTTTTAGTACCCTATGAAAAGGGGTGGCTCCATTAAGCTTCATGGAGACATTATTATATCAGTAGGAGCATAAGGTGGTAGTTAAATTTTGCTCTGAAGATAAAATGCAAAACATTTGGCATATAAGAGGTAAGCTTTTGAAATCCATTTATTTAGGTGAGCCTGATTTGTGAAGACAAAGGCGGAGTCCCTATTTCTATAGTTGGTATTGGTTTATATCAATTTATATCTAGTATGTGATATCCTTCTATGTGTGGTCAAAGAGTTTGCTGTCTTCTTCAGCCATGTCAAAGAAAGGTATGTGACCTAGAATTCGTAAGTTCTTTAAAAGAAGATATGATTAGTCTAAGAGGGGGCTTGGTAGCTCTATGTTATTTATCAAAAGAGTGATTGGTTTTGATATGAATAGAGATAAGGAGAGACTATATTTGAGATGCTTAATAGACTTTATTTGTTGAGTATTTTGATGAATAAGCTGAGATAGTAATTTGATTGATAAGTTTTTGATATGGTTGATATAGTTTTTAAAGACTATGTGTCTTTGAGAGATTGTATCAACTCACAGGAGAAGTAGTGTATGATTTTGATAGTTTTAAATGATATTTGATATCTACTACTAATAAAATCATGGTGGATGCTATGTTTGAGGGGAAGATATTTAAGTAACTTGATTGAGTTTGATATATATTAAAGTTATTTGGTAATTTGAGTTCATTCTGAAAGAGTGATAGTTATGGAAGACCTTTGTCATTAATTTAAAAAGGGGAGAAATATTATAAAAGGAAGAAAGTTTAGAAAGTTTAGAAAAAGATGAGAAGATGGGAGAAAGATCAGAAAAGATGAGAAAAGGAGTAAGATCAAAAAGGAAGAAAGAATAGGCAAGAACCATGTCTAAAAGATGATTGCCATCAAGAAGTGGTTGATAGAGTTTTTTTTTAGTGTGCGTTCCATCAATGACAAAGGAAGAGATTATTAGATATTGTCATTGATTAAGGGAGAGACCATTCAACATTGTCTTTGAGTGTGGAGCTTCAATATTTAATGTTGTCATTGATGTTAAAGGTTCTAATGAAGATGCATGGTTATTTCATTGATTCAAATCTAATATAGATGATATCAAAGATTATTGTGTAAATGGTTGGTCAAGTAGGATTTGAGGTATATATACATGGAGTTATATTGCTATCATAATGTGTGTTGTATCTGTAATAAAAGATTACTATTTGTAAAATGTGCTAATCATTGAGAAGCAACATGAGTAAGTATAGGTCTATATAACAAATGTAAATCATATTTTAATGCTTTATCTATCTCTTATGAGATAGTATTTACAAATGGAATGATGAAATAAGTAATCTTCAAATAAGAAGTAGTGTGCTCTAAAGTTTTGTGTAAGTAGCATCAAAGATGCTCTAAATGTGCTATGAAGATAATAATGCTATGGAGAATACCTAATAGTATTCAAGCATGAATGAGATTGTATAAGGTTATAAATAAGGTATTGAAGTCCTTGAAGATAAGTATAAGTTCAGCTCCAAATATCTGCATACTTTGAATATATATGTATTCAACTTTAAAGATGTTATAGTCAAGCTTTGAAGATTTGTAAATAGCTTCGAGTAAGTTATGTTGAAGTTCCAAATAAGAGTGAGTGTATGAATTTTTTTGAGCATACACAAGAGGCATTGAAACATGGTAAATTTTCAAGGTAAGGCCTATAGGGTGGATAGAAGGTCAGATAATAGTGTACAAAAGCTAGTATGAGAAGAGTGTATAGATAAGTTCTTATCTTTTGAAGATTTACTTTAGTAGACAATGTTGATCAAGTCAAAATTGTTAAGTAGATGAAGATCAAAGTATGATACTTATAGTTAATGTTCATGAAGGTAGAAGTTAGTGATCAAATTTGGCTAGTCACTGATCAGACCCTGTGGTATAGACAGTGAAGAAATCATACAGTAGTAGTAAGATGTTTCATGATGTGTTTTCATGAAAGAGTGATGCATTGAAATGCATGATGATATTTTTTGGATCTTAAATGATCTATACATGATTTGAATAAGGTTAGAAGTAGGTGTAAGAGGTTGAAACATTGAATCCAAAATGGCTTATCTGACTGAGTAGAGTCTATGAGAGGGAAGGTCAAAATATTGGTCTATAAGACCAATAGTTATCATTAGATCTCATGATCTGATTGATTGAGGTTTCTCTAAGGATGTTGCAAGATCATGTATATTTATTTACAACCCTTTAATATAATAAATCATGTGACAAATGTTCATGTTTCTTTGATTTTATTTTGGAGTTAATTGATAGTTTTGTTTGAACATCTTACATAGAATTGTTTGAGCCTATTTATCTTGAGTTGAATCATCAGATGAAGTTGGTGATAACCCTAGGATCATGAGGATTCTAAATATATATTTTATTACCATAAGTGTTTGTAAATATTAAGTATATAATTCAGTTTTTTAAGGCAAAGTTTTGTTATATTCATAGGCCTTTTATAAGTAGTGATTTGAAGAAGGGTTCAAGTGGTAGTTGGACCTAAATGGTGTTTTAGACCTAAAGTGAAGTTGGATAAGGGAAATTGGAGTGGAATGTGATGTGTTCCTACTATTTGAGGTACTTGGATAAGCTTCAAAGAGATCATAGGGTAATGTTTTGTTGAGAAGGCCTTTTACATCTCCATAAGCCTAAAAGAGAAGTAAGGGATAATTGATGAATGACCAACCTATTGTAGTGATATATTATTGAACAAGACATTTTATTCTAATATGATTTAACCTATTTATGGCTGACCTAAGTGATTTGAATATGTAGATGACCTAGAAAGATATGATCAAATGACTTGTATAAAAGAAAGGTAGTTAGTCCTATTTTTATTTACTTAGAGGAAGAGAAAAGGGGATGTGAAGAGTGTGCTAAGAGAGTGAGATTAAAACAAGATATGTGAATGACATAGATCATTTTTGAGAAAAATGAGGTCATGTGGACAAGCATATATATCATGTATATCTAATATAGGTTTTGCAAGAGAGGATTAAAGCCAGAATACCTAATCAAGCTATGAAGAGAGCTACTTGAGCAAAGATTATTAAATATTAGTTTGAGAGTGCTACAGATAAATTCGAGAGGGATGAATAAAGTGAATATTAGAAAGATTATATCATCATCTATTTTAAAAGTAACAAGGATTTTTGAAGGTGATAAAATAATCATTTGGTTGAGTTGGTGCTGAGTCATCTAGGGGGTTGTAGCCTCCTTGTAAGTTTGATCTTGCTAAAGACAAGTGGGTGCTTGGTAAATTAGGGGTTGGTGCTCTTTGATAAGTTGGTGCTTAGCTAAAGAATATCAATTTGGTACTTGATATATTGGGGTTGGTGCTCCAAGTTGAGTGGCTGCACAACTGAATGTTGATGTTTGTCTTATAGGAATGTAGTCTATTTGCTTCATTATTGGGTTTTTTTGCCCAAGAGGGTTTCCCACGTATATGCTATGTTCATATGTTTCATGATCTTATGTTTTTTTTTGAGAATTTTGAGTTATACTTGCATGTTAATATGGTTCATAAATAGTTAAGTGGAATTATATGGAAAGTTTTAAAGACTGATTCACCTCCCCTCTTAGTCATATTATTACCAACATAGACTAACACAAAAATTAATAGTACTTGAAAAGATACATGAGAGAGTTCATAAAGTGATTATAATATACAAGCCCATCATAACCATAAAATACATTTAATAACAAGGTATTAGTCTAATTTATGTACCCTTTGTAGAAAATTTGAATTGTATTCATTAAAAAAATAAGTGCTGTTACAATAATCAATCATGAAAAACTATACAATCCAAAGAGATGGAGGAAAAATTAGGTGAAATCTTAGCTATAATCTGACAACACTTTTAAGTAAATTTTAGTCAACCTCTATATTAGAATATGGATTTACCTTATATAGATAAGGATGTGATTCAAATCCAAATAACATGAGATTCCAATCATGGGACATGATGGACACTCATGATAAATACAACCATAATTAAAAATTCCAAACAAATAAATCCTTTCAAGCCCTCAAAAATCTCTGTGGGGGACCACTTAGTTGATATACAAAGGAGGTTATGAAGAACTAACTCTAAACTACTTGGATCACCCATACCTAAATTTTAACATAGCTCCATGAGGTCAAATTCATTATCTAGATCAATAAGGTTCATTAGGAGTTCCTTAAATATCACCTTGGCTTAGGTTACCAGCCTATGGTATACCTAAAAGGGAGCGTCCATTGACACATGGACCCCAAAAACTTGGTTGATGTTTATTAAGGACTACATTCATAGTTCAAAAATCACCTAGATCCCTTCCCTATTCACACTTTGGAAACATTCTCCCTCATGATTTGGTCAAATTTACCCAAGTGGAATCCAAATTCTCCCCTATCCAATAGGGTTCCATCCAAATGGAATATCATATAAATATTAACCTCTTTAAAGCAGGTCAATATCTTTTTCCTGCCCTATTTTAAGGGACCTATTATAGTATGATTCACAACCAACCATTCCTCCATAGCCACTTTCATGTTCCTGGCACACGTTTGACATAAAACCAAGCCTAAGGTGGGCATTAGTTTTAATTCTAGGAACATACCTTTATTGATCATCATTAACAACTTCTTACACTTCTCATCTATCTCTACAATCCTTTCCATTTAAACCTATATTTTCTAGATAAGAATATTGGATTCTAAAATAGTCTCCACCACCTTCCATAGAATGATAAAATTAGTAAGAGGGAATCCTTAATCTACCCAATAAACTTGGTGGGGAAGGAGCTCTTCATCTATGCTTCTAGTGTCTGAACTTGGCTTTGCATGTCATTAAGGATCTTCTCTGACATATCATGATTTGACTAGTGAATAGATAGTGGATCTAGAGTTCCTTTTATTTTTTAGGTTAATCAACATCAACAATCTAATGATATATCCATCATGTTAGAGATATAACTTGCCACTATCACTCTACCAAAGCACCAAATACCATTACTTTGGCAAAATCATGTGAGACTCCATTAATGAGTCAACCACCTCAAGCAGTCACTCGATTAGCATTATACAAGATAAGTATTTGTTTTTTGATATTCAATTAGTTTATTTTCCTTTTACACTCAGTCCAACACCAACCCATCTCTCAAAAATCTACCTTATGATCCTATCAATTAACCATTCACCAACCCATACCTACACATAGTAGCCATCGATAGTTATCTCAACCACTAATGGTTTGTCCAATTATCGATGATAATCCTAACTATTTATAGTCACCTTAACCACCAATGATCACTATGGCATAAAATTCTAATAAGTTATTTCCACCCTTTTACCCCCAACCAAATCTAGTTTTCTATGTCCTTGCCTATTCACAGAGTCCTGTTTAATTTTCTAAATCAAACCCAAGCCATTTAACACTAGTATGGATTTTATCATCACTATATTAGTCCTTTATAGTCTATTCTCTTTGGAAAACATTCCTTATGTTTAATTTCATTACCCTTTGATTATTGATGCAAGTAATTTCTATGCTATTTTGTAAACTTAATTATTTAAAATGTGTGGATTGATAGCCCTTGATGAAGCCCTTGCTTCCAGGATCTAGCTAGCACTAGGCAATCCACTTAGCTATCTATCTAACAAATAAAATTTCTTTAGTGTTGTCTTATTTATAGGTCATCCTCCCAAGCTAAAGAGGATCTCTTCAAAATCATATGATTCAATGTATTCACAATAAAATAGGTTTTTAAACCATACCCATATTTAGTTTCTTCTTCTTCTTCTTTTCAAAATATAAGCTAAAATTTAATGAAACATTATAGCATGCCCAGTGGGACCTTGAGTCTTTATTTGGGTTTCCTTTTTTTTCATCTTTATGTTTTTATCTCTATATATGCTCATTAATGAAACTAAAATCTCTTTTGGGTTTAAAATCAAGTGCATCCATTACTTGCTTCTAATTTTATCTCACTTTAAATTAAGGCATAATAATTTTATCATACCATCACATTTGTTTCACACACTCAATCAAATCACTTTCATAAGTTAAACATCAAACAAACTTGAGACAAAGCCTGACTAAGATTTCATTACCTAGAGATAACATTACTCTTTCCTAGAAATCTTACTTGGAGGTCATTACCAAGGGGAGAACCAACTTAGCTCTTTGGTTGAGTATAAACAATAGAAATTAGTACATATTGGCTAAGCACCCGACACACTTATCACTATGATGTGTGAAGTGAGTGTGTAGGCCCAAATACCAAGCCATGTATTGATTCCCAATACATATCTTTTTGAGCACCTAAACAACCCAAAACCAACATAAATTTCTTCTATATTACTTGATCTACAAGCCAACTTCTATCACACATTCTCATAACTTAAGGCATAAGCCTAAAGTGAGATTAAAATTAACCATAGGATTTTAAGGTACTCTAGTGCATGTTGGATTTACTTGATCATTTTATTGCTTTCTCTCTATTTGATTTGTAAGATTCTCTATGTTTTCTTCTCATCCTATGTGCATGGTTCTTACTCATCAACAATGAAGAGACTTATCAAGTTAAGACCCATCTATAGATTAACTAGTCTCCTCTACCTCTTCAATCATGGAGTATATTTCAGATGCTAAGAATTCTCCTCATGATTCTAATTCTTCTAGTTTGCCTCAATTAGTTTCCCAAGGCAACCTAGGCTTTTTTGCCTTTTTGAATAATAACCTAGTATCCTCATAGCATTATCTTAACATAATATCTCATTATATGCCCATTTAAACACCACCTATCGACCCACCTATGGTATGCCATTAGGATTTTTAGGAAACTCTTCTGTTGACACTATCACCACCCAACCGTTAGCTACTCAAACAAATACCTCAATTGGTAACCCGTCTGACATGACCATGCATAATCAACTAGCTCAACTTTATAACAACCAAACATCTCCTAGTTTTCATAACAATTCTTTTAATAGAAAAACCACCTAACCTATACCTATTAATACTCTAATTACTATTAGATTACCAGTTACCACCATCATTACCACTCCTCTAGTTACTTCCACTCTGCTTCAAAATGTAGTGACACCAATACCTTCTATGTTGCTTCTCATTGCTACTAGGGTTACCACTTATCCCTTACCTATGACTTAACCATCCACACCCACTCAATAGTATATACCCTCTACACAACCACCTATGACCACTTACCCATACATGTCAACTTCTCAACCTCTATAAAATTACCACTATATCACTCAAACCCAACCACAGTATGCACCTTACAACCCTTCAAGTGTTCCACCCCAAAAAAACCTAATGAAGATGTTCATGGACAATATGACAACTATAGAGTCATCTATCTTCAGGGCTCACAATCTCCTATCCTATGACCATATCTATAATGAACCCATCCACCCATGTGTTCCTATCAAGCCATATCCTCCTCAATGGGAACTTCCCAAGTTATCCAAGTTTCAGAGTAAGGAGGATCCCTAACAACACCTTAGGGTATTCAAGCATTCATGTTATTTGATTACCTATGATGATGCCCTCCTTTGCACTTTTCCTATGTCTTTATCAGGACTGACATTAGATTGGTATAATGATTTAACCAAGAATTCTATCTTCTCCTTCACCTAATTGGCTCAAACTTCTTTGGACCACTTTTTGATAAATATCTCCAAGAAGGTTTCCATCACTGACCTCTACTCTATTTGGCAATTTGATGATGAATCTATTGCCAATTTTATAGCTCATTGGTGGAGCCTAATCAACCAAATATCCTTTTCCCTACCTCAACCCAAACTCATATATCTCTTGTCTTGGGCATGTGCTTAGCGTATCTCTTCCACATTCCATGTTTAGATTTTTGAATTTTTGATAAAGCTTTCACCATGGTGCATAAATTGGAGAATAGAGCTATTGATGAAGGAAAGCTAAAACTAAAAAATAATAACTCTACCTACAAAACCAATGAGGCTTCCTCCTCCAAACCAAACAACCAAACCAATACTAGGACAAAAAATAAGGGAAATATGAACATGGTTGTCCTTAAAGCCACTTCCTCATCATCTATCAACCAACCAAATTCCTCTATTCCTTAAAGCAAAACGTGAGAAACCAAAACCAAAACCAAAAAACCTAGAAGTAAAATACTACACTTGAGGAATCCTACACTTTAATCTTGGAGAAGCTATTAAAATATAATATCATACAAATTCCTCCTCTCAAACCACCCCAATAATTTGACTTTTCTCATCCTACACCTAGTTGGTACAATGAGAATGATCTATGTGCCTTTCACCAAGTAATAGGGCATGACATTAGTAGGTGTAACACCTTCAAGATAATTTTACAATCTCTCATTGATAAGGGTGAGATTGTGTTAGATAATCCCAATGCACCTCAAACCTAAGCCCTTGACATCTTTAGTCAGCCTTTTCCCAACCATCTACTTGATAAAAATGAGAGAAACATGGTTGAATGTTATCATGATGACCATACTATTAACATTTTTTTAGAACACTTATTGAGGTAGTTAAGTTACCTTCTCCTCTTTTGGAAAACCAAACTGAGGAAACCCCACTTTCTCCTCCTCCACTTCTTAAGGTAGTGGAGCCATCAGCCCCTCCCTTGATTGACATACCATAACAAGCACCCATTTTACCTTTCCCATTAACCACTAAGCAACCTACTATCTCTTCAAAAACCATTCTTGAAGAGGAATCCCCCATGGATACATCTCCCATAAATAAGTCACCCATTAAAACCTCACATCCTTTTATTGAGGAAGAGGATGAGGTTACCATTCTTGTGTCTCAAACTATGGGATTATCTTTTAGGTCCACTATCCAGGGAATAAAACCATCCTATAAACCATTCTCTAGGTTAGTGTAGAAATTAGAATTTATCTCAAACCTTGACAAGGATTGAGCTACCTTTTGGAATCAATTAGGGACACCTTATATCACCAAGCAAGAAAATCTAGCCATACCTTTAGCAGACCAACCCAATAATCCTATTATCCGAACACCTATCTTGCCAACCACATTAATGGAAGCTTCTACCAACCGAACTATTCCTAAACCATCGAAGACACCTAAATTCCAAGAAACCATATCACCTTCTCCTACCAAACTAACCAAACCAACCAAGAACCTTGGCACCTTCCCTACTCAAATTCTCAACCACCCATTTATGAAAGTGGAGCTTACCTTGTTGAAGCCAACAACCAAGCATCAACTCAAACTAACTGATGAAGTTGAAACACTAAAATTATATAGAGCCAAACTCCTACCTCCCTTAACTTTTCCATCTATTTTGGGGCCTCATCCATCCACTCTAAGTAGGAAGCTAGTTCTCCCAACTAAATCCTAAACACTGCTATTGGTTACACTAGCACACTTGATTTCTTACACACCTATTTTCACTATACTTATGATGACCAAGCTACCTACTCTAAAACATATTATCTCAAACATATTAACCCCTATCCTACCAAAATAAAAATCACCAACCAAATGCACTACCTTACCCAAACCTTCTATCACTAAATCCACTCCTAAAAGGACTTCCACCTTACCAACAAAGGCCAAAACCCCTAAATCCTCTCCACCTTTAACTAAGTCATACTCCACCATTTTTCAAGGTTCATTGCAAGCTTATTAATTAACCTTACCCCCTATCAAGTCATTCAACCCTCTTGGTTTAAATCCTATTTGGTATGATGATCACCAAGTGTGCTCTTATCATAAGACACTAGGCTATGACATAGAGAACTACAAAGCTCTCCGAACCATTATCCATTAGATTTATGATGAGGATGATATATTATTAGATGAACCTCCCACTGACCCTTTTCCCATCCCATAACCAATAACCACTAACCAAAACCTACTTATTCCTCCATTCTTTCCTTAGAGTAGTGAAGAAACAAATGAATATCCTACCCCAATTCCTCCCTCTATCCATACCATTCATATGGTGACAAGAACACAATAGAAGGACAAAGGGAAGGCTAAAGTTTCCATTTCATAGACATACCCACCTTATGCCTCCCAACCAAACCTTACCCAAACACCTTCACCTTCACCCAAACCCAAGGTATTTATCTTAGGTGCCTCTGAATCCAACCCCTCTAAATCCATCAAGAGAGTAGTGCTTAAACAACTTCACCAAACCTCAACAAAGATGAGATTATATGAGTTTATCACTAATTCACCTCAGCATCACCAATTAATGATTAAGGCATTGCAATTAGTAGAGGTCTAACTTAAATACCATAAACCTATGTTAGCCTTTGTCTGTACTCTCCAAATTTATAACCTTGTTACTTTTAAGGATTCAAAAATACCTTCTATCCATCTAAATGACCCTAATCCTACTTTATTTATTATTTCTTACATCAATCATAACTACATCAAATGGGTCAAAATTGATGGGGGAGATAGCATTAACATTATCTCCTCCCATGTCTATAACCAACTAAACCTTCCAAACAATTTCATGTCCAAAACCTCAACCATCCTCCAATCCTTTAATGACACTATAACCATTACCCTGGGAATGGTTGTCTTCCATATCCATGTAGGGCCTCACATGCTCCTTAAACTCTTTTATGTAGTGGAAGGTGAATTCCAATATAATGTTTTTTTAGGACAACCTTAGATCCACTCCATGGGTTACATCCCATCTAACCTACATCATTACATTAAATTTGAGAATGAAGGCCAAGTCATCACCATCCAAACTAACCCAGGTCATTTTTTGACATGTAACATGACCTACCAACCCAATGATGTACTCTTACATCTATATAGCACACCCTCCTTAACCAAATACAAGACCTCTACCATGAAAGAGGAAGTCACTCCTCATTATATCAATGAGGCATCAACTAGCTCATCCATCCCCACTAATTAGATCCCCACCTTAGACCCTTTTGAATCAACATTACACTACCTTTTGCTAGGGAAATATCACCTCCTTACCCTTGATACTTTCCCTAATCCCTAAGAATATGGGAAACTTGACCACCAACCTGGGTATGACCTTAATGCCAGAGCCATTATTTCTTTTATACCTTCATTTTTTCAAACCCATTTCATTTATGTAGGACTTGATAATCCCCTTAGTGCTTCCACCACCTCCCCTTCTCCTCAATCATTCACCTCTAGATTCTACTACCTTGACAAGTTGAGCTTTTCCAAAACATACCTTCACCAATGTGCTTGGAAAGGATTTGGTCTTAGGTGATATGAGCATGGCCCACATGAGTTAGTCTCCATTGAGACCAAGAAACCTCATGATAAACATGGCCTTGGTTTCATCCTACCTAACAAGAAGTAAACCAAACCACCTACCACCATCATTACTAAAGAAGACACCCCTTCCTCACCAACCTCTCCTCTACCTACATGTGAGGATGATGGCATCATCCCACCTAACTTTTTTTCATCAACATGACCAACCTAGGACCCCTAACTTTTTATAAGGTAGAGGAAATTGTAACCATCCTTTTGACTCATCCTAAAATGATAGGAGATGACTCTCTTACTATTAACATTGTTAAGTGCCAAGATGATGATTCTATTCTCACCTACCTTGGTGACCTAAACTCTTCCATCCACAAATCCATTCCTCCTAAGATACCAACCATGTTGAATAAATCCACTATGGATATCAAATTGTGCACCTAAAAAAATCCCTATATTATCAATATCAACCAATCACTAAATATTGAGGAACTTTAGTATTTCCCCTCTTTCCTCTAAGACCATAACATATCATTCACTTGGTCTTATAGAAACATGCCTAGAATTGACCCCACTATTACTACCCATACCATAGTCACCCATTGTGATTGCAATCTCATCAAGTAGAAACTTTGATGCATGTACCCTTGAATAACCCTTATCATCAAATAAGAGCTTCAACACCTTCTATCTATCAATTTTGTTCAACTTATTGACTGCCCCCAATGAGTTTCAAATGTCAAACCTACCACCAAAGCTATAAGGGGACTATGCATTTGTGTGGACTTTTGTGACCTCAACCTTGCTTTCCCCAAAGATGACTTAACTTGACCAAGCATTGACAAACTAGTTGATCTTGCAACCAACCATGAGATATTATCTTTCATGGATGGATTCTAAGGCTACAATCAGATCTTAATTGCCCTAAAAAATTAGCATAAGACATCCTTTACCACCCCATGAGGGACCTTTTGCTATAGATTTATTCCTTTCAAGCTAAAGAAATCTGGTGCAACTTACCAACATGACATGACTTACATCTTCCATCACCTTATACAAAAGATTGTAGAGGAATATGTGGATGACCTTTTTAGAAAATCCAAACACTAAAATCATAATTTAGCCATTCTCAAGATCATTTTTGAGGGACTTATCCATTACCATGTCTACCTAAACCCCAAGAAGTGTATTTTTGGATCGTTGGTTTTATTGTCTTCTTCAATGGAATTGAATTTGATCTTTCCAAAATCTAATCCATTATTGACATGCTTCCTCTAGTCAACCTTAAACAACTCTATATTTTAAAGGGGAAGCTTCAATCCATTCATCATTTTATCTCCTAGCTTTTGGACCGATGCCAACCCTTCCACCACCTTTTGAAGAAGGATGTCTCTTTTAAGTGGAATAACAATTATGAAAATCCCTTTGATTCAATCAAAGAGTACCTTTTATCTCCACCTATCCTCATACCTCCCAAGGATGACCAACCTTTATACCTATATATCTCTACCACTGATCACTCCCTAGTGGTAAAGCTTACTCATCAAGATGAATGACATAGAGAGTAAGCCATCTATTACATTATCAAAATGGTTGTAAAGTATGAGATTAGGTATACCTATACCAATAAATTTTTCTTAGATTTAGTCTTTATGGCAACCAAACTTGACCACTACCTCCTTTGCCACAAAACCTATGCCATAACCAGCATCGATCCACTCAAGTACATGCACTTCAAGCCATACCAAAACTAGTGCATGGCCAAATGGCTCATGTTTTTAGTAGATTTTAACATTGAATTCATCCAATAAAATTAAATTAAAGGGAAAGTCATTTCAAAATAATTGGTTGAGGCACCATTAGTAGACAATCAATCTCTTCCTCTTGAGTTCCCTGATGAGTCCATCATGACCCTATCTCAAGTGGACTTCACCTATCAAGTCACCATGTTCATTTATGGATCAAAGTGTCATCATGGTGGGGGAATGGGTATCATCCTTATCCTCTTTGATGATGAACTTATTCTTTTGTCCTTTAAGCTTGATTTTTAATGTACCAACAATATGGATGAGTATAAAGCCCTAATGATGGATCTTTAAACTTCTTTAGCCCTAAGATTCAAAACAATAAATATCTTTGGTGACTCCCAATTTATGGTCAATCAAATCAATGGATTTTACTAGTGTAAGAATGATGTTTTTCAATAGTATAAATAACTAATTGATGAACTCCTAGCATCATTTAAAAACTACCACAACAAATCAACCTTACAATCTACTAATAAGTTTTCTAATACCAATGCCTCCCTTGCCTCTCAAATCTTGTTTTCACCTTTTGACTCTAAACTATCTATTAATATCCATATACTTACCCAACCTACCTATGTCAAATCATATTCTCCCACCATTTTTAATGTGAAAGAGACCTAACCTAACCTTTGGTATCAATAGACCTTTAACTACTTGAATCTTTCCATCATTCCTTTTGGACTTTCTAGGAATGCTCAAAGATCATTTATCTAGATCACCTCATGCTAGGCCATTATGGGAAGAACTCTTTATAAACATGGATTTTATGTCCTCCTCTAACGTTGCCTACGTAGTCATGAAGCCTCTCATACTATTAGGGAAATGCATGATTGTATCTACGGAGGACACTTTAGTGGCTTTGTTGTAGCTAATAATATGATTTGACTCAGATAGTATTGGCCTACCTTTAACCAAGACTACCATGATTATGTGAAAAAGTGTGTTAAATTCCAAAAACATTCCAATTTTCATCATGCACCTAGCCATAGTCTTTGCATTTCTACTGATTTTTGTCCCTTTTCATAATGGGGTCTAGACCTCATTAGTGAAATTAATCCCCATTCCTTATAGTGACACCACTATATTATCACTGCAACCAATTATTTTACCAAGTGGGTAGAGGTTATTCCTATAGTCTTAACCAAATTAGAAAAGATTATTGGCTTTATCAACCATCATATCATCTATCAATTCAGTGTTCCTCATAAGATTATCATCAATAATGGTAATTTTTTTAAAAATAAGCAAGTCTAGGGTCTATGTGATGCATTTGGGCATTTATTTAAGCTTTTCCTCACCCTATCATCCTCAAGTGAATGGATAGGTTGAGGCCTCTAATAAAACTCTTAACAACATGCTAACTAAAATGGTTGATGCATTTAGTCAAGATTGGCATTTGCACATCCCCTTCACCTTATGGGCATATCACACTATCATTAGGACCCCTATGGGTGTTACAAATTTTTCTCTTATGTTTGGAGTGGAGGCTACCTTACCTCTTAAAATCCAAATACCTTCTCTTTTCATATCATTGTGATATCTCATTACTGAGGATGATTATCATCAGTACCATTTATATTAGCTTGAACTACTTGATGAGCATTGCTTAACATCCCTTACCCATCTTCATTTCTATCAAGAGTGCATTAAACATGCCTATAATAAACACCTTAAAGTGCGAGAATTCAACATCAGAGACCTCATCTTAAAGGAAAATGAGCATGCCACCAATATGGAGAAAAACAAGTGGGGAAAGTTTAATTTCAATTGGCATGGACCCTATATCAGAACCCATAAGTATGGATCATGTACTTACTAACTAGCTTCTCTCAAAATCCACCTAGAATCTAAGCCCCTCAATGATTTGCATCTATATCCATTATTTTGTTAAGAAGGATCAAGTTTACCTTTTTTTTAACATAAATATCATCTCCTTATTTTATGGGCAATTGATTAAAACTAAATCATGTGATTATTAGTCATAGTCATAGCTTAATATTGAATAATGGGTACCACATCTCTACCCATGGCATGATTCTCATGGTACTTTATACTCATTCATTAAGATGGATTCCCATGATCATTTTCACCTAAATCTATTTACACCTAATCAACCTCTTGTGTTTTTAGTTTTGACTTCATAAAGGTTAACCCTTAAGCTTCTATAAGCATGTATATGAAAATCAAAATCAAACAAGAAAAAAGCCAAATCCAAATCATGGGTCATTCATAGCATTCATAAACTACTCCCTTGAAGGATAAATACATAAGCATACTAAAATTGCACAAATACAAGGTAGACTACTCCCTTGAAGGATTGCTATCATAAAGTCTTGAATAAAGCACATAAACTTAGACCACTCCCTTGAAACATGGTTGAGTAAAGCATTTGTCAAAATCATAATAATTTCTTGGAAGATTCTCACATCAATCAAATTCTCATATATAACAATAAAGCATAAGACCCATTCTCAAAATCATAAAAAAAGTGAATTAATTTTGAAATCCATAATCAGCTCTCACACAACACAATAAGGTGGAAACCACAATCAATTTTCATAATTAGACTTCCTGCATCAATCGGTCTATGCTTTATATGATATAAACTTATTTATACTAACTCTTTAGACACCTATAGAAGAGGCATGCTAGTCTCAAAAAATGGTTCCATTTTCATCCATCTCCCCTTTATGCACTATAAGCAAAGGATTTCAAGTTTACTTAGCATTATATGGTCAAGACACATTTTTACCCAACTAACAAATGCTACAATGAAGCATTTGAAGGGATTATGTTAATTAAGCTAATCCAACTTCAATTTTGTTCTAGTCCTTGTCAAATAGGAAGCATTGTGCCATCTTCTTATCTTGTTGTGACTAGTTGATTTTCTCAGTACAATATTTGTGTGTTGTTAGTTAGCTTACCTCATGTGCTTTACCCTAAATAAGATAGCAAAAACTATAATCATAATAGGCATATCCATGTTTGTCTTAAGCAACATCATAATCATAATCACAACCATAACAAGCATAATAAAACCATAACGTCCATGAGCAATAAAAAATCAACCATTTTACCACATGTCTAAACATAAATAATGAAGCATATACTCATTAAAACTTAGCATGTCATAAGCATAACCACAAATAAAATCCATCTCATGCCTACCTAGCTAAATCTATATCAGTGTCTAGTATCCATAACACAAGCATTATCCATATGTAATATAACATCACATAATAAGCATTAAACATCAATGTAGATCTTATATTATAAGCATAAGCAATGAAAAAAGATCGTATATATATATATGTGTGTGTGTGTGTGTGTGTGTGTGTGTGTGTGTGTGTGTGTGTGTGTGTGTGTGTGTGTGTGTGTGTGTGTGTGTGTGTATGTATGTATATATGTATATATATATATATATACATACATATATATATATATATATATATATATATACATACATATATATATATATATACACACATATATATATATTATATATATATATATATATATATATGTATGTATGTGTATATATATATATATATATATCATGAGTCTAAATAATATAATAATGTGTACAAGCAAATAGACATATCTCTCTCTCAAAATGTACATCTCACCACATCGGCTCGTAGGCTAGAATCAAAATGATATACAATAATATATTAAATATATGAGCTATGTCATGCCCCTAGGACACCACTATCTTTTGGTGCACCAATAGATTGTGGTACTTGCCCACCTATTGTACATGTCTATGCACCTAAAGATGTTACCTACTACACTAAAATCACCACACTAGGACCACCTGCCAAGCTGGATCTATACTCACCCCATCAAGGTTTCTATGGACACTATGTCAAAAATTTGGCCTCATAATAGCATAAATCCTTAATTATGGCCAAGTAACATGCCAAAGGAATACTACCTAGTGGTCTTATAAGTGTTACAACTGCTCTTCCTCCTCTCTACCTTAGAGATTCCCTCTCTGTATAATGAAGGTGAGTGAAGACCATAACTGGTCTCTTTCACCTATGAGAGTAACAATGTAACCCTATAAGGTAACAACCTAACCTTGTAAGGCAAACACCTACCCTTTAAATGTTGTTACCTATACCTGTGTAGTGGTTAATGCCACTCCAACCTATTTATCAGGGTGGGCCCCCTATGCCTATACTCTTTGGGCCACTCTCCTAGTTAGGTCCACATCTATAAGCTCTCTACCTCCATCATCCCCACAAATATCTATCAATGAATATAACACCTAGTATAATTCCATGTACCCATCTATAAAGCTAACATTATCTATCTATGACCTGGCTAACAACTCCTCATGGTCTAACAAAGTTAGCATAGGATATGGCTCTTGTAAAAAAATATCTAAGTCCTCATGCATGTACCTTAGAAATACACCTAGAATACCTTATACTAGGATGAACTATCTATGCATCCTATCAAAAGGGATAAGCTCTACCTCCCCATCTTACCTATTGAATATCCACCTATAACTCTATAGGGAGAGTATCTACTTCCTATAGCCAAGTCACATTGAAGACTAGACATAAGGTCTCCAGGTGCTGTCACAAATCACTAGTATACGTAGTGCACCCCTAAAATAATCAACATCATGAGATCCTCCCCCTACACCTGACATGAAAAAGTCACCCCTCTACCACATAAAGCCAACTAAGAACTTAATCTATGTGTACTCTACCCATAACATTCCCACTGGCCTTAGCACCTAAATGTTCTTATAGGCCCAATAATGTAGAACCAAGCTGATGCTAATACCATACCGCCTATGGGCTTGAATCCCCATAGCTCATTGTATATATGTACTAATAGAATAGGTACCCAAATAAATACAATCTACCCTAGTAACAACTCTATCAGCACCCCTAGTATAAAATATGGGAATCTCCTATTACTTGAGTCAAAAAGAGCAAAGTAGGAGATGACCATCATGAACATAGTCATCAATTTCCTCTCACCTAGAGGCATTTTATATATCATGCTATAGCTAAACCCACCAACATGCCATCAAACCCAATTCACTATCATCTCCATACAACATCTTGATGTGATCCTCCCTCTCCTCTCTCTCTATGTGGTACATTAGATCACCCCAAAATGGTAGCTATGTGATCCTATGAACATCCTCAAGCAAGATCATTATCTCATTGGTTGGTAGTAAAAAGGTGTTCATAGTTGGATCCCATCTCTTGATGAACTCTATTATCATGGAGGCATCTCAAGGCACATTTTTATAGTGCCTCATCACCCCCAACCCAACCTCCTCTATGTGGGCCTAGTCAACTGGGGCCATCCCTTGGTGGATCTTTAAGATGAGTGATACTCAATTGTGTATCTGCATCTACTCCCTATCCTATACCAAGCCATAAACATAGATTATTCACCTACACCATTATTTCCTACCAATGCCCACCCTCTTACCTTTTCAACAACCAACCTATTTCTCTACCCATCTACCCAACACCCCCCAAATTCACCCTCTAAACCTACAAGGTCAACCAACCTAACAACTACCACCTAGTTTACCTTAAAATTTCTAAAACACTTATCAATTTTTTTTACTACATGACCATTGACAATCATGGAGATCACTAATGGTCAAGAAACCTTTTTCTCATGATGTCGATCATTGATGGTAGAGCCTAACCATTGATGGTCATTGTGGGTATTCTATGAGTGGAACACCCAAAACCTACCTTACGCTAAAAAAAACCTAAAATGTAGACTAAATTTCCTACCTTGCTACCCTAATTTGGCTACCCATCCTATTTCACCTACCAACTCGATAAATTGCCCCATTCACTTACAAATTTACCCAAATTTACAAAAAACCCTAACTAGGGCATTTTAGTTCAAAACCAAACCTACCATCTAATCCTAATGCAATTACCAAATTCAACTTAAGATGAAAAAATTAAGAGAACCCCTATCTCATTTTATGACCACTACCACAGATTCATCCATAGGATTTCTTGTCCTCATCCATGCCCATATACTCCCTACATCCTAACTAGTCCCCTAGGTCCTCTCTCCACCTCAGCCAATAGTCAACCTCCACCTTAGTAGTCACTATTAGAAATATTTTTTTCCCAAAATCAGAAGCACTAGAGATCTATTTCAATAATAGTTAAAATTAATTAAGAGTTAAAAGTGATTTAAATTTCACTTTTACCACATGGAATTTTAGGGTTTCCACCCTGACCATTGATGGTCAGGGTGACCATTGATGGTCACCCTTGAGCACCTTGACCATCGATGGTTGCCCTTGAGCACCCTGACCATTCATGGTCAAGGATCTCACTTTTTTGCTTATACTTTAAGAAACCATCTTTAATTATAATCAAATCAACCCACCCACCCATGGAGACTAGCTTCTCCACCCACCTTAACAACCTTATAACCTCACCATTGGTCCACTTCAACCCAACTAGTGTGAATTTTTTAATGACTATTACTTTGTCCTTTAATTGTAGTGACAATATTTCCATGTTGACATTTTTTTCACTTGTGCCACCCCACACTTATGAGACCTATTTATGTCTTTTGAGGAAAAATCCCTACCTTAGATACCCATGAGACTTAAGCAGTTTATATTTTCAGTAGGAACACTTCCTACCTTGGATGCCCATTGAAACACCAACCCTATCTAAGAGACTTGATATGAATAAATGAATTAGCTATGCCTAACACTATGGCTTGATTACTTTATCACCAAACCTTCTAGAGCTAACCTTAATTTTTACCAACTATGGAAACCTAGTTTATGCATGATCTTGGCTATCACACTTTTATGTCACACTTTATGTGCACATTCACACTTTAGTGCCCGACCTATCACCCACCCTCATGATATCCACCTTTGTCATCACCTTCACACACCTTATAAAACTTTCACTCAATTCTATTTTACCTCCTCAACTCTCAATTTGGAATACCTCCTCCCATACTCAAGGAAATTAGGCTTTTGACTAGAAATCCATTTTTGTTTTACATCTTGTTGATTCAAAGTTGCATAACAAAAAGGGGAAAAATTTAGACATTGAAAATTTTCACATCATGTTTTGAATGTCAAAATCCCCTTGGACCCACTTTGAACCAACCTAACCCTTTGATCTATAACCATCCTAACCCAACTGAGTTTGACCAAATTGGCTAAACTTAGCTTTTACCTACTTTGACCCTTTACCCTTGACCGCTGACAATCAAGATGATCACTGATTGTCACCTTGACCATTGATATTTAGGGTGCACTTTCTTGACCACCAATATGCAAGTCACCTAGCCTTACTTTCTAAAAATATCTCATCTTAATCCACGTGTAAGCCATTACATGAGTGAATTATAATTATAAGTCCCAGTTAGCATCTTATTACAACTTTCTTGCCTTGCCTATAAGAAAAGAGAAGTAAGAAGGTGAATCCCATCTACAATTATTATCAATAGCTTGTACATCTAGAGTTATTTTATTTTTTAGGTCAATTGCCATCAAAAATATAGTAATCTAACCATCATGTTAGAGAGCCAACTTTCCACTGCCACTCCATCAAAGTACTAAGTACCATTACTCTACTAAAATCATGTGAGACTCCACTAATGAGTCAACCACCTCAAATATTCAGTGGATCAGCATTCTACAAGATAAGTATTTATTTTATGATATTCAATTACTTTATTTTCCATTCACACTCAGCCTAACACCAACCCATCTCTTAAAAATCCACCTTGTGATCCTGTCAATCAACCATTCACCAACCTAGACTTACACATAGTAACTATTGATGGTTATCTCAATTGTCGATAATCTATCCAACCACCGATGGTTAGCTTGACCACTAATGGTCACCTTAACTACTGATGATCACATCAACCATTGATGGTCAATATGGTAGAAAATTCCATCAAGTTATTTCCACCTTTTTACCCCCAACCAAATTTGGTTTCCTATGTCCTTACGGATTCATAAACTCTTTCTTGATTTTCTGAAGTAGACTCGAGCCATTTAACACTAGTATTGCTTTGATCATTGTTGTATTAGTCATTTATAGTCTATTCTCTTTAGCAATAATTTCTTGTGTTTAATTTTAGTACCCTTTGATTATTGATGTAAGTAATTTTATTCTATTTTGTAAGCTTAATTATTTAAAACATGTGGATTGATAGTCCCTAAGGAAGCCCTTACTTTTGGGATCTAGCTAGTACTAGGTAATCCACTCGGCTATCTATCTAACAATTTTTTTTATTTATTATTATCTTATTTGTAGGTCATCCTCCTAAGCCAAAGAGGAGCTCTTCATAATCATCTGATTCAATGCATGCATAATCAAATAGGTTTTTTAACCATACTCATAGTTAGTTTCTTCTTATTCTTTTTGAAATATACGTGGAAATTCACTAAAACACCAAGATGGGTCTAGGCACTTGAGATACACTCCTAATGGTTATAGTTATACTCATTGATGAAGATGTGCTAGAAGGTACCTCGATTGAAGGCATGCCTAATAAAGTCATCGTGGAGGTTTCAAGTTATGGATTAGATGGGGTTGAGGGAAATAAGGAAGTAAGGATCCTAGAGAGGACCAAGACAAAAGGTACCTAGGTGAACAATAGAGGGGGTCTAATGGGGAAAATAAGAGGCACTACTTAGAGAGCTTATGGAATGGGAGTGGAATTGAGGGATATCATGACTAATAGCTTTGTGTAATGGGAGTGAAGGGTGGGATGGAGATGGAGGAAACAAGAGGTGTAATGAGTGGAACCTATACTAATGCTTGTTGGGAGCCCATTTCTAGGCTTACCTTTAGACTATTGGTGATGCCAAACTTCAAGGTTTGTATAGCCTAAGATTGAGATGCCAGTGGTTGAGTTTCTTATGTTTAGGCTACCTATTGTTGAGTAACATGGGTTAGATTTGGTTGGGGAAAAAATATTAAATATGTTTGAGGAGGTGAGGTAGAGACAAGGTATAGGGATAAGGTACTAGAGGAGTAGGAACTAGATCAGAGGAGTAAAATTAAAGGATGAGGCACAAGAGCTACTAGAGGAGGAAGGGATGGAGTTGGGGCATGAGGAGGATAAGATAGTGGAATTCCTTAAAAGTTCCTCCTATATATAATAGGAAGAGTAAAACATGGATCCTTCATAGAGTGAATAAGAGGTAGAGGGGGAGTAGATGGGCCTACCTGAACCTTCTTTCCTTTTTTATTCTTTGGAGTTGTTATTTGAGACAACACCTCTTAGTCATTTTTAGCCTTGAGGTAGATCTATCTTTCATCCTCTGACTAGTGGCCATAGTTTATATTAAGGTGGGTCAAATACCTCATCAGGTGAGCTCTAATAATTCCCTTATGGTGCTAATGTTGGAGATTGAATCTCTTTAGGGAAAGGATTCCCATCTAGCCAACATATTTTAGAGGGGTGGGAAGACCTTGTAATCATGGTGCCTAATGGAGATTAAGAAAAATAGACATGCTTCTACTAGTGGCCTATGTAAATTTTAAAAGTAACTTCTACTAGCTCATAAGCAATCTCCTACTCCAACAAGTGATTTCAGATAAAGTACAACAAGTGAAAGGGTTATTTAAGAATTCTTGAAATTTAAATGATGGTGTCCTCCCTATATTACCAATAGTAACCAATGGATGTAATGGAATTTTGATAAATGGGGCATCGGGGCCTCATTGATTACATTATAGACCACTAGATAAAAGTGCTCACATATGTCCTAGATGTGGTTCTAGTACTAATGGACATATAGTTTGTAATAGACTACATGGACTATCAAGCCCCTAAGCACCCACGTAGGGAAAATTTAAAGGTTTGAAGGTGAGCATCATGTAGACTATATATATGAGGTAGCTCATCATGTAGAAATTACATCCTACCTAGGCATATACTATGGAATTGACCAAATTAAATTTGATCAATCCTCCCATGTTAATAACCACAGATCTAGTGAGGATCATATGGAGGAAGGGTACCCATAATTTGTTGACATGTAAGTAGTCTTGGGCCCTAAAAAATTAGTTCAATATAATCATGCCCACCCAAACCACCTCCTAGAAGGTGAAGACTATGTATACATTGATGTCCTCCTTATTGACCCACTTATAATCTAAAGTTTTGGCCCAATATTAAAGAACATCATCTATTTAGAAGGTCTTAGTCTATGTTTTCACCCCCATATCATCATAAGAAAAGGTGAAGTTTAAGAGGGAGTAATATGCCTTATAGGTGTTCCTAGAGATGTCAATGATCTAGTGCTGAGAGTTGGGTGATCAAACCTAGTTATGGACTCAATTCTACACTCATATTATAGTGATAAATAGGTTTATAAATAAGTCAACACAAGGGAATGCTTTAATTTTTGTCATGACCCTCTAAATACTATATTTATTATGGGCCCAAAGGGCATCTTCAAACTCTACCTATTCATCATTGTTAGAGCTTGAGTCCTAAGGTAATTTTTCAATTGATTTGAATAGGTCATTATAGTGCTTAAAATAGGCTAAGCCTTTTGGGAATAAGGTATGCTAGTACTCAATTTCAAACTTGCGGTTCAAAGAGGATGCAACCATTGTAGGAGGACAATAGGAAAGTATTGAGTGTAGGGGGAAATTGTAGGGATATTCAAATGGAATTGAAAATCAAGAAGTTTAATTACTCTTGAGAGTATATGGTGATAACCATTAGTGATATTTCCATAGGATATTTATAAAATCATACATTCATCCCTTATATTAATGGTGCTTGGTGGCTAACTTGTGAATTTAAAATTGAGTTGGTGGCTAGATATTTTGTCTTTATTTACCAATTTGGAATTAAATTTAGATATTACAATCCTCCATTGCCAACTAGATTTAGTAATGATGATGTGACATTTTAAAATTATCCAATCGAGCCCATTTTTCTATTTCATTAATGTTTATCACATGGTAGGCATATATCACATCTCCTCAAGTCTTCCTAGTTAACTCCTACCTTGTACCACATGTCATCTATTTGTTGACCCTATTGTTAATGATTGAAACTTAAGTTTAAATTTTCACCCCATGTCATACCCTTAATAAGGGTCAGGTGTCACTTAGGGATACCTAACATCCTTTTATTATTTTTTAGCCTCCATCTGTAATCCACTCTAACCATTTAGGGCCTTAAGTGGCCACTTGCTCATATGCCTAGCTATGTTATGTACCATCCTCTAAGTGGGCCAATTTCACTTGAGCTATAACACCTATGATAGGTCTAGGGGATTGGTCACTTTGACATGGTGGTAGATGGCCTCTTTTGAGTGGCCTAGGATCTCCCAAGTTTTGACATCTCTATTAGGTTTAGGTGATTGGCTATTATAACATGGTTCTACATGGCCTCTTCTGAGTGGGCTAAGATATTTCAAGCTTTGACATCTATGATAGGTTTAGGGGAATGGTCACTCTGATAGCTTGTGATGTGACATCCTCTAATTGGGCAAGGATCTCTAAGGATCTGATGTCTTCAATAGGTTTTGGGGATTGGTCTCTCTAACATGGTGATATGTGGCCTCATTTGAGTGGGCTAGGATCTCTTAGTCTCTAACGTCTCTAATAGGTCTAGGAGACTGACCACTCTAACAACTTATGACTTGGCATACTCTAACTGGTCCAAGCTCTCTTGGACTCTGACATATATGATAAGTTTAGGGGAATAGCCACTCTGATAGCTTACAATGTGGTATCTTATTAGTGGGTGGCTCTCTTGGGTTATAACAACTCTGACAGGTCTATGGGATTAGCCATTCTGATAACTTATGGTGTGGAATCCTATGATTTTTCCATTTTATCTTATGAAACCCATAAAAATACTAAGAGAAAATGAAAATACATGTAACCCACTAATAACTTATGTAACTACCATTAAGATTTTGATTTACCATGAAGGGTGTCAGGTTCATTGCTCTAAGAAAGGAACAAGACTTTGGGAACATATTTTAAAATCTAACCTATAATGTTAACACCCTAAATCCATAAAACTACCTTAGTCATATATAAATAAGGATTGACATTGATTCGGAAAATCAAGGTGACACAATATTTTAAGGATCTAGTTTAGATGAATCTAGTTATAATAAAAGAATGGACCTAGGAGCTCTAGTTCTAGTAATTTTTAAAGAGAGGTACCCCATCTCCATGAAAGGGGGTGTGCTGGCCACAACATAGTCAACATAGAAATAATCATTCACAAATTTCTTAATAACTATTTAAAAGGTACATGATATGTATAATGGCACCACATAAAATATGAAGAGTGTGTGATATAAATCATATCACAAAAAATATCAATATAAAACCTATATTTATCTACACATAAAATAAATTCACACAATGTGTCATGGCCATGAGATACACAATAATGCACATGAAATAACACTTAATGTCACACAAGGCAAAATCCACACATAATGGACAATCAAATGTAACATAAAGCTAAAGTCAAACACAAATAGAGGGAGAGCCACAAAATGTAATAAAAAAACAAGCATAAAATCATGTAACACACAACAACATAAATCTCATTTGTAATTCTCTCACATGCATTAGGATTCCATAGACATTGATGTGAGTATATTTCTTCTATTCATGTTTAATTTGCATGTTTATTACCCCATCTTCATGCCACAAGATTTGGTGAGCACTAAAATAGACTTTACTTTGATTTTGTCATTATACTTTATGAATATGAAAACATAGGACCTAGTTAGGGTTATTGCATAATTTTGCTTGACTAGAGACTTTGGAACCCTCCCTAGTGATATTATTGTGATAAGAGATCTATTGACTAGGTCTAGTAGATCCATCTTGGTCATGACCCAACATATATAATGTATTGATAATTAGAAGTGTAAGTATGATTTATCTTCTTTGAGCTAGTATTGATTTATAAATCAATTGCATTTTCCTTTGCATACATTCTAGTGAACCCAACGTGAATCTAACCCTTACAGGTTTTCTTTCACACTATAATTTTTGTCTTCATTTATATGTTTATATATTTATAAAAATATATAGAACTAGTCAATATAGTTATAAATTTTTGTGCATAAGTTTAACACATAATCACTTTAAAATTACTTTACTCTATTTGTAAAGGTATTCATCAATTACAGGTTACTAGATCAACCTGTTTGACATAGTATTCTTCTTCAGTTACATATTAAAATACACATTTGAATACATGGACTCTATCTACTATTTTTTTGTTAAAATATAGGTGAATAAACACTATCAAATAGGTCGATTCTATTTTTTATTTCTTCTTTAGCACATAAGGTTTTGCAAACCTGGTCGAACCAATTGACCTAGTTGGTAGAATTTGAAATAAAAAATTAAGCACCATACCATAAAAATTTGAAATCTAAATCATTTTCAAGCCCACAAAGTTTCATTTATTTTATATCTCTATCATTTCAATTCATCCTTTAGTATTGATTTTCACAAGTCGGTAGCCTTTAAACCTACAACCATACAACTAACTAGGTCATCTTGGTTGACTTAGTTCTATAGTATGTCTTCTATCCGAGAGACATAGTCAACTATTTCAACTTTTTTTTAAAGACCTTGATTATATAGAACAAAAATGAACTAGTAAACTCTATTCTATATTGTTTTCATACAGTGTCACCTAAATTGACTATGTATTATTCTCAATCAATGAATTAATATTTGTTTACTAGTAATTAATTCAAATTTCTTTTTTAGTTATTTGCATGATTAGAGTAATTCACATTTACATTATTTTACTCTTTTTAACACACTACCAAACCAATTTACATTTAAAAATTATTAAACATTTTTTTCCCAAGGCCTTCCTACTTAGATTTCATCACCAAGGGGGAAGTTGACTTGGTTTTATGTCTAAGTATAAATACATGGTTAATGGTATATATTGGAAAATCACCTGTGACCCTAATCACTATGGGATTTTTAAGTGAGGGGGTAGGCCCCAATACCAATCCAATTCCATTTGTTGAGAAGTGTTGTCATTGATATCAAGGTTAAGATTGTTGTCATTGATTTCAAGGTCAAGGTTGATATTATTGATGTCATGGTGCAGATGCATAGTAAGTAGTCTATGAGATATGAACCATGTGAAAAAAGAGAATTTGAAGGAAACCTAACATATCTCTATTGAGAGAGAATCTTAAGGCAATATAATGATTCTTCTGAGGTTGATATCAAATTTTTAGTTCAAGGTAATCACATTTTGAGTATTATGTGTCTTGAAAAGTCGTCATAACAAGAATAGTCATATCATGGGAATATGCATGATAAAAAGGTATAAAATCATCAAGACATGTGTTCAAGATCATTTCTCAAGTCATAACATGAAATAACCTTGCGAGAAGGTATGAGCATGGTGGCCTAGTGAGATGGATGAATATAGGCATAAGAGGTTGTATAAGGTTGTTTGAATATGCACATGAGGCATTAGAGTAATTAGTTTTGTTTCAAGGTGAGGCTTCATAGGTAAGACCTATAGACCTAGAATGAAACTAGACTAGTTTTAGACCCTTCCTAACCTAATGAAGTACCATGAAGTGTTGTCAAGGCCTATGAAAGATGAAAATTAGTGTTTGGTAATGTGATAAGTTTATTGAGAATGTGATTGAGGTGAATAGTTCATGGATAGTGGTTAGAAGGTTAGTTTCAAGGCATAATGTGACTTGTAGGTCAAAATCCTAGAGAGCAAAGAGAGAGATGGAAGCCTACTGAGGTATCAAGATTAGTTTACAAGGTAAGAATGAACATGTGAAATTTTCATGGTGTGATAGGTTTTCTCAAGTGTGTTGACCAAGTTTGAGGTCAAAGTTTTAAAGAAAAGGCAAGAAAAAGTGTTTCAAGGTCTCTTGAGTACACATAATGAAGGGCCCGAGAAGGACTTTCATGTGTTCACTATCATGTGTAATATTTACATGAAAATATAATCCTTTGAAGGTATACTTAGAAGGGTCATAGTTAACATTTCCAAGAATTATTTTTTAGAATAAGGGACCAAGATTTATGCATGATCATTAATATTGTAAGGTGGTTTAAACCTATTTAAAACCCTAACTTTGACCAGATGAAAAAGATATTGATAAAAATAGCATAGAATGGTTTGGAATGGATATTTAAGTTATTGGAGGTTGTATTCAACTCTCTTAGGCATCTCTAGGTGTGATTTTTTGAGGAGAGTGAGTAGACCCTACAAGAAAGGCTTTATTTCTTAAAAATTTGTTGTATTAGGTAGAGTTGATCAAGTCAAAGTTGCTAATTAAATGAAGTTTGAAGCTTCAACATTTAATATTATGTCCATTATGGTTAATAAGTATGTTATATCCCTTAGGGGTGATAAAATAGTCATACAAATGGTGTAGATAGTGAGAAAACTAGGTAGAAGTGAGAAGTTATTTAGGGCAGTGTTATCATGGACTAGGTATTAATAAAAGTGCATGGAGAATTTTTTAAATACATGTAATACATTTTCATGTTGTAAATATGTTTTTTAGGTTAGTGGATATGATGAAACTATTGCTCATAATTTGACTTGTCTTATGCAAATAAGATAGTGAAGATGTAAGGTTTTGAGATTGGTTTACAAGACCAATACTATCACTTAATATGATATATTTATATCTAACATTTTTATAATGATATCATAAGATCATCCACATGAATCAATAGTCTATGAAAGTGACTATGTTTGAAGGTAAACTGGTAGATCTAGGTATGAAAGTTATAGTGATGAGTTGGAGGATCTCTACCCTAATTTGAAGCATTCAATGAATATTATGTTGTTATTTAGTCCATTAATTCCATATAAATTATTTTCATAAGATTGGAAATTATTAAAAATTATTGAAATGGTAAAGCCAAAATGGGTTGACTAGTTCAGGTTTGACTATGTATACTAAACACAAAAGATTGGTCTATTAGACTAATATTTGGCATTAGACCTTGCAATATTTGTAATTGAGAGTGATATAGAGATGTGAAATAATATATTTAAGGTTTTAAAGTTCATAGGAAGTATTATTTCATGGATTTAATTTAAATTCTTCATGACTATGTTTTGAGACCAGTTGGTAATTCTAAGTGGGCTACTTACATAGAAGATTTTAAGTCTTTTACCCTAATTTATGAAGTATAATAAACATGGTGATGAATATAAGGTAATATATTTTTTATATGTATTTTTTTCCTTGGTTTTTTGTAAAATTTGTGTTCATGATTCAATTTTTCAAGATAGACTTTTTGGGAATGCACATGCCTAATATGATCTATACTAATGATGTGCTCCAAGTAATGGTTTGAAATAAAAAGTGTTATAGAGCCTAGATGACATGATAAGTGGTATTTTGGTGTACCATATGATTTTTATATTACCTTAAATGTTTTGAATGCTCTCCAATAATATCAAAGGGTAACATGTGTTAAGTAGGCCTAATGGGATTAGGTCTCTATGAGATCTAAAAGGAGAGATAAGGTCTATTTTAGGAAGGTAAGACCTAAAGGGAATAAAATAAAATTTTATAAATGTCTATGATATGCTATAATAACCATTACATGGAAAACCTAATAGGGTAAGGATTTTTGGTCGACCAAGAAGGATATGAACAAGAAAGTCTTGAATAAATACTAGGTATTTTAAAGCCTATTAGTGTGTGTTAAGTGTAAGTGAACAAGAAAGTATATTAAAAATTATAAGAAGCTATTTTATACCATAATAATGGGATAAATGATTAGTGATAAACATTTTACATAGGTTCTTTGTGTGAGAATCAAGGTCGTATAACCTAATCAAGTCAAGAAGAGGGTTAGTTGAGCTAAAAAGGCTTGAGGGATAGAAGTGTGTGAAGAGTTTAAGAAGGAGAACATAATCTATTGTATGACCAACATATTGTTATGAAGGAAGCCAAGTGTTTTAGGTCGCTGATTTGGTGTTGAGTCATCTAGGGGTTTGGTGTCTCTTTGTAAGTGGGTGATTGTTAAAGCCTAGCTGAGTTGGTGCTTAATTAGTTGGGGTTGGTGCTATATGTGAAGTTGGTGCTTCAATAAATTTGGTGTTTGTCTTATAAAAATATATTACATTTTCATAATCAATATGTTTTATTCCTCTTGAGGGTTTCCCACATACATATTGTGTTCATGTGTTTCAAGCTCTTGTGAATTGATGCTTATGCTTACTAAGATGTACATGTATGTCTAAATGATCTATGATTGATTAAGTAAGATTATATAATAATATTTTTAAATAATTATTCACCCTCCCCCCCCCTCTTAGTAATTTTTATTCCAACATTTTTTATTAGAGCATGGTCCTTTGAAGTAGGTCTAAAATCCTAAAAGAGATCCTAGAAGCAAGGATGGCTAGTTAACAAGCTCAAGGTGGTTTTTTTAATAGTAAGGATCCATTTTTAATGGATCTAACTATGAATTTTATAATTTCAAGATAAATATATATTTTATTTTACAAAGATATGATATTTGGTATTTAGTTATAGATTTTTATATTATTCCTCCTATTCTACCAACAAATGCAATAGGTAAGAAGGCTAGTGAAAACAACTCAAAGGCAATGAATGCCATTATTTTTGGACTAAGAGAGGTAGATATTGTGAGGGTAATTCACTATGTATCATAAAAATATATGTGTGAAATATTGAATATAATCTATGAAGGATCCACCAAGTTAAAGATGGCCAAGTTGTAAACCCATCAGAGACAGTTTTAAAGTTTGAAGATGAAATAATTACATCTTACCTATTAAAGGTTGATGAAATTTTAAATGTTATTAGAGGATTGGGATAAGAGGTGAAATAATATATAGTTTTTAAAAATGTCTTGATATCACTAACTCCTAAGTTTGACTCTAAGGTATCTACATTAGAAGAGATGCAAGATTTGGACAAGCCAGATATGGATGGACTTCATGGCATTTTGATTGCCTATGAGATGATAAATAATGAAGGACGACCTCCAAAGAAGGAAGCAACTTTTAAATTTTATAAGAATTCAAAAAAAAAAAAGAAATTCAAGGATGATAAATGCTCAAATGTTGATGAGATAAACTAATATCCATGTTTACAAAAAAAATAAGGTTTGGATCTGGTAAGAACAAAGGCAGGTTACCATTCAAATGTTTCAAATGTGGTAAGATTGGTCACTTTGCATCCAAGTGTCCTAAAAAAGATAAATATGATCATAATGAATAACATGATAAACATCATGGAGATGATAAGAGGACCTATAAGCCTGATAAAAATAAGAAGTATTTAGGAAATATGAAGGTAGAAAAGGAACTTTCAAAAACAAGATAAGCTTCTATACTAAAGAAGACAATTATTCTAATGTAAGTGACTCAAGTGCATCTGATAGTGATGATGGTAGTCATGAACCTAAACATGACAATAGTGAAACCTTGTTTATGGCCATAGAATTAGAAAATGAGGGTTGCTCAAGTGGGAAAGGCATTATGGTTGATGTAGAATCAAATGAAGAGGAAGCTAAAGTAGATCTTGAGGTAGAGATGGTAAGTGATCTAGAAGAGTTCAAGTTTTAAAGGAAAAAGAATCACAAAATAAGAGCACTAGTTAAGGATGATGAGGAGAAGATTGGCTTATTTGAGGAAATGTTGAGTAACACTTCCAAGGAGTATGATGATATCATTAATCAAATTGAGTCAAAAATGGAGGTAATCAATACAAGTCTTGAGTTTAAAGAGGAAGAGTGCATCATGTATGAAACTAAATCAGAATCCTTTAAATCTAAGTTGAATCAAGCATGTAGAAAGGTGAGGACCTTTGTGAAGTTTTAAAAGAGCATTGAGGCATTAGATAATATCTTGAGTATTCAAAAGTATGCAAGTGATAGAAAAGGTCTTGGTTTCAAAGAGGACCAAAAGGAGGCACCTCAAGTCAAGGATAAGAATATTGAAGACAATAAATTCAACATGAAAACACTTATCAAACATCCCAATGCTATAAGGTATGCCAATTCATTCAATGGTTATTGTTTTATGTGAAATCAATTTGGTCATAAAGCAAGAGAGTGTAGTATACACTCCATGAATGAGTACTCATGGGACTATAGAAAGAATCACAACTTACATCAATTAAACGTATGTATAAGGTGGTTTGATATAGTTTCCATGATGTAGGACATATTTCAATATTTTATCTTAACAAAGCTAGAAGGTCATCAAGTCAAAATAAGAGGTTTGAAGTCCCTAGGGTGCAATAAAGAAGGCAAATAAATGTATGAAAACCAAAGATAATGAATATGAGTCATGATCAATATAAAATCTCAAGTGGAATAATTGTTGTGATAGAGCATAATTTAGATGTGAAATCAAATCAAGAATGCCTCTTGTAAACTCATATTGATGATCAAATTGTTAATGAATAGATCAATCCTAAAAGGATACTAAAGGACATTTAGTATTGTGAGAGAATGGAAATCTAGGAATATCCTAAAATTGAGTTTTTTTAGTGCCCTATGGGAATTGGTGACTCCATTAGGATTTATGGAGACACTATTAAGGTAGTAGAAGCATGATGGATGCTTGGTTTGAGGGGAAACCATTCAAGCTTGTGATTGAGTTTGATCTACATTAAGAATGGTGTTGTATTCAGAGTTCATTTGAATGAGGTATGCTTGGTGTAAGGGGGAGAATGTTGCCTTAATGATTCATATTTTATGTGTTGAGATCCTATAATAAGAAGGTATATTTTCATATGGAATTTTATGTAGGTGTGACTTTAGATGACAATTATGCAAGACCCTTTGTCATTAATGTCAAAGGGGGAGAAAGTCTAACAAGAGATAATTTGACCAAAATAGGGGAGATGAGAGTGATTAGTCTAAATAATGATTTTTAATTTATGACAAAGGGAGAGTTTGTTGAGAAGTACTATCATTGTTGTTAAGATCAATATTGATGTCATTGATGTTAAGGTGTAGATGCATAATAAGTAGTCTGTGAGATATGAAACATGTGATAAGAGTGAATTTAAAGGAAACCTAATATATCTCTATTGAGAGAGAGTTTTAAGGAAACCTAATGATTCTTATAAGCTTTATGTCAAGTTTTTATGTCAAGGTAAGCATGTTTTGAGTACTAGGTGTTTTGAGAGGCATAGTCATAACGACCATAGTCATATCATGGGCATATGCATGATGAGCACAATTAAGTATGTATAGAGTTATGATATTGTCTAAGGAGAATGAAAGGTATGATATTAAGGTAAAAAATCATCAATAAGTGTGTCCAAGATCAGTTGTCAAGTCTCAAAAGTGCTTAAGAAGCCCAATCATGACACTAGTTATAACATGAAGGAACCTTGCGAGAAGGTATGAGCATAGTGTGTTATAGTTACAATCATTGCGGGGGGGGGGGGTGAATCAGTGATCCAAAATAATCCAACTTCAATTTCAATCTTTATAAACACTTAATTAGTTACCATAAGTATTCATGAAGCATACATATTATTCATAGAAATAAGCAAGAGAGACAATGCAAGATCAAATTCATAGAAATAAGCAAGAGAGACAATGCAAGATCAATCACATAACACATGACATATGTGGAAAATGTTCTTAGGGGAGAAAAACCACTATAAATCTAAATTTAAATAGTATCTTATAATAATAATAATAATAACTAATTTAGACTAGCTAAAATTGATGAATGAACTACAATCCCACAACGTGCTACAACATTTATCTAGCTAAGCTATAACAACAACCACACTTTTAGAAAGTTTCATCTTTAAAAGGGTCTAAAAACACCTTAGATGTTGATCCACCACAATAAAACCTATGAACACATACACTTTTTAACTAATTTCTTCAACACTTGATGATGGACCTATGATTATGCCAATATAATTATGATGTATAGGTCATAAAAATAGTATTAAATATATTATACTATTAAAATAATCCATAGGACACTCTACCCCTCCTTCATTACCTAATTCACACACATAAGCCTCTCTCAAATCTCTCCCAAGTCTCTTACTCAAGTCTAGAAATCACCATCTTTGATTTCATTATTTATAGAGCATACTTGATAATCAACACCCTAGTAAAACATTAGGCATGAATTATCCCTTAAAAAATCTCTCACATCAATATGTGTCTCAAAACAATCTTCATATTTTAGCCATAACATATATGGGTCACCCTTAAGTAGCTACACCTATCAAATAGGCCCTTGTAGCTCTTATAGGTCTCATGAAGACCCACTAAATCATTTATAAATTCATTAAAAAATAAAATAACACAAAAACACTTCAAAAATCATGTATCCATTCCATATTATCTATATGTCTCCCTTAATTTCCAACAACCAACATAATACCCTTTTTCTTAAGCAAAAATTGCTCAAACAACATTTTGTGCACATAATTACCATGAACGAATACATAATCAACTTATAAACATTTTTTCATACTACATAAAAATATTAAAACCTTAATAATTCACATAAAATATCCTCATGGATTATAAAACACTCCCTAATATCCAATTCATCATGAAACATCAAAATAACGCCCACACAAGCTCAATTATCCTTCTCGGGTCACAATCAAAATAAGCAAGAACACACAATCAAATTTAAAATTTAATAAATATGATTTTACACACTTTAAAATATTAAAATCTATATTTATATGTTTTAATTTGAGTCATCTACCACTTTTATTTTTACACCATGAGTAAATTCATCCTTGATCAAAAGATATGGTCCAAAAACCACAACTAGTTTTTTCTTTTGTTAAATTTAAATATTCAAATGTAAATGGTCATAGTTAAACATCTAATAATTGACCTTATATTTTGAAATTTGTAAAATTTTAATTAATGTGATCCATAAATTTTGGTGGATCAGTTAGGTCTTTATCTTATATCACTCACCATTTGATCCTACTCAGAACCCCCATGATCATGACACTTGGTACCCTCACGTACCTTTTAAGCATTTTAATTGTTAAATATCATGCACTTATTACCATATTTCTCAACATGAAAAATTAGATCATAATTTTATGATTTATTTAAAACCATTGGATCTTAATTTGGTCTTGATCTTTAACTTATTCAAAATAGACTAAGTATGAGGACCATTGCAATCTGTTTGAGAAGTCAATTTTGAACCTCAAAAACTTTTACCTCGCTCACTCAAATAATATAAAATTTGGAAAATATTATCTTCTCACATATGAGAATACAACCATGTGAAAAATTTCTCCTAGATTACTCACACATGAGAATATAATGACATTAAAATGCTCACTCAGATTTTTCTGCCACAGAGCCAACCATGTCAAAAACTTGTTTGGAAGGCCAACTTTAAACATGCATATCTTTTATCATGCTTTAGTTATTGAACTAAAAATTAGTGAAAATAAACTAGGCATAAAAATTAAAAACCCCATATTATCATATTATTCTAAAATTTTTACACGTGTGAGATATTCCATCACCAAACTACTTACTTGACTATTTCTTGCCTCATGCAAAGTTGGCTAAGTCTGAGAAAACACTGTGAAAATTCTTGGGAGCCCAAATTTGCACTTGCATATCTTTGAATAAATTTAGATGAATGACCTAAGATTTAAAAAATAGTAAATAGGGACTAATTTGATTACAATCATATCACCAAATCCCCTTGAATCATCCACTCGTGGTAATGGTGATGTCATCAAATTACCTACTCAAATGTTTTTCCAATAAACCTAAAATGTGTAGATGACAACAATGATCAACTAGATGAAATAAACTCATTCACACAAGCACTAAAATCTTAGAAAACATATTAGATACATTTTTCACATGCTTAATACTCCATACTCATCCCTAAACATCTCTAACTATTCCAAAACAAAAGATCAACCAATCATACTTCAAACATACAAGGACAAAAACATTGCAGACTTTTTCATTGTCACTTAGAATATAAAGGATCTTCATCTACTCCCCTATAAACCTTCATAAAATCATCATGATATCATTGAAAACTCTCCAAAAATATCTCCCTTTGTCATTGATGTCAAAAACCATCATATATATCAATATACAACTCACCTTCCTTCTCTCTCTTCAATCACTCTCAGAATAGGAACTTTCTCCCCCTTTGACATAATGACAAAGTGGAACAAACTAATCCTAAGGAATTTAAAATACTAACAATATGAGAAGACCATATTGGAAATATGATACAAACCCCCCCTTACCTTGAGCCTACCACTTCTTGCCTTGACAACTTCTTCTTGCTCCATGCCAACATTCTCTTCAACCACGAACAACAATCAATGAAGAAAGAACACAAAAAAGTATTGAAATCTGATGTAAATCACTAATAAAAATTTGAGAGGGACTTCCCCTAATATTTTTGAGCCATTTTACCTTTTGAAAATCTTTAGATCTCCACACACCATGAAGAACCACCACACATGCTTACTAGCCTTCTCTCTCAAGCTACCACAAGGACCACCAACATAACGTCATTCCACTAAAAAATAGGAAAAATGATCTAAACCAACTTAATAACTCTCTTTTAAACAAACATACTTTTCTCTTTTAGATAAACTGAGCAAAAATCACTCTTCCTCAAACTAGGCTTGTCTAGCCCCCTTATATCCCTACCTAGAACTTGTAGAGCCCAAAATTTTTAGTAAACACATCTTCAAGACTTAAAAATTCATGTCTATATCATGTGCATATTCCCATAAATCACACCTAGTTACATCACTAATCTCATCCTATGCAATATACTTCCTTCACAAACCTACTAGCTAATTAACCCTCCATATTGACAAAAACTTGAATAACTTGAGAACCATAAACCTTAAAATATTTTTGAATCTTGTTTTGATAACCCATTTGGACCATTAAACCTATTAAGAATCCTAAAACCTTAACTCATAAGGAAAACTAATTTTATAGCATAGCCCAAACCCCTAGAATCTCAAAATAAACAAAGTCAACAAACCTCCTTCTAGTCAATGCACACCTCTTAAATTTCTTTCACACCTAGAGATAGTCATCACACACTTTTGGACCCAAAAAAATTGATCCACCATACCTTTGGGAACATATAATTCTTGTAACCCATTTTATGCCTACTTGCCTTTAATCTAAAAATTGTGAAAGCTGAGAGCACTCAAAAATATTCAATAAGCACAAACATAACTTTAGACCACAAAATCACTTAGAGCATATCAAAAAAATGTGTATAGACCTTTCTGAGCATCAAAATCTTCTTGACATTTCATCAATCTCATTATGTCATCTATATATACCCATTCTAACCTTGTGTAATAGCTCCTTCACAAGTCTCTAGAGCAAGCTCATGAACTTATGTCTCTCCCTTAACCAAAGACCTTCTCTGATTAAAATTATCATCTTGATCACAAAAACTTACTTCTTCACAAAAAATATATCTCCTAATAATCATAGGTAGAGACACCATACTTCACAATGTCCTAAAACAATGTGAAACCATGAATTGCCCATAATTCCTCATATTCCTTTTCCTTTTTGGTCATTTGATAATTATAGTTCTTATTCTTCTTAGGCTTAAGAGAATAAACATGCTTAACAACTACAACATTCTCTTTTTCTTCTAGAATTAGATTGACAATATATGGAGACAACATAGATTCATGACATACCTTTTCATCTAAAGAATACACCTTGTAGTTTGGAACCTCATCATTAGGCATAGAAAATTGATGTTCTTTACATGATACATGATTAACAACAACATGATTTTCACTTGGATCCATAAATACCTCAAGACTAGATTCAATCAACACCTTGGTCTTCTCTTTGATCTTGGTTTCTTCACTCATAACATGAATAGACAATGAGACCTCTTATAACTTTTTAACTTCTGAAGCATTCTCCACCATAGTAAATAGATTACTTGGACCTGAAGTCTCATCATGACTCATACTTACCACCTTTAGCTTCCATGTGTTAACTTGCCTTCTTCCATGCACTCTAGGAGCCTGATTGAACTCATTTTGACTTGTAAACCTTTGCTTGCAGAACCTAGCAATATGATCTCTCTGGCCATAATTGTATCACATCATAATCCTTGATGGAAACATAGTTTGTCTTACCAGGTTTGGAAATAAACTTGAAATATGTCCTTTATCAAGACAAACAAAATAACCTCTCCTTTTTGAAGAGGACTCACCTTGTCTAATCTTATATGGCCAATGGTTTGCAAAGTTTCCCACATCAAAATAGTTGAAGCACTTAATTTTGATCACCCTTTTTGACTGGTGACCCCCATCATACTCCCACGTAAACTCATTTATAATATTTCTCTTGAATTCTCTATCTCTATACCCAAATTGATTACACATGTAATAGTAACCATTGAATCTTGAATACCTCATGGTATTAGGTTATATGATATGATTTGTCTTAATTCTACCAACAACTTCATTCTTTGTCTGATGATTTTTTTTAAAATACTGATCCACCTTGCTCTTATTGATATTCATGTTAACTTGAGTAGCAACTTTGGGCTCTTCATTAAAACCCAATCCAGATCTATCACTAGCTAATTTTTGACTCTTTAGGAGATCATCTAGATCATTATAACTTTTATCAAACTTGAAAAATGATTTCACCTTGCTTGTAGATTTATATAACTCATCTTTCAAAGACACAATCTTAGAATCATACCTTAAGCATTCTTCTTCTCTAGATCTTAAAATTTTAGACATAGATCCCAACTTAGAATTAAGAAACATGATAACACCTTCATTCTCCCTAGAGTCTTCAAATAATATTTCCCTAAACACACTAAATTACTCCTCATAGTCCTTAAGTTTATATTTCATCTTCTTATTGATCTTCTTTTATATCTTTAGATCTTCAAGAGCATTTATCAAAGCAGTCTCATAGTACTCATCTTCATCATCATTTGAATCATTCTAAATAGGCTCCTAATTTGAATAACTTCCTTCTTCAGTCATGAATAGAGCTTCATCTTCAATAGGACCATCATCTTCATGATCATATTTTTAGTTATTGTCTTCACTCTCATTTGATGAGATATAATCTTCTTTGGTGTAGAGACTCTTCTTGTTCTTGAAGGACTTATTTTTATGATAATTTATGAATCCTTTCTTCATATAATTCTTTGTAACTTCATATTGGCCATGATGATGCTATTAATAACCATTTTTATCATGCTTATGATGGAAAATATGAGAAAAATGTCCTATCTCTCCATAATTAAAACCTTTGAAGGGTAGTTTACCCTTATACTTCTTTGAGACTATGTTCAATTTACTAGTAATCAAAGAAATTAGTTCATCTTCATCAATATCAAACATGCCATCCTCTTTAGTTTTCTTACCTTGGAACTTATTCTTATGCTCTATCTCTATCTTAAATGATGCTTCCTTTTTTGGTGGTATATCATCATTTACTCTCATTTCATAGGCAGTAAGGGTGCCATGTAATTGATTCATCTTTAACTAAGTAAGATCATGAATTTATTCTATAGTAAATACTTTTACATCAAAATTGAGGGATAGAGACCTTAATAAATTTTTAACTATAGTAGCCTCTTCAAGGTTCTCTCCAAGACATCTGATGATGTTCACAATCTCATCAACTTTATGCAAAAAAGATGCCACATAATCTTCTTCCTTCATCTTGAGACTTTCAAATTACCTTCTTTGAGTTTACAATTTAGCAAGCTTGACCTTTAAATCTTCTTCATAAATTATTTTAATTTTGTCCCATATATCTTTATAAAATTTACAATGGATTACTTTTGTGTATTCATTCTCTGAAAGACCACAAGTGATAGCATTCATTGCCTTGAAATTGTTTTGAAACAACTTCTTGTCTACAACACTAGATGGAGTAGTAGGAACAGTGTAACCATCCATAATATATTTCCATACATAAAACCCTAGGGACATAATATATGTCCTCATATTTTTACTCCAAAAAGCATAATTGGATCTATTGAACATTGGTGCTTGCTTAGTAGAGAAACCTCTTTGATGACTACCTATATTGTACCTTAGATCACCTTCAAGCTATCAAGTCTTTACCAAAGTACCTACTCTGATACCAATTATTATAGGTAAAATAACTAAGATGGGATGGGTGAATTAGTGAGCCCAAATAATATAAATTTAATTTCAATACTTATAAATACTTAATCAATTACCACAATCATTCATGAAGCATACACATTATTCATAGCAATGAGCAAGAGATACAATGCAAGATCAATCACATAACACATGGCATATGTGGGAAACCCTCTTGGTGGATAAAATCCACTATAACTTGAAATTTGACTACTATCCTATAATAACAAGAACCAATTTAGACCAATTTCAATGGATCAAGGAACTACAATCCCTTATTTAGTAAGACTACAATCCCACAAGGTGATACAACACTTGTCTAGTTAAGCTGCAATAACAACTAAAATTATAGTAAGTTTCAACTTAACAAGAGGGGACAACTAAATTAGATGTTTAACTACCAAAACAAAACCTATGAATAGATCCACCTTTTAATTTTTGTTTTCAACACTTGATGTTGGACCTCTAATTATCACTCTTCACCTTCGCTCATACTCAATCTATAAGAGCACTATTTTGTCAAAAAAATTATGGCCTATAAGTTATAAAAATATTACTCAATATATTATGATATTAAAATAATACATATGGTAATCTACCCCTCCTTTGATCCAAAATTCACACAAATAAGCCTTTCTCAAATCTCTCCCAAGTCTCTCACTCAAGTCTAGAAATCACCATCTTTGATTTCACTATTTATAGAACATACTTGATAATAAACACCTTGGACAACCATTAGGCATGATTTATACCTTAATACATATATCAAATCAATACATATCTCAAAATAATCTTCATATGTCGGCCATAGCATCTATGGGTCACCCTTAAGCAGTTATACCTATCAAATATGCCCTTGTAGCTCTTATAGGTCTCATGAACACCTATTCACTCATTTAGCACTTAATAAAATAAAACAAGGACACATATTCACTTATAAAAGAATTAAACCATTACATATGATCTATATTTCCCACTTAATTTCCAACAACCAACATAGTACCCTTTTATTTAAGCACAAATTGCTCAAACAACATTATATACACACAGGCACCATGAATGAATACACAGTTGAATTATAAACCTTTGTTCATAATATATATGATTTATAAAACATTTTTAATAAAAATATATTATCCTCATGGAATTTAAAACTCTCCTCAATATCCAATCATCATGAAACATCGAAACAACATCTACACAAGCTCAATTATTATTTTTGGGTCACTTGCAAAACAAGCATGAAAATAACCAAATTTGAACCTTAATAACTATAAATGTAAACACTTTAAGATATTAAAATATATATTTATATATTTTACTTCGATTCCTCTACCATTTAAATTTTTACACCATGAGTAAATTTGTCCTTGATCAAAAGATATGGTCCAAAAAACATAGACTAGTTTTTCCCTTTGTAAAATTCAAATATTCAAATGTAAACAATCATAGTTAAACATCTAACAGTTGACCTCATCTCATGAAATATATAAAATTTGACTCAATTTGATTCATTTATTTATATGTATTATTTCTATCTTTATATTATATCACTCATCATTCAATCTTGCTTAGAACCCTTGTGATCATGACACTTGGCACCCTCGTGTGGCTTCTGAGCACTTTAATTGTTAAACATCATGCACTGTTAGATCAAAACTATACAATAAATAAATAAAAAATTGGATATTTATTTGGTCCTAATATTTAACTCATGAAAAATAGACTAAGTATCAATACCTTTACAATTTATCTGAGAAATCAACTTTGAACCTCAATAACTTTTACATTGCTCACTCACAATATCTAAAATTTGGATCATATGATCTCCTCACATAGGAGAATCCAAACATGTGAAAAAAATGATTCTAGAACCATCACATATTTGAGATATAATTACATTAAAATTATCACTTATATTTTTATACCACAGAGCCAATAAAAAACTTGTCTCGAATGCCTACTTTGAACATGCATATCTTTTGTCGTGCTTCAATGCTTAACCTAAAAATTAGCACAAATAAACTAGTAAAAATACTAAAAAAAACCATATTATCATATTTTTATGAAACATACACATGTAATATATATTCCATCATCAAACTTATTACTCGGCTATTTTTTACCTCATGCAAATTTGGCTAAGTATGGGAAAACACTATCAAAATGCCTAGGATCCCAACTTTACACTTGTATATCTTTGACTAAATTTAGGTGCATGAATTGAGATTTAGTGAATATAAATTAGGGACTAATGTGATAAAAAAACATATGACCAAATACCCCTGACTCATCCACATGTGGTTATAGTGATGTCATCAAACTACCAACTCAATTTTTTTGCCACTAGACCCAAAATGTCTAGATGACAACAATGATCAACTAGATAAAATCCACTCATGCACAAAATCACTCAAATATTATAAAACATATTAGGGAAAGTTTTCACATTATTAATACTCCATAATCATCCTTGAACATCTATAACCATGATAAAATAGAAGATCAACTAATCATACTTTAAGCGCACTAAGACAAACACATTGCACACTTTGTCATTGTCACTTAGACTATCAAGTCTCTTCATCTACTCACTTGGACACCTTCATAACATCATTGATAACTATCCAACATGGTGGCATAGTGATATGGATGTATATAGGAATAAGGTTATTTGAGTATGCATATGAGGTATTGAATCACTCAAGTGTGTTTCAAGGTGAGCCTTCAGAGGTAAGACCTATAAACCTAGCATGTAACTAGACTAGTTCTAGACCTAGCCTAACCCAATGAAGTATCATGAAGTGTTATCAAGGTATATTAAGGATGAAAATAATTTTTTATCATGTGAGTAAGGTGGAGAGTGCATGGATAGTGGCTAGAAGGTTAGTTTCAAGGCCTAATGTGACTTGTAGGTCAAAAGCGTAAAGAACAAAGAGACATATGGTGGCCTAATGGGATATCATGATAATTTTACAAGGTAATAATGAATATGTGATATTTTTAGTGGTATGATATTTTTCCCCAAGTGTGTTTATCAAGTCTAAGGTCAAAGTTTGAAAGAAAAGGTAAGAAAAAGTGTTTCAAGGTCTCTCCAGTACACAGATTGAAGGGTTATCAACTTGAGAAGGTATTTAATGTGTTCATTGTAATGTTTAGTCTCTACTTTAAAACATAATACATTCATGTTATATGGGTAAGGGTCCTATATCCAACTTCCAAGCATTGGATTCTAGAATAAGGGGCTAAGATTTATGAATGATCATTAAGATTGTAAGGTAGTTTAAACCTCTCTAAAACCCTAAATTTGACTCGATGAGAAATATATTTATAAAAAAAGTTTTAAATGGTTTATAATGGATATTTAAGTGATTTAATGTTGTATTCAATTCTCTCAATAATCTCAAGGTGTGATTTTTTTATCAGGAGAGTGAATGGACCCTATAGAAAAGGCCTTTATTTCTAAAAAAATTATTGTAGCAGGCATATTTGATCAAGTCAAAGTTACTAATTAGATGAAGGTTGAATATTGATAATTATATATGGTGTCCATAGTGGATATTTATCAGGTTATATCCCTTATGGGTGCTAAACTGGTCATACAAGTTAACCTATTGCTAAAAGGCCTAATGGTGTAGATAGTGATAAAATAGGTAGGAGTGAGAAGTTATTTAGGGAAGTGTTATCATGGAATAAGGATGAATAAAAGTGCATGGATAATTTTTTCAAGACCTATAATACAATTTCATGTTGGATATATGTTTTGGATGTTAGTGGATATGATGAAATTATTGCTCATAAGTTGACCTATCTTGTGCATATAAGATAGTGAAGATGTAAGGCTATGATATTGGGTTGAAAGACCAATAATGTCACTTTAAAATGGTATATTTATATCTGATATTTATATAATTATCTCATAATATCATTTAGATTAATAAATATTATTTGAAAGTGTCTACATAGGTGTTAAAGGTCATTATCACCATGACTATGTTTGAAGGTAAACTAGTAGATCTAGGTATGCAAGTAGCAATGATGAGTTAGAGGCTCTCTGCCCTAAGTTAAAGCATATAATATATATAATGTTGTTATTTAGGTCATTAATTTACTATAAATTCTTTTAAAAATCTTGGAAATCAGTAAAAGTGATTGAAATGGTAAATTCAAAATGGGTTGACTGGTTTAGGTTTGACTATGTATACTAAAGATAAAAGATTGGTCTGTAAGACCAATATTTGGCAGGAAACATTGAAATATTTATACTTGAGAGTTATATAGATATGAAAAATAATATATTTAGGGTGTCATAGTTTATCAAAATTATTATTTTATGGATTTAATTTCAAGTCTTCATGACTATGTTTTGAGACCAGTTGGTAGTTCTGAGTGGGCTACTTGCAGAGAACGGTTTGAGTATTTTTACCCTGAGTTATTAAGTATAATTCACATGGATATGAATATAATTTAATTTATATTTTTTATATGTATTTTTTTCCCTTTTTTTTTGGAAAATTTGTGTATATTCTTTAATTATTCAAGACAAACTTTCTGGGTATGCATAGGCCTAATATAATATGTACTAATGATGTGCCCCAAGTAGTGGTTTGAACTAAAAAAGTGTTATGGAGCCTAAATGATATAATAAAGGGTATATTGGGATGGCATATTATTTTTATCTTCTATTTAAAGTTTTTTAATGTTCTCAAATAATATCAAAGGGTAACATGTGCTAAGTAGGCCAAATGGGATTAGGTCTCCATGAGACCTAAAAGGAGAGATAAGGCTTATTTAAGGAAGGTCAGAACTAAAGGGAATAAAATAATGTTTGATCCATGTATATTAGATATTAAAATAACCATTAAATTGATTAAATAATAAGGTAAGGATGTTTGGTTGACCAATAAGGATATGAACAAGAAAGTCTTGTATAAATACTAGGCATTTTTAGGCCTATTAGTGTGTGTTAAGTGTAAGTGAAAAATAAAGTATATTATAGAGAATAAGGAGGTATTTTATACCATAATAATGGGATATAATATTATTGATGAACATTTTAAATATATTCTATGTGCAAGTAACAAGTTCATACGACTTAATCAAGTCAAGAAGAGGGCTAGTTGAGCTAAGAAGGCTAGATGCTAGTTTTAAAGGGATAGAGGTGTGTGAAGATATAAATAATGAGATAATAATTTTTTGTATGATAAAAATATTTTTATGAATGTGATCAAGTGTTTTAGGTGGTTTAGATGGTGCTGATTTATATAGAGGTTGGTGCCTCCTTGCAACTGGGTACTTGTTAAAGCCTAGCTAGGTTGGTGCTTAGCTAGTTGGGGTTGGTGTTTCACTAAATTTAATGTTTGTATTATAGGAATATATTCCATTTTCATAATTATTGGGTTTTATTCCCATTTATGGTTTCCCACATATATATTGTGTTCAAGCTCTTATGAACTGATGACTATGCTTGCTAAGATGTACATACTTGTCTAAATGATATATGATTGCTTAAGTAAGATTGTATAAGATTTTTTTTGAATATTGATTCACCCCTTTCCCTCCATATCAATTATTTTTATTCCAAATCCATTCCCATTACAAATCCATGTCATCCCAAACTACCTAAAACCATCTTTAGATTGCTTTCTAGTTCCCTATTTCAACCAACTTTCCTATCACATTAAAATCAAAAGTTTCTTATAATATAATAACACTTAGGGTGACCAATTAATTAGAATTTAATTTTTATTTGTTTATTTCTCTTTTATAATTGAGTGTTTTATTGTAAAATTTTCATTAGCCATCATTGGTGCAAGGTTTGTGTTATGTGATCTAATTAGATTGCTCGCATTGATCCAATTATTTATGTGTTTGCTTTCATTTTTGCTTCAAATTATCTTGAAAATTTTTCCCCTATTTTATAAAACTATCATCTTGGTCAATACCATTTCTTATAGAATATTATACCTTCCTACCAATAGTACATAGTTGACCTACACAATTATATGTTCTTATCCCCCTATTCAGTTCTCTATTTAGTAGTACATAGTTAACCTGCATGACTATGTATCCTTATCAACTTGTTTAACCTTTCTATCTAAAAGACACAATTTACTTACATGACTATGTATCCTTATCTTTGTATTTAGTTCCTTGGGTTATAGAACACAGTTGACCAATTGGACTCTATATTTTATTTTTTATTTTGTATTTGCATCATCCTTTTAGCTCCCTTATTTAATCATGAACTTCCTATTTGAGGACAACACAGAGTTGAACTCAATAGATATGATGAGCTTTACCAATCATAATAGGTTTCCCCATAAATATATTATTATATTAAAGCAATGTGCATGTGTCCACTTACACTATAAATTATGGGTATCCTCATTCATCTTCAATTCATAACCCTCTTTTTGCCTTAGAAGATTAGCCTAAATTAGATTATACTCTAAAAATGATTTTATTCATTAATGAGTTTCCTCAACATAGGGGAAAATACCCTTCCACTATTTACAACTTTATTATAAGTGGTCAAGAAGAAGAACCCCATTCACCTTATCCCACATTAGCCCATGGATTTGGAGGTGATACCTTCTTTGATTCTCAACCTCTCCCTTCTATTTTGAATCCTCATGTTATGACATTTTCTTACTTAATTTATTCCACATCCATACCAACTATTTCTACTAACATGGTAGGTTTAACATCTAGTGGGAGTTTTACAAGAAACACCCTTCTCAATCCCTCCACTAGTATATTGTTTTATACCAATGGTAATCATGCCACTAGTGCTTCTTTCTCTTCTAATTCTTCTACTAGTGATTCTTTTATTACACATGTTAATCATGATAATAGTGCTCCTTTTCTACCAATTCCTCTCAATACACTAAAATTACATATGCCACTACTCATAGTGGTACCCAAGCCACTAGTACCAATGCTAATGCTTCACATGCCATGAAAACTAGTCAAATTACCACTCAAACCCATCAATTGCTATTAAAAACTCTTAATCAAATGAATGATTTCCAAGATAATAATGCCAATCAAATGATGTAAATTCAAAATAACCTTATTCATATTTAAAATAAATCCCAATAGGTTCCATGAGGAGTGCAAAATCAAAATGTTCCCCCACCCCCGTTAGGGAGTCCCATGGCAACCTCATTCCCCAACCACCCCTTGTTAACAAAATGATTAAAAATCTTTAAAATGAACCTCTTATGCCTCAAATTTATAATATAGATTTAGGAGGTATCAAACCTACCATTAGTTATAATGGGTCAACATATCCTACCTTACATGTAAAAATGTTTGGTAATCTCTATAAAGATTGGTTCAAGTTAAACACTTTTGATGCTACCAAGATCTTAGTGAAAACTCTCTCTAGAGATGCTTTATATCGGTATAATCAACTAAAATCCTATTTTATCACTAGTTTGTAAGATTTAATTAACACTTTAGTACAATATTTTCAAACTAGTGACCTCCCTAAAAATACTTTGGCTCATTTTATCAACTACAATCAACTTGAAACCAAAATTGCATAAGATATCATCAAATGGTGGAAGACCTTGTCTAATAAGTATGAAAATAACTTGGTGGATGATAACTATTGAATAATTTGACCCCAAGTCAAATTAGGTAAACCCCCCTTATAATTTTAAACTTTCATAGGATCACCTAGGTTAGAAAATGTCCACCATGGTCATTAATGAGGTCACTTAATGTGTTTTAATCCTTCATATTTGTTATTTGTCCTTAGTGTCATTTTATATCCTTTTAGGCCATGTTTATGAACTTTTAAAGTTATAAACCAAAGAAAAATATGTAAAAGTGAAATATAACATCCAATGTGTTAGGTAGGTGTCATTTATTAGTCTTAAAATTGAATTTTGAAGGTTCAACATTAAAATCAAGATCACTTGAAAAAAGAGTAGTTTTAGTTTTAGATTAAGGTAAAAACAGGTTTTGAAGTGGTCCCAAAATCCTTTAACAGATACAAGAAAGATCAAACAATAACACCCACCAAGAAAGGAATTCCTAAAACATATTGCAGAACAGTATCAAAATAGGTTTTATAAGGACCTAAAACCACCAATAAAAACCATTAAAAGCAACCAGGTTTTACAAGGACCTGAAACCTAGACAAAACCAGATTTGGTCACTGAGGGCCAAACAAGTTTTAAAAACATGGTTTCAAAATGAACCATCTACCACACGAGGCTCACCAACACAGAGGAAACAAATTTTCCCCCATCCAAACACTAATACCATCGCAAACCAGATCAGAAAGGCAGTCTAACTCAGACCAGAAAACCAATCCGAGAACCATCCGCAATACGGAAAAATGAGGTAAAAGTAGAGTTCCACGCAAAAAAGATCTCCCTTTACAAAGCCACACAAAAATGAGTCACCATTATTATAAGCTCACCTCTTGTCCAGTAAATAAATGAGATCCCTCCATGGGAATGTAAAAGATTACTATTTCAACACCGCCGTTTGGTCCCCAAACAGACACTCTATTCACCATCGGCAGCAAGGCTAGGGTTTAAACATGAAGCTCTGCTTCTAAGCGTCACTTCCCACACAGGTAAAAACCCCCATATCTATTGCCACCACTGCCCTTTCCAACCACCCAAATGTCTACAAGATCACCCCCTCTACATAGAGGAATCGTCGCCATGGCATTCAAGATATCCCCGAAGAAAACACTGATCCGCTCAGAATAGGGTGTTGGTAAAGATTAGTAGTTTTAGTTATTGTAAAGATTAAAAGATAGTTATGGCATTTGTGACTAGTTTAGGAGGGTCCATTTATATCCCCACAGTTCAATTTCATGCTTGGGAATCTTTGATAGACCTCAAATTTAGTAAAACTAATTATTCTCTCTTATTGCTCTATTGGACAAGGTCAAATAGGTCAACAATTTTCCTTCTGTATGGATAGGAGTAGAGTTAAACCAAGTGAAATTAGTGGGTGATAATAGCCTTTATGTCCTTATTTTACATGTAAATATTTTCTAATTTTGTGGTATGTGCTTCATGAACCATCACTAATAATGTTAATGACTCTAGACTACCTGTATATCCCTAATGGCTTTAGTTTTATTCTCTGATTGTATTAATTTGAGAAAATTAGGTGGTATAAATGATTTTTAAGAGTATGATAATCATTATCATATGGGTTTTAGGATATTTTTAATGTATGGATATCAAATAATAAGCATGAATATCTCATTTTTATATTAAAATACACCATTAAAGTCTACATAATAGTGTTTCTAAGTTACAAAGTTTGACCCTCCTATAAATGGCTAGTGGACAAGGCTGAAATGTTTTTTTGAAAAATTTGAGATCATGTTTGATCATATTTTTCATGGAATTTTTGGTCTCAAGATTTTCCTTTATGAAATAAAATACCTAGCATTTGATACAGTCAAGTAATCTTGAAATAATCACCTACAAGACTATGTACGAATGTCCAAATAGTGGTTGATAAGAGATGTGAACTTCATGATGGATATTTTCAATGTTTGAAGTTGGTTTGAAGGACTAAAAACATTAAAACACAATAAAATCCACACTAAAACCCTTTATTGACACTCATAGTTAGTCAAAGTTGAGAAATTTTCTTAAAGGGAGAGTTTACCTTAATCTCTCCAAGAGAGGATCTTGCCTCATGAATTGTCCTCTATTGGTGGAAGTTGATGAATTTTGAGTAACCCTAATGTTTACCTTATTTTATCCTTGGAATATTATTAACACTTAAACATAAAGATAATTTTTTTGGGTTAATAGAAGGTGATAATTGAGTGGTTTTAACCTAGTCAAATTATCACTAAAAACACTCGGTGAAAGCTATAGTGCTTTAAGCTAAAATGGAATTGAGACAACAATGACCTATAGTAGTGAGTGAGACTATGGTCTCAAGGTATGGGATGAGATCTTATATGTGTGAAATGGTATTAGTTACCTAAATAAGGATAAAATAAGGTGAATTCTAGTGTTAAGGCATACATCATCACCTAAAAGAATCTCATGATTCCCCAAATGAAACATCTACAGTCTGACTGTAGACCCACATTGTGGTGATGGTGAGAGACAAGAAGCATGGTTTATAGGCATAAATGTCCATTTAGGTTTTAAATGAACCACTAATATAAAAGGGAATAAATATAATATAATGTATTACTTAGACATAAATGAGCACCTATAGGGGTCTCATAACTTATCCTAAGGTGACACCTACAGACTGACTAAAGTAGCAGACGGACCTAACAAATGGAGCATAAAAGTTTGAAAAAGTTGGAAGAGGTAAAATGAATGATAATGTAAATAATCACTCCCATATTTATGATAATTCACTTTCATTTGATCTTCCTAAGTAAGGAAATATGGTAAAGGAAGGTTGAATAAATAGGCTCTAACTTCATACACAGTTAACCCTGCACACAATCATAGTCTTAAGATAGTGTGGAGATTTTAAGTGTTTGAAGACATTATAAGTATAATATGGATGTTTAAATTTTTAAATAATGTCCTCATGACCTATTATATACCTATATGGTCTCATTTAGGCCATACAAATATGGGAAGTCCCCTTTGTTTTATCTTAGATAGAGGGCACTCCACAGTCAAGACCACCTTATAGGTATAGTGTGTGAATGAATAAGGGATGAAGGTAAGAGATTTAAGTGATTGTTTGAATAGGTAAATTTTTTAATGAATATATACAAATTTTTATAATCACTCACATTTGATGAAAAAACCTACAAATGGTCATACACACAAGCACACATTCTAGGTCTATTAGGCCTAAAACTAGGCCTAAACCTTCAAGGTGCCTTAATTATTTCACATCACCAAATGATACTTCCAAAAAAAATTATGAAATTAAATAGAGAGTGGAGATTATATAAGAACCATTAGTTTTTAGAGAAATATCTCAAACTGATCAATTTGGCCTACTTTGGTCTCAAGCTACTTAGAATGCTTAGAGAGAGCTCAAGAGTCATCTTCAATTGTTAATATATATATATGGATAGTGTGTATTGTGAATCAAGAAGATATTAATAGTTAAAAGGGGTCCCACACTTGATCTCAGTGGAATTTATTTGGAGGTTAGGCATCTATATTTTATGGATCATTGCTAAGAAGCTAGACTACTGAAAACCCTCCTAAAACCCTTGTACAAACTCGATGGAGAATAAATGAATTGGAAAGCATATAGAAGGGGTAATATGACCTAAAATATGAATTTTAAATGTATATCACTCCCTTAGGCTCTTTAACACTCAGTCAATCTATACCATCACTTGTATGGACATGCCCAATTCAGTCTTTTCTATAGGTTTTGATGTGTTTCACAGGTATTAAATTGGATTGAGGAATTAATATCAATTTGAAAGGTATTTAGGTACATAATATATTCCCATATACTCATATCTCACATTGTATGATCATGGAAACCTCTCTACTAATCCATTCATTATAGGCAATCTTGGATAGACAATGAGAAGGAAAAATGACTACCTAAGTGTGATGGTAAGGAGAGTGAATTTAAGTCTCTTGAGGTCTATTTGATAGACAAGAAGATAAAGAGGGATTATAAATTTGTCTAAAACCCATGAAATGCATCTTATTGAACAATTGCAGGTCACTTAAGTAACAAATGTGTGAATCAAGCCTAAAGGGCCAGTGAATAGTCATTCCAAATAATGAACAAAAAATGTCCATGAGGAGTTCATCAGTTTAAGGGTACATGATGACTATCAAAATAAGGATTCCAAATTATTAGGATAGTTCATATGTGTCAAATAATCCTAAGGTGTTTTAAGACAATCAAGTGGAATTATCATCAAACAAAGCAGTTTTAAGAAGGCTAATTGAGGTCTATACACCTACTTCAAGAGATGCAAATGTGATATACACTTGTACATGAAATTTTTTTGACATATTTTATACTTAATTATATTGAATTATAAATATTTTATAGGTCTTGGCACTTGGCCTTGTGAACCTTCCACTTCTCTTCTTCTCTCTCCTCTCTTATGCTTTATATATGTAACCCTTTTTGGATTTGTAATGGATCCACACCTAGTATGGAAAAGCCCTACTGGTTTGAATATTGTATTTTACTTTCAATAAAATATTTTTAATTTGGTTTTGAGTTCATATCTTGTGGTCTAAGTTTTTGAAGTAGTGAATAGTGGAATGATAAGTGATAGCTATCTATCCTTGTGATATCTTTACTCTTTCATGTTTGGTACAAGTAGTTATCCCTCTAATAGGTCACATGAAGTATAAGTAGTGTATTTATCTATATTTAAGTGTAAGGAGTAGTATTAATGTCTAAAATATAAACTCTTGTTCACTCACCTTGATAATTTCAATACATATCACCTCCATGTTTGAAGCACTTATGTTAACGCAATTAAAGATGTTGAAATTAGTATTATGAGTCATCTTTCCTAGTGCAAGTGTATTTTAATCTAGTGGAAACCAATCTAGTGTATCAATTCATTATCATATATTTATTTTGTGTTCCTTCTATCCCTTTTCATCTAAGTGAGTAATTAGAGTAGTTGATAATCTATCAAATACTTATCTAGGGAGATAGCCCTTAAACTTAGAGGTTTACCTCTACTAGGAAACCCATAGGCTTAGAGGTAATATAATATTTTACTCAATCTAGAGAAGGATTGAAAAACCTCTCTAGGGTGTAAGATTGAGTGAAATCAATTTTAGCATGCTCGATGGAACTATTTTCTCAAGTATATTTTGTCAAGGTGAATGTTAGTCTTGAAAATATCACAACTACATACGTGTGTTCTACTTAGCATTTGGTGATTACATTAAAGGTAATATATAGTTTTAGACCAATTTTTATCATTCCTTTTGTTCATACTTCATGATCCTTACTATATCAACTACTATTAAAGGTAACTCTCTTATAGATCCACTTCCTCAACCATAACTTTGTATTGAATTTCAACACCCTCAACCTATCTTGATATTTTAAGAGCAAGAAGACTTTGCAATCTAATAAGATCAAGAGAGTGAAGATGAAATTGAGGATAACATGGCTAGGCATCATGCTTTCCTAGAATTTAACACTAAAAATCATATACACCTCAATGCCTATGATGATATCCTTCCTAATACTACCAAGACTATTCCCACTATCAATGAGGAAGGTCTTATCACCCTAATTGCACATATTAGGGACATTTTTGACTTCTTAAAATTCCATGATGTCATTAAAATTAACATTATAGTTAGGTTATTTTCCATGTCTCTTAGGGAAAAATCCCTTGATAGGTATAGGAAATTATTGGAAGGATGTATCACCACTTTAGATGAGTTAGGGGAGTTGATAACTCAAAGATTTGAAGGAAAAAATGATCACACATGACTCATTCATCATTTGAATGTGATTTAAAGAGATCCTAAAGAAACTATGCATGAATTCAATGAGAGGTTTCAAAGAACACGGTATAGGCTGCCACCTCCCATGAGACCCCCTATAAGCTTTGTTTTCCCTACATACCTAAGGGCTATTGAGACTGATATAGCCATCATGTTGCAGTCTATGGGTGGATACATTTTGCATGAAGCCTATGATATAGCCATTAGAGCTGAGAATGGTTTAAAATAAGATGGTAAACTAAATCCAAAAGTCTTTATTCCCATTATACCTAAAATGTCTTCCACTACTACAAGTCTTTCTCCAATTCCAACTACAAATAATAGGTCTAGAGCTACCCCAAAGAATTTAAAAGATACTATGGATTGGGAGGCAAGGTTTAAGGACTTAGAGGCTCAAGTTATGAAACTAAATATATAATATGGAGTTAATGTAAATTCCTACCCCTATTCTCCACAATCAATTAGGTTTTCAACTCAGTAATATGGTTAAGGGAGAGGTCAAGGATAACCTAACTTCAATAGGCCCCCAATACCTATAATCCAACATCTACTTCCAACACAAGATCCATGGTTCTAGCCCATAGTAACTTGGTTTAAGGAGAATAATTGAAGCCACAAAGATAGTATATGGATGGAAATTAAGGTGAAGGAAAAGTCTTAGTAGATCAAGGAACACCTACTCATAAATTGACAATAGAAGATGAGAACTTCATGCAAGTAAAAACAAAATTTATAGTGGAAGACACATTTATCCTAAACCAAGGTGCCTTAGTTTTAGCTAATACAATATCAAATAAGAAATATTTTATAGATGTTCATAGTTTTGACACAAGTCCAAATAATCCTCCTACAAGATAAGGCATGAATGCAATATGGTAACCCCTACAAGCTATGCACCTATTCAAAATTAGAATGTGGAAAGGGTGACTCAAAGTGATCCATTACCTTGATTTCAATGCACTTTTTTTCCATAAATGATACAATAAAATATGAGTATTCATTATTTTGATATCATTTATTCTTTGAAAAATGCTAAGTCTAGTCTCTCTCTTTGGTAAGTGTTCCACATATCTGATCAAAAGGAACTACTTCAAGAGCAGTTATCCTAGATCCATATCATTCCTCAATTATCAAGACATGGTGGTGTAGCCCTCACTAATGCTCCTACTCATATTTTTGAACCCTATAACAAATATAAAAATATACCACATTTATATCCCACTCTCATTGTGGGAAACAAGCTTGTTAACAATTGAATTATGGATAGTGGGGTAAGTACCTCAGTTATGCCAAAGCTTGTGGCAAATAACTTGGGCTTGAAATATGAGTTGTGTATTAAGGGAATGTTACAAATTGATGGGACACTAGTTAATTTACTAGGGATAATCAAATATTTGAGAGTATTCTTACATGATTTTCTAAGTTTCCTAATCCTTCAAGACATAGTGGTGGTTGATTTGCTTTCTCACTTTGTTATTTGCCTATCAAGGGACTTCAAAACCAAGAAAAGAGGATATATCTTAGCTGATTTTTCCTTATTATATTTCAAAATAAGGTATGGAGAAAAGGTGATTATTAGAACACAACCATTGCCCAAGATTTAATTTGAGCCATATGCAAAAGCAAGCTCTAATCTAAATTATACTATCATTGATCAAGAAGATCATACTATGGATGATGGAGCATCCTCCAAAATTCAAGGTATATATGATATTTTCCTAGATGAGTATGGTGCTGACACTTATGGACATGATCTATATACTTTCATTGAAACAATATACCTTGACACATACATCATCCATGAAGAAGGTGATGAACATTTTGAGGTAAACCTTCATAATTCTTTTCAATAAGCTGTTGAGGGTAATTACCTTATTGACATGCATGATGATGATGGTTTTCAAAACATGGTAGATCAAGATAATAAATAACATGATTCCATTATTATTTCCAAAGATGGAGGAGTTCATGAATGTGACAACCATGAAGAAGAAGATGATCTATGATAGCAGTTATATGTTATAGTTTAAGAGTTTGAGCAACTGAATAAGCCAACTACCCTTCCTAAAAATCATGAACATGATAGTAAGGATGTTGATGGAACTTACAAATATTAATGAGAGATTAATAATAATCATGAGAATGAATTTCAAACCACTATCAAGAATGATATAGTCATGGAGTCCAATGAAGCCAAGGTAAAAATGTGTGTGGTTGAAGAACAATCCAAACCTCAGTCTAAAGTTGAATCACTTTCATACATATTGGAGAATCAAGAAGAAAAAAATGATGTTTCTATATACCAAGTACAACATGTTCTAGAAGAAGTTTAGACAACTTTGATGACTCATAAGATTCAATTTGAGAAGTGCTAATTGGACATGACAGAGGTCAAGTAGACTACAAGCTCAAACAAGCCTCTTGGAAGGTTATATGGAGTGTTCATGAGAGATTCAAAAGATAAACTTGCTATTAACAAAATATCTAAAGATGGTAAATTATTTGAATATCTCTATAATCAAGTTTTATTTGATAAGTATGCCTCATATGATGGTTTATTTTCATTGAGCAGCAATGATGCTAGGAGCATTGTCTTTGACCCTAGTTGAAATAATGATGAATTTTTTCTTCACCTCAAGTGTTTGAGGTCTTGTATATACTAGGATAAGTGGGTGTTCTTGTTTATGTTGTGTGTGTTTTCCCTAAGTATTCATGAGAACACAAGTGTGTGTTTTGTGTCTTGCTTTGTGTGTTTGTTTTTTTTTTTGTTTTAGCGTCTTTTTAGAGGCATTTTAGGGTTAAATATAGTGTATAGGTGACTCCATAATCCAATTGATAGGAGAAGTCAAATGGTCATTATCATAGCTAGTATGTTACACCTAAGAAATCACCAAAATGTTGAATAATTTGAGCCCAAGTCAAATCAGGTCAAACCCCATTGAAATTTCAAACTTCTATAGAGTCTCCTAGGTTTGAAAATGTCTATCATGGTCATTAATGAGGTTACATAATTTGTTTTAAGACTTGGTCATATTTTATTTGTCTTTAGTGTCAGTTTACGTCCTTCTAGGCCATCTTCATGAAATTATATGATTTTAAACCAAAGTAAAAATGTGTTAATATGAAATATAATGTCCCATGTCTTAGATAGGTGTCAATTTTCAATTTTGGAACTAAATTTTATAGGTTCAACATAAAAGCAAGAAGATCACTTGAAAAAAGATCAATTTTAGCTATTTTACAAAATACACAATAGTTATGGCATGTGTGACTAATTATAGAGGGTCCCTTTAGATCCCCATAGTTAAATTTCATACTTGGGAAGATTTGACATACTCAATATTTATAAAAAATGATTCTTCTCTCTCATCCCTCTCTTGGACAAAGTCAAACAGGTCAATGATTTTCCTTCTAGTATAGACAGGATTAATAGAGTTCAAGTGAGTGAAATTGCTGGGTGATAGTAGCATTTATGGAATTATTTTCCATGGAAATAATTTATATTTTGGTGATATATGCTTCATGAACCATATCTAATAATGTTAGTGACTCTAGACTACCTACACATCCTCAATGGCTTCAATTTTCTTCTTTGATTGCATTGATTCGAGCAAGCTAGGTGGTATACATGATCTTGAAGAGTATGAACATCCTTCTCATATGGTTTTTAGGATATTTTTCACATGTGGATATCAAATAATAAGCAATAATATCTCATTTTACTAGTATAAGACACCATTAAAGTCTACAAAATAATGTTGCTCAGTTACAAAGTTTGACCCTCCTATAAATGGCTAGTGGACAAGGGTAAAACGTTTGATTTCAACATTTGAGAGCATGTTTGACTATATTTTTCATGGAAGTTTTGGTCTCAAGTGTGTCTTTTATGAAATTTAAGGCCTAAAATTTGATATAGTCAAGTAATCTTGAAACAGTCAGATACAAGACTATGTAAGAATGTCCAAACAATGGTTGATAAGAGATGTGAAATTTATGATGGAGTTTTGAAATGTTTGAAGTTGGTTTGAAATACTAGAAAAAATAAAACATAGTCAAATCCACACTCATAACCTTCATTTAAACTTACAGTTAGTCAAATGTGATAAAGTTACTTAAAGGGAGAGTTTACCTTAGTCTCTCCAAAAGAGGATCTTGGCTCATGAAGTGTCCTCTATTGGTGGAAGTTGATGAATTTTTAGTAAGGTTAATGTTATATTTATTTTATCCTAGGTGTATTATTAAAACTTGAACACAAATAGAGTTTTTGGTTCAATATAGGGTAATGGTTGAGTGGTTTCAACCCTGTTAAATTCCCATTGAAAATACTTAGTGAAAGCTATATTACATTGAGTTAAAATGAAATTGAGACCACAGTGACATGTAGTAGTGAGTGAGAATATGGTCTAAACGAATGAGATGAGCTCCTATAGGTGTGGAATGGTCTTATTAACCTCAATAAGTATCAAATAGGGTGAATTCCTATGTTAATGCATACATCTTCACCTATAGGAATCCCATGATTCCCCAAATGAAACATCTATAGTCTGATTGTAGACCCATAATGTGTTGATGGTGAGAGATAAGAAGCATGGTTTGTAAGAATAGATGTTTATTAAAGTTTTAGATAACCCAATGATCTTAGAGGTAATAAATATAATATAATGTAGTACTTATACACAAATGAGCACCTATAGGGGTCTTGTTGACCAAGTTTGACTTTTAGGTCAAACTTGGACCCATATAGGTAAAAAAATGTTTTATTAGATGAAATAGGGGTATAAATATATTTTAATGGGATTATTTTATGTAATTTTATGTTATTCAATGAAATTTTAGCCGTGGCCTTAGTTACATTAGTCAATTTGTCAATTTGGAGTCATTTAATGTGTTTTTGAGAGTCATTAATGCAAATGGCATGTTTCCCAAAGTTACCAGGTGTCATATTTTCATTGTAAACATCAAATAAGTCAGTTGAAATGTTAGATATGTTAGTTACATCAGAATTTTTTAGGTTATCTAATTGAAACTTTAGAAATTAGTTGAAAAAGTAGAAAATGGCACTTAGGGAAGTGTTCCATGTGTGGAATATCATGGGGAGTCTCCCAGTATTTATAAAACTCATATCCATTATTTTTTTGATCTCCATGGGTAGTATCATAATATTTATAAAACTCATATCCATTATTTTTTTGATCTGGAAATGCCAATTTATAGCAAAAATCATTTTGCTCATTTTTGGGTTTCTTGGACACATTGAAGTGACCTTCAGGTTTTTGATTGGTATAGGAAGCACATGTAGTTTCAAGGTAAATTATTTTAGGAGGTTTTTAAAACTTTGATACCTTAATTTTCATATAATTAACTTGATAAATTATCAACTATGCTTTATGAACAATCACTAACAAGTTGATTGTGCTCTTTTACTAGTTATTTCATGCACCCTATAGGTTTTTCTCCATTTATGCTAAATACGTATGAACCATTTAGTGATGTTAAATATAAATTATGTTTTATTAATTATTATATTGTATCCATTCTTTTTTTCATGATTCATGATGTTTGGATGAGTAGATTAGCCCATGATGTAAGGAGGTGTCACCATGCATAGTTTTAGTTGGAGTGCTTCTGTTTGTTGAGTGTTTTCTCCTATAGGTGTCTCATAAATATTTTAAATTATGTTATAAAAGAATAAAATTCATGTTACCATCTCCTTTCATGTTTGGAATTCACCATGTAACCTCTTGTATTGCTTACTAGCTTGTTTCCCTCCATGGTCAGCTCTTTACACAATTCTAGTTTCAGACTCATGTATAAGCTAGTATATCATGTTTATGAGGTTTTAATGGAAATGTATTATATTATAAAATAATTTATGAGTTGAATTAAGTCAATTTTCATGCTTGGGGAGGTGTAAATTTGGTTATATGCTCCCATTCCATGCCAAGATAATCACTTAATGCATATGTCTACTCTTTTCTCATGAATGCAAGTGTTTTCAAGTTGGAAAATATGTTTTGAAGTTTGTTTCAAGGTGAAAATAATTTAAATCATGTGTTTTATGAATGAAAATGAATTTTGAGCTGTTTTAAAGCTATTCACCATCATGTTTTGCCTCAACTCCATACTTTGCTTGCATAACTGGCCAAAAACATCCATCTATAGACCTCTGCTGATGTATAGAGAAATGGGTGAATTTAAAAAGTTCTTGGTTATAATTAAAATGAATTGGGATTTTTTTCAATATTATATGAGTTTAATTTTGCACTCATGGTTTCTATTTGTTCATGCCTAGTCCATTATTTGGGCATATTTTGTGTGGTTTTAGTCTATCCAAAGTGACTATGAGACTATTGGAGAATGTTGAGATATTAAATGTGGATTAAAAATACCTTTTTATCATTATAATCATCCTAACCAAACCCTATGATGACCTATAATAGGTTATTATGAAGAAGTGTCTCTGTCAAGGGATAAAGACATAGTTTGGGTTCAAATGAGGCATGTAGGTGATTCCTAGATAAATATTAATTATATAACCTTAAAAATATGTTTCAAGGATAAATAGACACCTTGAAAATAAATAAAACCTCTGCATACACCTACATGTAGGTTTGTGAATAGAGTACCCCCAAGCTAAACATTAGCCACAAAGTTTATGCAAGATAATGCCACAAAGGTTTATAAGGAGGGATATTATTTTAAGAGGCATGATTTGAATCTGAATTAAATCTCAAGGGACTTTCCTACACCTTAGAAAAGTTTCAAGCAACCTTGTTTTCACCTACAATAGATGCCAAAGGAGTGTCTTAGTCAAATAGGTAGGGACCCAATTTTAGTGATAAAAGGTGTACGAGAATGATTAATGGGAATTAAAACTTGGAAAAAAGTAAAAAATAACCTCAATGAGAATTTTAGTGGTGTCATGGAGCTTTCCTAAAAATAAAAACAAGGCCTACATAAGTTCGTAAAACTCTGTACATAGTCATAGCAGGGTTTAAGCAAGTGGAGGTCAAGATGGATCATGAACTTGACTAGAAAGGGAGAGAGGGTGATAATTAATTCAAAATTATCCATGATGGTCTAATAAGTATCATAAAAACCCCCATACCTCATAAAAATACTTAGATATCTTCTCTACTTAACAAATGACTAATAGTCAGTACAAGTGACTAGGAAAACTCTTTGTCCAATGGGTGAATATGATAAATCCACTAAAGGAGGGAGTGTTTTAGATGGTTTTAAAAACTAAATAAGAACTAATTTAAGGTGTGAATAATTTTTAATCAAACTATAATCATGGTGTTGGCTTGGAATATTTCAAGCAAGTGGATTTGGAGAAAAATGCAAGAAAATAGTGTTTTTAAGGTCCATTTTAGATAACTTGAGTTGGTTGGGTACCTAAATGAGGGATTATAAAATTTACCTTTGGTAAAAAACCTCATTATGACCTTATAATGCTTATAAAACTTTAATTTTTCCATGGGTATGAGGGATATATCTCTTTTTTTTATCTTAGAGGTCAGCCAGTCATGAAAATAAAAGTTTTGACAAGATAAGCAAAAGACGCCAAAATGAGTAAAGGACCTAAGATGAGGCCTTGAGATATTAAAGGAAAATTATGTGATTTTTATGTAATATGGATGTATTTTTTATAACAATCAAAAAATATCTAACCCCTTAGGGTGACCTAATTTTTCATGTACACAGTCCAACATGATAAACTTTCACTAGGTCTAGTTGGCAAATGAGGAAAAATGATGAAGAATGATGTTTGGAGGGATATGAAGGGGGCTGTTAAGATAAAAGGAAATGTTAATGTTCATAATAATCCAAAAAAACTACAAGATATCAAACCTATCATGTAAATTCATCAAGATGCCTAGTAGACCTATTGAGCCTTGATAAGGCCTAATGCCAAATGGTGATGCATTTTTACTTATATTTTTTGGTAGTCTATCTAGATATTTGAGACATGTTTTTATGGTAATAATAAAGGTGTGAAAACTTTTGTAATGTATATAACCAATAGGAGAGACATTTTTGAGCTTAAACCAACACTAGACTTGTAGGAAATAAGGGAACAAGCTCAATAAGAAGAAATTAATTGCTCATATCTTTGATAAGGTTTTACATGGGAGACAAAGGATTTAATGGAGGTTAATAGGTCCATAAATATCATCTCTTGATATTTTTTTGTTAGGTTAGATGTTGGATTTTTATGAACCAATCTTAAGAATCAAAACTGCTCAAAACCCTTCTAAAACCCTTGCAGTGACCTAATGGGGAAAATGAGATTATAAAGATGATATAAATGCATATTTTTGAAATGAAAACTATTAGGTCACGGATAATACTCCATCAGTCTCCCCCATGCAAATGAGTTGTGTAAATTGTATGGACAACATGCAAAACAAGGTTTTTCTCACCATTTTTATGTTTTGTAGGCTACAAGAGGAGTTTGAAAGTGAAATAAAATGTGGGTGGAATATTATTAATTATAATATCTCCCTATTGTCATTTAATTCCAATAAATTTTTTCTAAGTGTTCAAATAATTACCTTCCTTTTAACTAGTCAAAACTGGCATAGTGAACACAAGAGGGAGAAGGGTTAAAACCCTAAGTGTGAGCATTTTTAATGTGTAACTAAGTATTATAATTCCATTTATAAATTTACAAGTGTAATTAACTCCATACCATGTATTTATATGGAAAAATAAATCCACTTTTGAGGCCAAGTGTGAGGGGTGATAGAAAAGAGGAGTTTTTAGACTGTATGTAGTGATGGCTTCCTTCCAGGAGTTTATAGATGATTAAGATTAGAAAAAATTAATGTAATTGAATTATTTAATTCATTTCATCTTATCCAAATCATCATACCTATCCCTATTTAGTAGTGGGACATTCAAATAACTCTAAATGATGAAGGTAGTTTTTTGAGCCAAGATAAGGAATTTTGTGACACTTTTCATAAGTTTCATGACTTGTATGGACAATTAGACTTCCTAAAATTTTATGATTCACCTCATGCCTCTTTATCATGTAAATTTTAACCAATTTTTCAATATAAACAAGTGTCCAAGTGAATTTTGGACTTCTCTTGCCTTGATCTTCTCTCAAAGGCTATAGATATTGACTATTTTGGCTCTTTTGAGTAGCCTCCATTGGTTAATGGTAAAAAATTTGACAAATTTGTACTTGAATTACAATTGAATAAATAAAAAAGTTATTTTTACTATTCACATTCTATTCAATTGAGTGTTAGTGAAATCTTGTTGGTCTTGTATAGTAAAAGATTATCTTTTCCAGCATGTTATCATTGATTGTTCACCAAATGTGCAGAAGAACAATTGTTATAGGTCTCTGTTAGATTTATTTTCTAAGTGTATAGTTGTCTTAAAATTGGTTCATGCCTATATCCTATAAATTAATCCTTCATTACCATCTTAATCATCAAAATCCTTTTAGACCTAACTTATGAAACATTGATGTGACATTACAACTTAAATTGTGAGTTTTATGTAAAAGAAGTCTTGTTTAAATCTAAGTGGTAAAATTTCAATCAATGGAAGGAAATATACTATTGGTGCATCAAATTTTTTAGCTTTCTTATTTTTTTTATTAACCTTTTTCATGCAAATTTTATAGACAAGAAAGTGTTTTCAAAGATTGCATCAAGGGAACTAGCCCTTCTAGAGATTCATCTCAACAAAATTATCACCCATAGAAAGATAGATGTTTCCATTGTGCCACTTGGCTTAGGAGAGATATGAATTTACTCAAGGGATTAAAATACAAGTGAGAATAGTTTTTGTCACACTAGGTGGGACTCTAAGTCCTAGAAGATTGTTCAAGATTAGTGTTGGTCTTAGCATAATTACTGCTACAAGGACATCTACATCAGTACCTAGTGAACCCATTAAAAATTTCAACTCTTTGGTTGATGATTAGTTCCTAAATTCCATGACAAAGGTGACCACTAGGTCTGCTACTAAAGGTATACCCTTTGAGTTTGTGAAATTGCCTCCATATTCTGCCAAAAGGTTTAGGTTTGTGAATACTCACCCTTATTCAAGAGAATTGGTGTTTAAGAAGTCTAAGTTATTGTTTATTTCAATCCATAATACTCAAAGTTCACATTACAAGATGGCTAGGAACCAACCTTTTGTAGCCTTCACCAGATCATCTCCTTTGAATCTTTCCTAATATGACCAAGTTTTAGGAGTATCCCTTAAGAGTGTTCCATATTTTAGTGGACAGGGTCCTATTACTATCATTGAGCACATTATAAACATAGTAAACTTGTATAATATCCATAATATCATTCAAGATAATGTGGCTATTAGGTTTTTGGCATTGTTTTCAAAGGAAAAGCTTTAGATTGTTAAGGGACTCTACCTAAAAATTCTATTATTTCATGGGATGAATTAAGAGATCTATTGACTAAGAGGTTCAGAGAGAAGAGTGATCATCTATATCTATCTGAGGAATTGACCACTATCAAGAGGGCACTGTAAGATTTTATGCAAGATTTTAACACTAAATTTCAAAAAAAATGGGATAGGATCACAGCCCTTATGAGAGCTACTCCAAAATATGCCTTCTTGTACTATCTAAAATCATTTCATAGTGATGTATCCATGATGATCCAATCCATGGGTAGGAATACACTCCCTACTGCTTATGAGATAGCTATCAATGCTAATTTTTTTTTCAAGTAGGGAATATTCCTCCTAGGCCACCAATACCATTGTTCCCTAATTTTTAGCCTCCTAGTCAAGTCATATTACCTACCTTGGTTCCCTTGCCTAGTCATGAAAAGTCTGCCATTATCCCAAAAAATGAGATCCATGAAGTCAAAAGTTTGATTAAAAGTGTTAAAAATTAATTGGTTTCTCGTAAAAGGCAACAAGATCAAATTTATAGGCCATACTAATAGGCCTCCTTTCCAAGGTAATGCTGAAGGACAAGGTCAAATCACCCAAGCTAGACCCTACCAAAGTTACAATCCTAATGATTCCTCATCTGACAAGGCTCTTGTTTGCACTCAAAATAACCTTGTTCAAGAATAACTAGGTTATCCTTCCTATGACCAAAGTTAAGATCAAGTTTCTTACATCAATGGGATGCATAATCAAGCTATGACTATGCAAGGTAATCAAACATCTCAAGTTTAAGGTATAATGCAAGTTGGAATGGATAATGGGGGAAAATATTCTAATTATAATCTCATAAATCATTTGGAGGGAGAGTTTTGTGCCATCAATCATTTGGGGAATATGAGAAATGTGAATGCTAGTGTGGCTTCTAACACTAGGTCTAAGAAGAGGGCTATTGAAGAGACACAAGGGGCTAAAAAAGGACTTATTTTGACTCTTAAAACATCCCCAATGGTATGTGTTTCTAATACATCTCCTAAAGTGTAATAAAATAGAATATAAGGCTTGCTCCTATACATCCACTTCCACAAGCTACACCACAAAGTACTAGTGCTTCCAAATAACCTTCCAAGGTAAAAAATCATTATATCAATGTCATGGAATAGATGAAGAAAAGGCATATGAATATTTCACTATGTGATTCACTAAAAATACCTGGACAAAAGGACATGCTTCAAAAATAATTTCAAGGGCTTGGTAAGCAAGTTGGATTAGCTAGGAATGAGAACATTATCTTGGTGAATGAGACTCAACCCATTGATGAAAAAGTAAAAAAGATTGATAAAAATCCTAATTTTTACATATCTATAATCATTTGTGATTTATTAATTCATAATTTCATCATAGATAGTGGGACTAGCACTTCATTTATGCCCAAGTGTATAGTGGATAAACTGGGCCTCAAATATGAGCCAATGGCTAAAGGGGTTTTATAATTGGATGGATCACCAATAAAGACCTTGGGAGTGGTCAAGGATTTGAATCTAATTTTACATTATTGTCCTAAATTTTCTATTCCTCATGATGTGGTTGTGGTATATTTACCTCCATACTTTGCCCTTTGCTTGTCAAGAGAGTTTACAACTAAGATGGGTGGATACTTGGCAGCCAATTGGCCCTATATGGTTTTTAGGACAAAGTATGGTACTAAGGTGGATATTAAATAAAAGACTATCCATCACCATTAATTATATCCTTACAAGTAGAAAATTTTAATTATGTCATTATTGATGAGGAGGAACTTCACATAGATCAATCTCCAACATCTTCTCTTGAAGGAGTTTATGATTTATACTTATATGAATGGGGAGATGAACATTATGAGCATGATCCTTATAAATTCATGGAAGGATATAGTTTTGGAGTGTATTGTATGCATTAATAGGAATATTCCATTCCAAAATTGGTCAAGTCAAGTGAAGACATTTATGGTTTATGGTAGCTATTCTTTGATGGCTCTAGAAGTAAGATTAGAGCACGTGGTGGACCAATGTTGATTTCTCCTTTTAAGGAAAGGTACTATTCCACTTTTAGATTTAAATTTTCCTATAATTGCAATGTGGTATGATATGAGGCCCTCATTCATGGTCTTAAGTTGGCTAGGAAAAGAAGTGTGAAAGAGTTACAAGTGTATGGTGATAGTGAGTTGATTATGAATCAAGTAAGAGGCTAAAATGTGACTAAGAACTCTTTAATTAAGTCATATAAACATAGAGTGTGGGATCTTGTGGAGGATTTTAAATATTTCAACATCACATCTATCCCAAGAGAAGGAAATAAACATGTTGATAGGTTGGTAGCAATTGGATCTCAGTTTGATGTTCCAATGGGGAAAGGAGAGGATAAGAACCAACCACCTCTCAAGGTGATTGTAAGGCCCTCCATACCAGGGAATGTAACTAATTGGTAAGTGTTTGATAGTGAACAAAAAATATCACTTTTTATATAACAGGATGCTAAGTTTTATTCCAATAATCAATCTAAACTACAATATTAATATGGAGGGAAGATTGTGTAATTGAATTCAAACAAGTTCCCCAAAGGCCTAGTCACACTTGAGAGTATTTTCAATTATGATGACCAGTTGAGAAAACAAAGGTAAACATGTCTACTAAGGAATAAAAATATTAAAGAGTAAAAATATTCAAGGAAAATTTGCTTGTACTTTGGAAAGTATGTACTAGTGAAGAGAAACATGCTTTCATTGAGTTATGCAAGGAGTTTATTGATGTCTTTGCATGGGAGTATAGTGGTTTGAAGGGATTTGATCCAAAATTAGCTCAACATAACATAGAGATAGATGAGAATTATAATCCCATTAAGAAAATACAAAGGCTAATCAATCCTAAGATTGAACCTCTTATGAGGAAAGAGCTTACTAAGTTGATTGAGTTCAAAATCATCTTTCCTATTAAGAATTCATCTTGGTTGGCAAACTTAGTCCCTATTAGGATGAAGAATGGATAAATATGGTTGTGTGTTGATTTTAGGGTCTTGAATAGAGTTTTATTGAAGTACCATTACCATCTTTCCTCCATGGAAGCAATTTTACAAGTTGTGGTAGGTAGTGAAAGGTTTTCCCTCCTTGATGGGTATTTTGGGTATAACCAGATTTTGGTGAAGGAAAGTGACCAATATAAGATAGCCTTTAATAATAAATGGGGTACATATGCTTATATAAAAATTCCTTTTGGATTGTATAAGGATAGAGATAATTTTCAATGTGCAATGGATATGTATTTGTAAGGACTAATAAATGACATTGTGTTGGTGTATCTTGACAATATCACAGTTTTTTGTAAGGATGCAAAGGATCACTTGAATCACCTTAGGTAGATTTTTGAGAGATATAGAGAGTTTTTAATATCTCTCAACCCAAATAAATGTGTTATTTTTGTTCATTAATTAAAATTTTTAGGACACATTGTCTCCAAGGAGGGTTTTTCCATATATCCTACAAGGGTAAGTAAAATCTTGGCATTGGCTTTAACCAAACACAAGAAAGGTTTACAAAGTTTCTTTGGGAAAATTAATTTCATAAGGAGGTTCATCCATGATTTTTATAATTTATTCAATCCTCTAACCTCTATGCTAAGGAAATATGACGTGTTCACTTGGACTAGAAGAAGGAAGGAAAGTTTTGAAGAGATCAAACAAGCCATTGCCCAATCTCCAACTCTTGTAAATCCTAATTTTTTAAAGGATTTAAACTTGTATACCTTTGGAAATGAGGAGGTAATATATTTAATGCTTACTCAATCAAATGAAGGAAAATTAGAGCAGCCTATTTCTTTATTTAGTTAAGTTTTGGAGGGCTATTAGGTAAGATACACCTATGTTAAGAAGCAAGTACTTTAGGTTGTTAGAAGTTTAAATAAGTTTAGGTATATGTGATCTAATAGAAAGATTCACATATTGGTGCCTCATCCTAGGGTTAAATAATTCATTTTAAGCAGATATTTGAATGAGAAAAGGTCTGGTTGGATCACAAAAGTGATGGAGTATGATGTAGAAATTAAGATAACCAAGCCAGTGAAAGGGAAGGGGTTATGTGAGCATCTTGATTTAGATTTGAAAGAAGAAAAGGAGGTTGTTTTATCAGTCCCTGATGACCCTATGATAGCTACATATTCATCAATGAGGAGTTGGACACAAGATATGATCCATTTTTTCCAATCTAGTGAGTATCTACAAGGCCTTGATAGAGCTAGAAAAAGGTACTTTATATTGAAATCCATTCCTTATGTACTTGTTGATGGATTGTTGTTTAAGAATGACTTAGTAGGTGTGTTGAATCAGATCAGATTGAGAATATTTTTTTTGAGTTTCATGATGGACCAACTAGTGGTCACTTTGGTCCAAGAACCATAGCTATTAAGATTATGAGGGTTGGTTACTTTTGGCCTAGCTTATTCAAAGACACCCATGCTTGGGTAAATAAATTTTAAAAATATGCTTTATTTGATGGTAAAAAAAAAATATTACTTCCTTGCCTCTCCATATAATTTAGGTTGATCAACCATTTATGTAATGGGGTTTAGATTTCCTAGGCCTAATTAACCCACCTTATAGTGTTGGCCAAAGTGGGTGTTGACTACTATAGATTACTTTACAAGATGGATTGAAGCTATTTCTCTCAAAGAATAAAATGAAAGTTTAGTTATAGACTTATATGAAGGCATAGTGACAAGGTTTGGGGCTCCTTCAATAATAATTTTAGATAATGCATTGGCTTTTCTTGGAACAAAGATAAGTGAGTGGGCATTGAAACATGGAATCTATCTTAGTACCTCCTCCAACTATTATCCACAAGGGAATGGGATAGATGAGTCCACCAATAATAATCTAATTAGGATTATTAAGAGTAAGATGGAAGATAACCATAGGACTTGGCCTTTCAAGTTGAAGGCAACTATTTGGGCTGATAGGATCACCCCAAAAAGAGCCATTCTAAACTCACCATACACACTTGTTTATGGGAGATAAGATAGGATACCTATTTCACTTGAGTTACCAGCCTTGGATCTCACTTATTAGTTGAAAATGATGGAAAATGAAAGCATGAAAGTTAGGTTGTGTGAATTGATAGATCTTGAGGAGAAAAGAGACAGAGCTATGCAAACCATGAGAGCTCATCAAGATCAAAAAAAGAGATACTTTGAAAAAAAGGCCATGTTAAGGAGTTTAAAAGAGGGAGACATTGTTATAAAGTGGGATGAAGATAGGGCTAAGTCTGGAAGACACATAAAGTTTGATGCTTTATGGAGTGGCCCTTGTGTTATCACCCAATGCAAGCAACATAATGCATTCCAACTCTGGAAGTTGGATGGAGAGGAGCTTCATATCCCATTCAATGGGTTATATCTCAAACATTTTTACTAAGGTTCTCCTTTGTCTTTGTATGAACTTTGTTGGTTTTCTTGTGTTCTCTAAGTGCATATGCACATGTGTGAGTTGGTTTGGTGTCTTGACTTGTCTTGTGTTGGTTTGGTGTGTTGTGTTCATTTTTTGTGTATTTTTAGAAATTTATTATTATTGGTATTCAATAATCCATTGAATCCATTGGCCCTTGATAGGATAAGGCTACTAGTCATTAGTATAATAGGCATACTACCCTTGTGAGTCATCATTTTGTTGACCAAGTTTGACTTTTAGGTCAAACTTGGACCCCTATATGTAAAAACATGTTTTTTTATATGATCTAGGGGTATAAATATATTTTCATAAGATTATGTTATGTCATTTGATGTTATTTAATGAAATTTTAGCCTTGGCCTTAGTTACATTAGTTAATTTGGAGTCATTTAATGTGTTTTTGAGAATCATTAATGTAAATGGCACATTTTAAAAAGTGACCAAGTGTCTTATTTTAATTTTAAATGTACAATAAGTCATTTTAAATGTCAAATATTTCAGTTACATCGGAATGTTGAAAGTTATCTAAGTGAAACTTTAGAAAATAATTGAAAAAGAGGAACAATGGCACTTGTATGACACATAAGGAGGTGTGCCACATGTGGAAGATCATGGGGTGTATACTCATATTTATAAAACTCGTATAAATTATTTTATTGATTTTTAAGTACCATTTTATGTAAAAAACCATTCTACTCATTTTTGGGTTTCTTAGACACACTAAAGTGACCTTTAGGTTTTTGTTTAGTATGGGAAGCACAAGAAGTTTTAGGAAAAATGATTTTAGGATTTTTTTTACACTCCAATACCTTAATTTTAATATAAGTAACTTAATAAATTATAAAATGTGATTTATGAAAAATTTCTAACAAGTTGACTGTGATCTTTTACTAGCTATTTCATACACCCTATAGGTTTTGCTCCATTTCTACCAAATCCATACAAACTAGTTAGTGAAGTTGTCTCCAAAGGATTTTAGATTACTTCTTAAATGTTATACATTGTTGGTTTAATTATTCATGATGTTTGTATGAGTATATTAGCCCATGATGCAAGGAGGTATCACCATATTTAGTTTCAGTTGGAGTGCCTCTATTTGCTAAGTATTTTATCCTTTAAATGTCTCATATATATTTTAAATGATGTTATACAATCCCATATTTCATACTACCATCTCCTTTCATGTTTAGACTTCACCAAGTCACCTCTTGAATTGCTTACTAGCTTGTTTCCCTCCATGGTCAGCTCTTTACACAATTATAGTTGCAGTCTCATGTATAAGCTGGTATATCATGTCTATGAGGTTGTAATGGAAATGTATTATATGATAAAATACTTTAGGATTTTAATTAATTCCATTTTCATACTTGTGGAGTTGTAAAGTTTGATGATATGCTCCCATTCCATGCCAAGACAATCACTTAATGCCCTTATCTACTCTTTTCTCATGAATGCAAGTGTTTTTAGGTTGGAAAAGGTGTTTTAAAGTTTTTTAAAAGGTTAAAATAATGGAAATCATGTGTTTGATGAAGTAAAATTCATTTTGAGTTTTTTTAAATCTATTCACCATCATGTTTTGCCTCAACTCCATACTCTACCTGCATAACTAGCCAAAAACATCCATCTACAAACCTCTATTGATATCATGCTGGTGTATATATAAATGTATACATGTCACAACTTCTTGGTTCTACATAAAATGCATTAGGAAGTTTGTCAAGATTATATGAGTTTCATTTTTCACTCATGGTTTCTATTTGTTTATGCCTAGTCCATTGTTTGAGCATAAAAAAAACCATCTATAGGTGGCTAAGCATGGGTTGGGGTGTTGTACATATGGGTTAAAAACAATGTCACACTCCCTTTTCATTTACGTCATTATAAATCCTTGACAGGCCCATATAAATATTTTATAAGGCAAAATGGAAGCATGGAATCATTTGAGGGTCAAAGAATGAGTTTAGGGATAGAATCCCTAAAAGACTAAAATAGAGCTCCAAGAGATTTTGGTGGTCCTTATAAAGCATTTTTTCAAGAGGTTTCAAACTATCTAAATGAGTGGACCTTGTAGCTCCTACCATAGAAAACACCCATGCCAATAATGAAGGTCATAAAATGAGGTAAGGTATGTTATTTGAGGCCTAAAACATACCTAAAAACACACTAAAAGGATTTAATGATGTCTATAGGCCTATAGTGGTGAATAGCATTTGTTACCTTGAGGAGAAATATTGAGCATAACTCCATGAAAGAGATGACTAGACTAGTATAAAGAGAAAAAATGGAACCAAAGGCATCAAGAAAATGTTGAGGTGGATCATTTTACATACCTATGTCCACCTATATGCCCCCTTAAATCATGAATTTAACATCTATAGGGGTCAAATAAGTAGAGAAAAGAAAGAACAATTTGCGCATATTTTATGTGATTTTAGTCTATCTAAATTGTCTACAAGATGATTGGATAGTGTTGAGAGATTTAAGTGGATTTAAGAGACATTTTTATCATTATAATCACCCTAGCCAAGACCTATGATGACCTATAGTAGGGTATTTTGAAGAAGTGTCTCAGTCAGGGAGGAAAGACATAGTTTGTGTTCAAACAAGGCATGTAGGTGAATCCAAGATAAAATGTGCATTGTATGACCTTAAAAATATGTTTCAAGGATAAATGGACACCATGAAAATAAACAAAACATTTGTGTACACCTATAGGTAGGTTTTTTAATAGAGTACCCACAAGCTAAATAGTAACCACAAAGTTTATGCAAGATAATGCCTTGAAGGCTAATAAAGGGGATATTATTTGAGGAGGCATGATGTGAAGCTCAAGTTAGTATCAAGATAATTCCTACACCTTAGAAAAGTTACAAGTAGCCATGTCTTGACCTACAATATACCCTAAAGGAGTGTCTGAATTAGATAGGTAGGGACCCAATTTTAGTGATAAAAGGTGTACTAGCATGACCAATGGGAACTAAATCTTGGAAAAATAGTGGACAATCACCTCAATTATCATGTTAATGGTGTCATGGAGATTTCCTAAAAATAAAAACAAGGCATATTCAAGGTCTTAAAACTTTGTACATAGTCATAGTAGGGTTCAAGCAAGTGAAGTTCAAGATGGAGCATGGATTTGACTAGAAAGGGAGAGAGGGTGCCAATGAATAAAAAATGATCCATGATAGTCTAATAAGTGTCTTAAAAACTCCCATATGCCATCAAAATACTCATATGCCTTCCCTACCTAAAAAATGAGGAATATTCCATACAAGTGAATATGAAAACTCTTTGTCCAATAGTGAATAGGTGTGAGAACTTATGGAATGCATAGAAACAATAGGGGAGCTATTTTTAAGCTCAAACAACACTAGAATTGTAGGAAACAAGGGAAAAAGATCCATAAGATGAATTTTATGGCTCATATATTTGATAAGGTTTTACATGGGAGCTAAAGTATTTAAGGTAGGTTAATAGGTTCCATAAAGATCATATTTTGAGAATTTTTTGATAGGTTAGACATTGGATTTTTACGAACCAGCCTTAAGAATAAAAAATGCTCAAAACCCTTCCAAAACCTTTGCAGTGACCTAATGGGGAAAATGAGATTATAAATATGATATAAAGGCATATTTTGGAAATTAAAACTATTGGATCATGGAGAATAATCCACCAGGATCCCCCCCATGCAAATGAGTTGTATGGAATTATACAGACAACATGTAAAACAAGGTTTTTCTCACCATTTTTTATATTTTGAAGGCTATAGGAGGAGTTTTAAAGTGAAGTAAAATTTGTGTGAAATATTAGGATTTATAATATCTCCCTATTTTCATTTGATTCCAAGAATTTTTTTCCAAGTGTTCAAACAATTGCCTTCCTTTCAGCCAACCAAAACTGGCATAGTGAACACAAGGGGGAAAGGGTGAAAACTCTATGTGTGAGCATTTTTAAGGTGTACCTAAGTAATATAAGTCCATGGATAACATTTATAAGTGTCATTAATTACCTCTAAATGATTTTAATGGATAAATGAAGAAAATTTTGAGGCCATGTGTGAGGGGTGATAGAAAAGAGGAGTTTTTAGACTGTAGGCAGTGATGGCTTCCTTCCAAGAGTTTATAGATGATTAGGATTAGAAAAAATGCCTATAATTTCATGCCTAAAGTCTTTAACTCTTATCCCAATTATAAAAAATGCATGGAATTTCATGCATAAAGGACTTACCTTTTATGCCAATTGTCATACCTATCCCTAGTTAGTAATGGTATGTTCAAACAACTCCAAATGGTGAAGGTAGTTTTTTGAGCTAGGATAAGGAATTTTGTGACACTTTTCATAACTTTCATGACTTGTATGGACAATTGGAATTCATGACATTGTATGTTTCACATATTTATTCTTTATAATGCAAATTTTAACCAATTTTTTGAGATTTACAAGTGTCCAAGTGACTTTTGTTGCTCTTCTCTCAAAGTCTATAAATATTGACTCTTTTGGATCTTTTAAGTAGCTTTCATTGGTTAATGGTGAAACCCTAGCCAAAATTGTACTTAAATTAATCTTGAAGAAATAAAAACGTGATTTTTCCTATTGACATGCTATTCAATTGAGTGTTAGTGCAATCTTGTTGGTCTTGTCTAGTAGAAGATTATCTTTTCTAGCATGTTATCCTTGATTGTTCACCAAATATGTAGAATAACAATTGTTATAGGTATTTATTAGTGTTATTTTGTAAGTTTATATGTGTCTTATAAGTGGTTCTTGATTTTATCCTAAAAATTAATCCTTCATTACCCTTGTAATCATCAAAATACCTTTTGGACATAACTTATGAAACATTGATGTGACAATGTGACTTAAATTGTGAGTTTTATGTAAAAGAAGTCTTGTTTGACTCTAAGTGGTAAAATTTAAGTCAATGGGAGGAAATATACTATTGGTGCCTCACCTTTTTTTTATCTTTATTAGTTTTTTTTAACACTTTTCATTCAAATTTTATAGATAAGAAAGTGTTTTCAAAGATTGCATCAAGGGAACTAACCCTTCTAGAGATTCATCTCAAAAAAATTATCATTCATAGAAAGAGAGATATTTCCATTATGCCACTTGGATGAGGAGATATAGGAATATCCTAAATGGGTGAAAATCCAAGTGACATTATTTCTCATAACTTCTCTTAAGGTGATACCTATAGAGTAACTAAAGCAATAGACCAACTTAGCAAATGGATAATGCAAGTTTGACAAAGGAGGAAGAGGTAAAGTGAATGATAATGTAAATAATCAGTCCCATAATGATGATAATGAACTTAAATGTGATTTTTATAAGCAAATAAATTGGGTAAATAAATTTTAAATAAATAGGCTCTAACCTCATACTCAGTCAACCTTGCACACCATCATAGTCTTAAGCTAGCATAGAAAGTTTTAAGTGTTTGAAGATAATAGAAGTAGGATTGGATGTGAAACTTTGTAAAAATTGTCCACATTACCTAATATATCCATTTATGGACTTAATTAATCCAAATAACTGGGGGAAGTACCCCTATTTTATCTCAGATAGAGGGCACTCCACAGTCAAGACCACACTATAGGCATAGTGTGTGAATGAAGTAGGGATGAAGGGAAGAGTTTTAAGTGATGGTTGGAAAGTGTAAAAAAGTTGTAATGAAGATATACAAAGGTCTATAAGCACTAAAATTCAATGATAACACCTAAATATGGTCATACACACAAGCACACAGTCTAGGTCTATTAGGCCTAAACCCTTAGGGTGCCTGACTTATTTCATATGACCACATGATCCTTCCAAAACATTTGATAAACTTTAGGGGAGAGTGGAGAGTCTAAAAAAACCATAAGTTTGTAGAAAATAGATTAAATCGATTAATTTAGCCTAATTTGGTCTCAATCCTACTCAAAATGCCTAGAAGAAGCTCGAGAGCCATCTTCAATTGCTCATATCTATATGGATAGTGTGCATGGTGCCTCAAAGAGCTAGGAATATTTGAAAGGGGTCCTAAGCTTGGTCTCAATGGAACATCTAGATCTTACGAATCATTACTAAAAATCTAGACTACTCAAAACCCTCCTAAAACCCTTGTATAAACCTAGTGGAGATAAAATGAATGGGAATACATCCAAAAGGGGTAATATGACCTAAAATATGATTTATAAATGTCTAAAACTCCTTCAAGATCTTTGAAACCCAATTAATTTGTACCATCACTTATACAAACATGCCTAATTTAGTCTTTTCTATAGGTGTTGATGTGTTTCATAGGTGTCAAAGGGGATTAAGGAATGAATATCACTATATAAAGTTTTTAGGGACTTATCCTAGTACCCTATACTCATATCTCACCTTAGATAATCATGTAAACATCTCTAATAATCTATTCATTACAAACAATCTTGGACAGAGAGTGAGAAGGTAAAGTGACTACCTAAGTGTGATGGTGAGGAGAGTGAATTTTAGTCTCTTAAGGTTTATTTTATAGACTAGAAGATAAATATGGATTGTACATTTGTCTAACACCCATAAAATGCATCTTATTGAAAAATAGTAGGTCACTCAAGTGACAAATTTGTGAATCAAACCTAAAGGGATAGTGAATATTGACTACAAATAGTGAACAACAAGTGTCTATGAGGAGTTCATTAGTTGAGTGGTATATGATGAATATCACAACTAAGATTCCACCTTCTCAGGATAGTGCATATGTTTCAAATTCTCATAAGGCAATTCAATATAGTCAAGCGGACTTATCACCAAGAAAGACAGTTTTAAGAAGGCTAATTGAGGTCTCTATGCCTACTTTAGGAGAATGATGTAATTATGATACACACTTATCCATGATAACTTCCTAACATATTTTATACTTCATTCTTTTGAATTTTAACTATTTTCTAAGCTTTGACACTTGGCTTATGACCCTTTCACTTCTCTTCTTCTCTCTCCTTTCCTATGCTCTATATATACAAGCCTTTTTGGCTTTATAATGGATCCACATTTGGTATGGTGAAGCCTTGCTAGTTTGAATACTATGTTTACCTTTGAAATAAATATTTCTAATCTAGTTTTGTGTTCATATCTTATTGTCTAACTGTGTGAAGTAGGAATAGTGGAATGACAAGTGAGAACTATCTATCCTTATGTTCCTTTTACTCTTTCATGTTTGGTGCAAGTAGATTTCCCTCTAATAGGTCACATGAAGTCTAGCTAGTATATTTGTCTATTTGTAAGTGTAAGGAGTAGAATTAGTGTCTACAATTTGATGTCTTGTTTACTCACTTTGAGAAGTGTAATTAATATCACATCCATGTTTGAAACACTTATGTTAGAGTGATCAATGTGTTGAAATTAGTATTGTGAGTCATCTTTCCTAGTACAAGTTTATGGTAGTCTAGTGGAAATAAATTTGGTGTATCACCTCATTATCATAGATTAATTTTGTGTTTTCCTTATATCCCTTTTCATCCAAGAAATTAAGTAATATAGGTGATAAGCTATCAAAGACTAATCTAGGAAGCTAGCCCTTAAACCTAGAGGTTTACCTCCACTATAGGCAACCCATAGGCCTAGAGGTAATCCAATGCTTCATTCAATCTAGAGAAGGCATGAACAACCTCTCTAGGTTGAAATATTGAGTGACAATAATACTCTCTTTCATATATTTACTAATTCTCTTTATCCCATGTTGTAATATCAGGTTAGGATGATCTATCCATAAACTTTGGAAGAGGCCCTAGACCTTGCCAAATGCCAATATTTTCTCATGCATCAATATGAGCCATCCCAACCTCTTATGGGCACTCACAAGCTCATTAAAAATAAAAATAATCATGCTACCAATGATGGTATCACTAATTCCTATGATACCATTCATAGAATTCAAGCTATTGATCCTAATCTTCCTTTAGAGCAAGCTTCCCCTTTAAAACACACCCCTAACCCTCAATTTTTTCAAATAAACAACATCAATGTTTATAACCCATTATCCTTATCAGAACTCCAAAAGCATCTACCAATTCCTCTTCCATGAGATCTTGACCCCACTTGCCCTATGAAATCATGGTATGATCCATAATTAATTTTATTTGTTTCATGTTACTTGGGGTCACTCTCACAATATTTATAGGCAATTAGATAAATTAGCTATGAATTTCCTCATTGTTGACTAATTTTAACCCATGGTCAAAATTAGGTAAACCCCCCTACAAGTTAAAACTTTCATAGGGTCATTTTAGTCATAAAATGCCCACCATGGCCCTAAGTGGGGTTAAGTCATGTTTGGAAGGTCATTTAATGTGTTTTAAGCTTTGGTCATATTTATCATTTGTCCTAATGTTATTTTTTCCCACCTTTTGGCCATTCTAATGAAATTTTATAGATTTCAACCCAAGGAAAATTATGTCAATAAGATATCCAATGTCCCATGTGTCAGATAGGAGTCAGTTGTCAATTTTGGAAATGAATTTTATAGGTTCAATGTATAAAGGAGTTTATCTAAAAATAATGCCATTTTTAGTTAGTTATACAAATTCATAATAGTCTAATTTCAGGCTTCAGAAGCATTTACATATCCAAAATTGAGTAAATCTGGTCCATCTCTCTCATCACTCTCTTGTGCAAGTCAAAGAAGTCAACTAGTGTGTAGCTAGTACAGATAATAGGAAGATAGTTGGTTTGAATGCACTTGGTTTCTATTATTAATCCTAATGATCTCCCATTTCATGGAAATATTTTTTGGTATGGTGGTCTTTGCTTCATGAACCATCCCTAATAATGTTAGTGACTCTAAATGGCCTTCACATCCCTAATGGTTTTGGTTTTCTTCTCTATTTTATTTGATATGACTACACCAAGTAGTAATTATGGTCTTTCAAATAATGTCTATTCATTTCATGATTAAATGCAACTAATTGGCATGTGTGTTCATGGAAGGTAAGTATTATTATCATTGAGTTTGAAGTAACACCACTATTGATCTACAAGATAGACTTTACATAGTTTTGTCTTTTGTGAAATGGATTCAAGATCAAGGTAATGTACCTATGTTTATCCTCTCAAAACATGGAAGTTAGTTTATCCATGGAGGGTTTATATTGAGAGAATTCAAGGTTGATTGAGATAGGTTCTAAGACCATGAGCAAATACTGATAAGAGCTCCAATATACATAGTCATCTATAGTTACCTATAGGTATGTACAGAGAGTGATAAGACCATTCAAAACCTAAGACATGTAGACAACTAAAACTAGCCACTAATGACCTCCAACTAGGATTTTGACTAATTTCTATCAAAGCACCATAATTTGGCCTAAAAATGATAAAATGCATTAAAAAATTTGAAAATTTCATATTCAAGTGCCAGTTTTGTCTAGAGTATCATTAAATGAGGCACTGTAATTTATGAGATAACTAACTTTGATCAGATCATTTCAAGTCAAAATGCCATTTTTACACCTAGGTACTCTAGATTTATCTTTTATACCAAATTTATTACATGAAACATGTGACTTTATTATTTTGTGTTGGAAACATCCTAAATGGGATAATGGATCTAATGCATCTAACATCACCATCCAATTCCAATCCGGTCAAATTTTGAGATAATAATATAAAATTCTAACCAATTTGATTAATTTGTGCACCAATGGCCAATATTTGCACCAAAATTTATAAATCATGTTTAAGACCAATTAATTTGGATCAAGAGCTTAAGTTGAATATTTATTTTTGGATATTGATTATGAGTTTATGCATTAAGTGGCATGATTTCTTGGAAAGACATCCCTAGGCCATAAATGCATAAAATATCAGGATTAATCCCTCCCATGCCTCATTAATGCCTCACATGCCTCTCTATCCCAAATATTTATGAGGGTATTTATTGAATTTGGCCTCCAAAATTGAATGGATAATTAGCCACACATATCCATCTTGAGATGGACGGTTCAGGTTCATTCTGATCAATTTGTAAAATCTATAAATAGGAGGCCTTGCTTATTGAATTTTAATATCTTTTAAGACAAAGTTAGCATACCTAAATAACTTCAAGCCACATATTTATAGAGTGTTACTATGCCCAAATATTGATCCAAAGCCAATAAAATGGTGACAAGAGGAGATGAAGGTATCCACACTCCATTGATGAAGACCTCTTAGACACAATCTAAGCAAGCTAATAAAAGAAGACTCTAGGAGCATCAAGGGAAGTAAGAAAGGTAAGTTTCTTGTATTTTTGTTATGATTTGTTCATTTTTTCTTCACCATGATCCCCCATTTAGATAGGATTAAGGTGTTAGCTTTAGTGTGTTTTTTTTGGAATTCACTAACACCATATTAATCTCCCCTTATTGCAATCCTATGTTCAAAGGACATGGGTTGTATTAAATTTCATGACTTGAATGAGTTTATCAAGTCATACAAGGTTCATAGTATTGATATTAGGCTAGTTAAATAAACATACATAGGTTTAGAGTTAGACAATATGCAAAGTGGGAACATTCACCTTAGTTTCTCCAAAATAGGTCTATGCTTGATATAGTGCCAGCTGTTGGTAAGTGATATTGAAGTCTAGACAAGTCTAATGACTTGTTTTTACATCCCAATACCTAGTATTAAAATTTAAATTCAAAGAGGAGGTTTTTTAGTTGATAAAGAAGATGATTGAATGCCCCAAACCCAGTTAAATTTTTACTAAGGATATTCATTGAATTATAATGCTTTTGAACCCAAATGAACCTGTAGCTTGCAAATGACCTATGGTCTATTGATGGTAATGGTGTGAGAACATGATGTCAAGGAATGAAATAGGTTCACCCATGTATGTAATGGCATACCTGACTCAATGAAAAAAATTATGTAAGGTTAGTCAAGCACATGATCACCTACAAGAATCTCATCACTTAGTGCATTGATCCTAGAACTTGAAATGTAGCTAGTGCACTATAGTACATTGATGAGAACATGATTCTAAGATAGACATGAATATGTATAGGTGTGGAATGGTCATAGTGACATTATAAATAATTATAATGATGAAAGACAATGCTCAAACATAGTGACACCTACATGAAAATTTTAAACTTCTCCTTGAATTGCCACCTATAGGTGACACAGTCAGCACATACAATAGACCAGTCCGAGTAATAAAAGATGCAAGTTGGTTGGTAGAGATAGATATTAAAGATCATAAAATAAATTTAATAGTGATGATACATATTTTCATAAGACCATCAGGGGTAGGAAATAGAACATAGTTTGATCTAAATTGAATTTTTGACTCCATACCCAATCAAACTAAATTCTACATCCAGTCTGCAGACTTAAAGACCGAATTTGAGGATATGTGATGTTGAGATATCTATGAGAATAACCAAGGTTTTATCCTTGATATAGAGGGTCATCATGAAATAAAAAATACTTTTATAGTCTAATATTTTTCATACCAATAGGGGATATGCTCTCTATTCTATCACAGACATGAGGCACTCCAGTAGTAACAAAACCTATAGGTAGGGCATATGAATGATTAAAAGATGAGTGGGAGAGTATTGGAATAAATTTTATATGTTTTATAAGGTTTATTTGAACATGAAACAAGTGTTTAATGGAACCTAAAATCATTTATAACTAATGAGGTGGTCATGAACTCATATACATAGTTTGGGTCTGCTAGACCTAAAACTAGGCCTAAACCCTCATGGCCTCTATCTTGTTTTAGATGAAAATATGAAATTATAAAATAGTTTGGAAGCCTTCAAGAAAAATTTGAGGATATATTTGAACTATTAGTTTGTAGAAAATAACACATATTTGGTCATTCAGACCTAATTTCCTCTTAGGACTACTTAGAATGCATAGATGAAGCTCAAAGGCCACTTTATTTTGTTCACATCTATATGGAAAGTGTGAATTTTGACTCAAATATTTTGGGATAGTTTAGGGGGATCCTTAGCTTAGTCTCGGTGGATTTTTTTTGGAGGTTTAACTTCTAGATTTTATGAATCATTGTTAATAAAAAAAACCTCCTAAAACCCTATCAAAAGCCCGATGGAGAAAAGATCATTAGAGATTCATCCAAAAATGGGTTAGTTAATCATGAAAGTGTTTTGGAATTGTTTAGGACTCTCTCAATCCCCTTGAAATCCAACTTTTCCATACTATCTCTTGTATGAACATACCTAATACTAAGTTTTTTATAAGATTTGAGTTGTTCTACACGTGTAGAAGAGAATTGTTGAATGATAATCATTGTATAAGGTGTATGGGAAATTTTTACAACCTATCATACTCATATATCACCTCATATAATCATATAAACCTCTCCACTATAATATTCACTATAGGCAGTCCTAAATAAGACAATGAGAATGGACATGACTACCTAAGTTTGAAAGTGAGAAGTGAAACACTAAATCTTTGGAGGTCTATTTGATAGACCAAAGGACAAATATATCTTGCACAAATGTCTTACATCCTTGAAATGAGTTTCCTTGAGTAAATTTAGGCCACATAAGTGACAAATGTGAAGACAAACCTAGAAGGGCTAGTGAGTGGCTACCAAAAAGCAAGAAACAAATGTCCATAAGAATTTCAATAGTCGAGAAGTATATTATGAATGCCAAAATTATGATTACCTCTTATAAATATAGTGAACATGTGTCAAAGACTCCTAAGGTGGTTTTGGATGGTCAAGTGAACTCATCAACAAGAAAATAGTTAGGATAGTGAAGAGTTTCTATGCCAACTTGAAGGAGAATGATGAATTTATAATGAAAAATTGTCCATGACATATTTTTGACATATTTTACACATCATTATCTCATTTTGTAACTAGTTTTCATAGCTTGACACTTAGCTTTGTAAATTTTTAACTTCTCTTCTTCTCTCTCCTCTCCTATGCTTTATATATGCAAGCCTTTTTGGCATTTGTATCTAGTAAACACCTAGTATGATAAAGCTCTACTAGTTTGAAAACTTTTTTTGAATTTGAATAATGTTATAAAGTTGTTTTTATATCTATAATGTCTTACCTAAGTGTTTCAAGTGATTTATGTGGTTTACAAGTGATGAATGTCTTCTCCTTTCTTCCATTCTTCCCTTGTATGTTTTGTGTGAGTGATATCTCTTCTAATAGGTCTCATAAAGTGTATGTGTTTGATAAGTGTGTCTTGAAGTGTGAGAGAGAAATATATTGTCTATTATCAAACCTTATTTTCACCCACCTCTAGATATGCATAATAATTTGCCTCTATGATAAATAATTATGCTAGAAGGACATGGAGTCGAGATTAGTTTTAGAAGTCTTATTTTTCAGTGAAGATGCAAGTGTGTCTTGTGGACTTATATTTGGTATATCACCTCATTGTTTTAGGTTACTTTTAATTCCATTATTCCCTTTTCACCCCTAATAGTGATTGTTCTAGTGTGGTGTGTGAGCCTATAAGATAAATCAAGGGAGCTATCCATTTAACTTAGAGGTTTACCTATGCTATAGGCAACCCACAATCCTAGAGGTAATCCCATGTTAGAAAAATTTGGAGAGGCATGAAATACCTCTCCTAGGGTGAAAATTTTGGTCATAACACTCCTTGGTCCCAATTTTGATCATGATTCCCTCATTCATAAATGCCAACAAGCTTATGACATTGCCTTCAAAGCTCATAAAACACAATAAAAATAAATATTTGAACTAGGACTATACTCATTTGGCCATTTTAAAATACCCTCTTCCTAATGATGAAGACAATAATTATAATCCTACTGCTTCTACTAATAACATTGAAAGTCTTATAGACCGATATCTTGAATAAAATGTGGCAAATATGACTAAAATGTGAAGGGTAGTTACTTTCATTGATGCTAATCCTATAATCATACATTACTCATCCAAAAATTTCTATGTTATCTAATATTATTCCCAAACTCACCCAACATAATTAGGGCAAGAGGACCTTATCTCTTTCAAATAACAAATTCCAACACCTCCATTGGATAACACCTTTCATACTATTTTTATAATTTTCCCAACCTTTCTACCCATATAAAACATTATTAAACCTTATAATACCACTTATTCAAATCTATCACAAGATAAACTTAAATCAACTACCCCATCCTCTTAAGACAATCAACCGATTTTCCCCCAAACTAAATTGATCATGTCTTATCATCATAAGTTTACATGCACTTCTAATCCTCCTTCCTAGGATCTCCTCCAATATTACACACCTCTATCTATTAATCCACCCATGGGTTTTATGAATGGGACCCTATCACAAAGCTTACTAATATCCCATCTCAAATTCCATTTCTTGAACATGTGCATACTTCTCCACATCATCACAACTATCTTATACAACTCTTATTCAAAATTAACATCCCTTATCCTCCTCTAGTAGGATGTGAAGATACCTTATTTGGGTTTAAAGATAGTATATTATAACATTGTGAAGTGATGTCTATAAAATTAATGAAATAATGGAAACTTATCTTTCTCTTAAATTTCTTATCACTTCTATGATCCATGATGAGATTCTAGTTCACATGGATGATCCTTCACTCTTTATAAACATCCAAATTGGTGATATCTAATTCAAGCATGCTTTGATTGATGAGGGTGTAGGTACTTGTGTTTCCTCCCTCAAATTAATTAAAACCATTAGAAATTTTGAGTATAATATTAATTCCACATGCATCACATGTAAAGTTTATGGTCTAAGGAAAATTCCTCCTTTAAGTTGTGTATGGCTTCGTATTACCATCTCGCCTATCACTATTTGAGTGAAGGTTATGATATTTAATTTTCCCCTTTCCTACAATATCCTGCTTGGTAGGCCTTGGACTCATCTCATGTGGGTTGTCTCCTCTTATACTTGACAATGTGTCAAGTTTCCCCATAATGGTGTTATCTATATGATTTAATGAGACACCAACCCTTAGAAGTTTGAAAAATTTCCAGACAATGGTGTATTCACAATTCCAATCCTTGAACCCTTTCCAATTATTCCATTTTAGGAATCCAAAATTTTCAATTTCCCCATCAAATCTACTTGAAGTTATCATGTCCACCCAAAAATCATCGAGAATATACCACCTAACCTCTTAGACTCAGATTATTATGAGCTAGATGAGATCAACCTAAAAATCAAAACTTTTTATCTCTCTCCTCATCTCATTGCCTAAATTACACCATTATTAAATCCTCACTCTCACCAACCACCTATTGATGATATACCTATGATATTAACTAAGACTTGACATTTTATCCATCACACAACTTCTAATGACAAGACCATACCTACCTGTACCATTGACCTTCATACATCTAATTTTGATGATGGTTATGATTTAGATGATCCATTTATAGGAGGTATTGTTGAAGCTAGAGATATTGAGATACTTCATTATCATTATTCTTTATTTTAGTATTTCCATTAATTTTATCATATCTTGTCTTATATAGTTCCTATTTTTATCATTATTCCTCTTGTTTTTAGGGTAGAGATGACACATTTGCATGGCACACCTCCAGTTTATGAAGAGCCTCTTAGGACTATGCTTATGGATCATGCTATGATTGATCCCTATCATTTTTATTGATGTTAGGATCCCTATAGACTACTTCTTAGAGATGATTTATACCATATTTAAGCCCTCTGTGCATCCTGCTCCTCTCTTACCTAAGCTTAATCCAGAACCTATTCTTGCTCTACCTTTACCATATCCCCTTATTGTATCTAATTCTATTTATCCTTTAGAAAATCCTCATCCAATCTCTCCACCAAATTTTCCTCCCCTTGTTGATGGCCTATTTATTTTATCCTAGCTTGAGTCCTTACCCACCTAATGGGCCAATCAACCCTAGAGTTTTTAGTCACTAGACTAGAGAATGCCAACTATACTAGCCTCCACCAACTCTTGATTTTACTCCCTTTATTAGTAAACCCATAAAGTATACTAATAAGAGTATATGTTTCTTCCATTATATAGATAACCATTCCTCCACCAATTGTTGAAAGCTTAAAAAATATATTGACACATTGTGTCCCACTCTTCCTCAGCCTAAAAACAAGGCTATACCTATTCCCAAGTTATTACCTAAGCATCTTATCAAATATGGAGAGGTATATTGTCTATGGCACTAGTGCAGTACCCATCACACTGATAATTATTGTATCCTCTAGTAACATCTACAAGATCAGCTTATGATCATTATTGTGACTTTTATCCCTCTTCTCATAGGTCACCCATGTAATAAGGATCCTCCTTCTTCCCCCATAATCCATCCACCTATGGTCACTTCTTCCCCCATGGTTATTCCACCTATGGTCCCTTATCAATTTGTGGTTCCTCCACCCATAGACTCTTCTCCACTTGTGGTTCCCTATCCACCTATGGATCCTCCTTCACCTATGGTCCCTTCTCCACCTATGGCTCTTCCATGTCCTATAGATTCCACTCTTATTACTTCTCCTGAGTATTCTATGAATGATGGCCCTCATGAGCATGATCATTAAAATTTTCCTACATTTTTTTAGAGGAGATTTGACAATATGTCTTTTCACAACTTTCATTGAAGATTGATGAGACCCTCATTGTAGTTAAGATCTATCTTCATAGAAATCTATTAGATGTTATGGATAATTTTTTTGGATATATTTAATATTAATTATGAACACAATATAGTGTTATTTCAATTTATTATTCACTATGGTTTTGGATTGGATGTGTCCTCCACTTTTATATTTATCTACTTTATATTGTTTGACTTTGTATCAAAATTTTATTTCATTTCACTAGCTTACATGGATCTATATATTTTTGCATTATGTGTTGTATAGGGTTTCCTTAATTTTCTCTTATGGCTTATTTTACATGATTATATTTAGGATTTCATTTATTTATATGGATGTATTTTTATTTTATCATGATTTTTTGTTACCTTATCTCCATAACACAAATAATTATTATTGTGACTTCATTATATAAACCTTGTTACTCTTAGTAAATCCTTATTTACCATGTGATTAGTTAGAAAATAAGTAATCTCATTGTAATTATATATCTTACCCATCCATTTTGGATCTACCTTTATTCCCCTTATTTCATTTTTCAAACTAAACATACACATGGTTGAAACTTGAGATAACATACTAGTTCATAGGTAAGCCTAAGTGTTCTAGTCAGTTACATCTTTGAATACTTAGCTTCCTTTAGCCAAAGTATAAATATCATTTGTGTGTATCACTTTCATCCTTCATGTTGGTTATTACAAGTCTATATGGATAAGGAATCTTAAAATCCATACAAATTTAAAAGCTAAATAATTTAATAAAAGGTAATGATATAAAAGGTAATATTCAAATTCTAAAATTCAAATCACACTAAAAGACATGATTCAAAGGACATATTATTATAATAAAATCTCAAAATCCATAGTTGGCTTCAACATAGAGTTGAGGTCCATTGGGGCATGATAGGCCATTAAATTGTACAAGGATAATAAAAAAATCATTTCATGTTACCTACTTTATCGCACAAGTACCCAATCTTTGTAGTAGATCGATGACTCTATAAGAGGTCTTGTGGAATGGGAAACATGTTATGGGAAGGTAGATCCATTTTAATTTTATTGTTTGAATCCAATCAACATGTGTTGATCTTAGTATTTAAATTATTTTCATATATATATATATATATTTGTGCTTATTGAGATTGTGTATCCTTTGTATATTGATGGTCACTAACTATTTAGTGTCTTTTCTTTGTCCTTCATGTGCCTCATGTTTTATAAGGTATTCCCATAGATTCTTACATTGTGATCTTAACATTCCATATTTCATTTACACCACTCCTAATATTTCCCCTTGAGAAATATTGTTTGTTAAAACTGATCATTCCACCTAGGGATTCCATTTGTGAGTTACATTGTAAGACCATGGGTAGGACCAAGTCTTCCTCACAAAGTACCACATTATCAACATTTCATTTTAAAATAATTCCCATAGTTGTTTCCACCTCATTGGTTTTACCTTTGTGATTTATAGTGTAAGACCATGGATAAGACTAGGCCTTCCTCACAAAATATTCTAATATCTAAGCCACAATGAAATTAAATGTGTCAAATTTGAGATAAGTATTTATTGATTATGAGTTACACATAATTAACATGATTCCCATCTTGATATTGTATGTTTTATCATTACTTCATTGATCTTTCACTTTTATCTTCTTATTTTTGGATTGCATGTATGCTTACAACCATTTTCTTTAAAATGTTCATAATTCTCAACTTGAATTAATGTGATCAATTTAAGTTCATTTTTCTAATTTGGTTTCTATACCATTTTGTTTTCTTCTGCCTTCCATTTTATTACATTATTTTCATAATTTCCAATGTGATATAGTGTGATTTTACTTGTTTTTACTTGGTGAAAATCTTTTACATGGTTTAAAAGCATTTGTTCCCCTTTTTACCATCTTTGGTTTAATATATTTAGTCATATTTTGTTATTACTCATTTCTCATTCTGATAGTGTGTAGTGAATTTTTTTTTAATTAATTATAATTTTCCAAGTCATTTTTGCCTTTTTATTTTTAACCATGCATGCGTATCACATACTTTTGGAAAAGAAAACACACAACATATATATCCCATAACATATACAACAAAATCAAAATACATGTGGTAAAAAGGAATATATCCATGCATAAACATCCAAAAATAAATACAACTCATGAGATCACCTCCAACTATCAAAATTAATATATATCATGTGTTTTATATGATACAAAGTAAAAAATACAATCGCTCTAGCTCTAAGGTTGGGCCCCATCATGCCTATCCTATGGCCTAGACACACTACCCATAGATGCCTTGGACTATCCCCTTTGAATGCTATGTTTAAATGAGGTAGTTAAATATCTCAACCCTACTACCTATCCCTATATATTATCCACCTGGGTCTGTACCTATCCAATATGGATAGTGGTATCCATGTGCATTGCTCTCTCTTGAGCCAAAGCTTACGAGGCATGTTCTATTAGAAATACAAAATGCAAATAAATATTAATGAATTAAAGACAAATAAAATGTAAAAAACACAACACAATAGAGACACAAATTTAATGTGCTTCACCCAATATGGCCTACATCTACATAGAAATAGCCAGTCCTTAATATTATTTAGTCCAACAAATGAAGAGAAAAACTTGTAATACAACCATTACAATATTCTCTTCACTCACATATAGTGTGTCACCTTAATTACAATGCCCTCATATCAAAAGGAGGGTTAAATATAAGGGAAAATGTACAAACATAATGTATACCATTAGATTTGTAACCTAATAGTGAATGATCCAGATTTACTACAAAATTAAAATATTTTATAGTGCATTTTTAACTAAATTTTGCTTTGAGGGTGTTTCCCTCAAACTCCCACTAGGGGGGCTCCAAAATAGGTTGCCTCCCCTCCTATACCCCCATGGTGACCATAGTGGGGGGGAATTTACCCCCCATACCCCGCTATTGGGAACTAGGCATTAAAATAAGATTAGGCTCCACCATCCAATATGTGTCTCTCCCTCTCCAACCCCTACTGGTGGATGCAATCCATCTCTACATGCCTAAAACTATTTTTTAGCCACTCCCACTAGTATAAACCAACTCATTTAGGATAGTGTAGATGGAATAATAGGATCATCCATCATGTTGGGGTTGTATAGAGCTAACACACTATCCAAAATGTCATGGTGCATAACAATAACCAAAGATCCCCATATGATCTCCTCTATTATAGGATTTACAAAACCAAAACTAGATAGAAATTAGTTCACACATAGATATCTCAAAATAATATATCTATCTACCATAATAACATGTAAATAGTGACATATATCAAAGCTTAACATCAAAATTATAACATTTATCACTAGTCTTGGTGTCACCAACCACCATCTCCCCATCTACTCATCTATAAAATAGTCATTCTATCTATTTATCTATTGAGCACCTCTTTTATATGTCACCTCTAAACCAATGAAAATCCCAAAGTCAGCACTCGATAATTTCATGATCTTCTCTTAAGAGGTGATTCTATAAACCATGTCCTAGAATGACTATTATATCCTCTCGTGCAATCACCCTCACTTGTGCTTGATCTCACAGATATTTCCTGTATCTATGGTGTGTCTAGGGTGGTCACTTATATTTTAGTACATGTCATGGTACCTAATATATAACTCCATCCACATCCATGTCCACTCCTATTTTTCCTACTATCATGCTTGACCAGTCCATGGTGTAGCATGCATTTCCTAATTATAGGTATCTCCACTAGTACTTCTCCTCTCTCCCTCAACTCTCTAGCATTCCATGCCCAATAAGTAGACACTACTAGAGGGGCTTCTCAATGTGGAATTCCAAACTTCCCTAGTAAGCATGTCACTAGATGTAGTTCTACCAATGAGATGTAGTGGACCATGATTTGCACCTTTGCCAACCCTATTTCAATAGTTGACCAACTAGGCCATATTATATAAACGTGTGCATAGGGATACCACATGATATCAACTCATGTGATAGTCTACAACACTAGAATATGGGGCTTGATTTGAACTACATGGTGTTACCTTGATTACTTAATTTGAGGTAACATATTATCAAACACATGGGGTAATCCAATTGGCTGATATATGGGAAGCCTCTCATATATTTAAGCACTCAACAAAACAATAATACCTATGGTCTTCTACCCTATGTGCAACATCCCATACATATCATAAATAAGCTAGACCCAGATGATAACCCTAAAGTCATAGAGTGATCCTTGATCTAATATGAACTAACATAAGGCTATCACAATAGTGGTACCTTGCCATCTAACTTGTGACATAGTATTCATGATATCACATATTTGATCATGACCTTAGGAATGTCTATAATCTCTATAATATATATGTTAAACAAAATCACCATCAATCTAGGGTATTTCCTATATAATCATATCTCCCATTTGGATAGTTCTCACCTCTCCTCTAGATCATCTGGTGTCTTAATGATCACTAATGTCCTTTATATTGGTAGTTACAATAATGCATAAACATCTTCTAGTGTGGTACCCACCTCAATGGTATCCCCATCGATCACCCATAAAAAATGTTGGTCAATCATTCCCATGATCCAAGGAACATGACAATGAGATCAAAACTAGGTGGGATCTGTCTCATCTCCATGATACCTCCAAAATCTATTGTAACCAATCACACTCTATCCATGTCATCCAATCAAGTATCAATACCTCTGATATCTCTTTAAAATATCAAACAATAAAGGATGTATTAGATATCCATGTCATAATTAATCAAAATGCATTCTTAAAAATTCACAAATTAGCCACTTAAATTAGTTTGTTTGACTTAGTTTAACAAATTTATATAGAATTTTACCATTTAATATTAAATTAGCCATGCATTTTATTTGTGATACTAAATCAACCCCTTCCTTTTCCAAATAGATCATCCATTTCAATACTATATTGGCCATTTTTCTTGCTTTGTAATACTACATTGGCCCTATTATACACATTCAACCTTGTTTATTGATACTATAATGGTATTATATAAAAAATTAAGTCAAACCTATTATACATAGTCATCCTTGTTCCCCTTACCAACTAAGTCAGCCTACTTCTACATAGTCGACCACCCATTAGGATAAAAATTGACCCATTATTATGTAGTTGACCCTATCTTTTTGGCTTACCTTATGGACTAAGTTGACCAGGTTAACTACGTTCTTCCCATTTGATGAATTTTTGACCATTTACCATAGATGCCTTAATCATTTATTTGTTTTAATATTTCCTACCCATTACTCCATTTTACCCCTAGTTTACCTAAAAAATTCCAAAGATTCATTTCAGTGCCTATATTTTACCTACCAATAAATTTTCTATTTTTAACTTAATTTCAAATAAAATACTCAAATTTTTTGAAATTCTTAATTGCTTACATGTGTTATACTTGTTATGGCCACTATACATCCTCCCTGCCTTAGCTATGATCTCCCCATCATGATGGCTATATGGTCTCCAACTAGGTCTCTCAGAGCTCTATTTTCTTAGAATAGTAAAAATAACAAATGAATTATTTTCACCTTATTTATATTTACTATTCAAAATTATTTACCTTTTAAATATTTATCATTGGATTCCATATTTTGATCATATATTTATTCTACTAGCTCTTTTTTTGAACTATAAAATGTTCCATAATCAAGATGTCATAGAGAATTTTGTCAACTATTATATGTATATGTTCCAAAATAATTTGATTTTTTTGTTATTTTTTCTGCTAACTTCAACAAGTTTGCCTAATGTTCCCTACATTGGACATCTTCACATTTATTGCATTTCCTTCTTTATCTAAAACACTAAGGTAAGTATGTGTTTTTTAATTTTTCCATTTCATTTATATTATTTGATCCTTACTATAATCTTTTTAGCCTCAATTTTGTGTGTTTCTATGTTGTTTCTTGAAGAACCATCCCTTATTTCACCTAAGTGACATGTGATGAGATTCAAGAGGGGCATATATATACACATAATATTTTCAAACTTTATTAATGCATGATGATTTGTCTCTTGTATGAACCCATCAAGTCTCAATCTCTCTAAGTGCACACCTTAAGGGGTGTACTGGGAAAGGGGTGGGCAGACCATTAGTGCTTTGTAGGATTATTTTACCTTTACTACCACTTTATATCTACACAACCATCTCCTAAAAACGTTCCCCTAAGATTTGAAACCTCTTTTTCACCCTTCTCTAATCATTTTCTACCTTTATTATCCCTTCCCTAGTATAAACCCTTTTTTGATGGTTTAAGATACAATGTTAGCTCTATCGACCCTATACTTTAATTTAAAAAACTCATTTAGGGTCTAGGTTGGATCTTGGCCAACCTAAACCAAAACATAAATTATTTTTGTCAATAATGATATAGAGTCAATTGGGCCGACCCTATCAGCTAAAATTATAGAAAGGACTAGTGTTAGATTTAGATTTATAAACACATTCATGTCATCATTTATTAAGAAGAGAAAAGAAGAAGAAGATATATATATTGCACAACTTCTTATCCACCATTCTATTTGAGGATCACAAATTAAGGTTTCAATACTTTCTTTGGAGATATGGATCTTATATTATGGAGAAGTCTTTTGGATGCATATATAGGTTGTGTAGCCTAGAGATGACTTATACTTGTTATCCTCACATACCACAACAACCTCTTACTAAGAACCTTGGCCAAGGGATATATTGAGGCTCAATGGGTTCATATTCAAAGGTAAGTATTCCTAACTTTGTTCCTCCTTTTTAAGATTAGATAGATTAGCATTTGTAATTCTCTCCCATGAATTAGGATTCCACATACATTAACGTGAGTATATGTCTTCTATGCATGTTTAATTTTAATTTTTATAACCCCTTTTTATGCCACAAGCTTTGGTGAGCACTAGATTAGACTTTAATTTTCTTTTGTCATTATACTTTGTGAATATGAAAACTAAAACCTAGTTAGGGTTATTATAAAAAATTTCTTGATCAGAGGATTTGAAATACTCCTCAGTGATATTATTATGGTAAGATATCCTTCAGATAGGTATAGCAAATCCATCTTGGTCATGAACCCTAATATCTAATGTATCAATAACTAAAAGTATAAGTATGATTTATCTTCTCTGAGCTAGGATTGATTTATAGATTAGCTGCATTTCCCTTTGCATACACACAATGTCATGGAAATTATCCATTGGATCTCTATTTCTCTTCAATATAGTTTTTGTTATTAGTATCATGAACCTATGCTATGATTACATTAGATGTCTTTTCTTGGTATTTGGTTGAATAAATGTTCATTCTTTTTATTCTTACTATGAATTTATTTGATCTCTTGAAATAGTAAAAGCTATGAAATTGAATTCAAATGTAACATAATCATGATTATTACCAATTGTGTAACCTATTTTAATTATCCATGATCTCCCCAGTATTTCATTATATTGAACCAAATTAGGGTCAATTTGAAATATAATAGAACATGTTTTGAGACCAGAAGTTACTAACAACTCAATGGATCTAGTGTATTCTTTAGGTTTAGTAATCTTATCCAAACATTTCATGCTACATACAATTATTTCATAAGAGTTTGTAATCTCAACATTAGTTCATTTCATGGAATCTATGTAAGGGATAAGAAAAAAAGTATATATAGATATGAAGAATGATTTTTATTTTTCCTGTTGGCAATCATGCTTGTGATTTAATCTTCTTAGGTACCTCTTACTCTTGATCTTCCTCTTAACCAAATCTATTTTGTTATTTTCCTCTTTCATAAGTACACTTTTTTTTATCCTATGTTTCTTTTTGAAACTTGTCTTTGAATAATATATTTTTTTTTAACTTTTCTTGTTACAATTTCTCTTTATGTAGATTTTCCTTTTCTAATTGTTCCTTTTAAAATTATTTTTTATGCAATTTTTCATTTTCCAATTTTTCTTTATGTGACTTGCCCTTTTTTATTTTTTTCCATAAATTATGTAACCATAGTTTGAGTAGTTTACTTGATTATATAAGATGTGTTTGAATTCAATGGTGCTATAATGGATGTAGCTCTGTAGGATCACCACTATAAATGATATTTAGTTATTTTATAATCAAAGCCAAAAAATTATCCATATGATATCCATGCATTCTATAATAATAACACTAGTATTTATTTATCTTAATAAAGTTTGATAGGAGGTAAAGTGATTAAATTATTTTGAAACATATCCCTTATAATTTCACTTGGATTCTTATGATGCTTATGCAAACTTATTTATTCAATAGTTTTATATTCTTATTGCTTCTTAACCCATAAATTAGATGAAATTATTATGGTACAAAACTTTTGACTGTAAATTCATAGATGTAATTTACACTAATATTTGAAGGATGATTTATATTTTCAATCTTATCCTCAAATGGTGTAACCTATAGACATATTTTCTTTCAAAACGTATCTATGGACTCCCTCATAGTAATTATATGATCTAGTATGGATTCACAAGTATATAATATAGTAAATTTGATTTAATATGCATATAAATGTTATCAAGAGGTTTTGTGGGAGGTTGAGGGTGTATACATTCAATTTTGGCCACTTTCATGCCTAAACTATGATTCAATTCAGTTTCTAGTAAATGATACAATTTAAGCCTAAAAAGCACCTAAATGCCCAAATTTTTTAGTGTAAGGGATTTAATTACTCATAAACATGGAAATACTTTTTTTATTTGGGGTATTACCCTATATAAACCAATAACTTAGTTTGGTTTCAACCCTAGTCAAATTGTAACCTAGTAAATTGATGTTCTTGGCATGTTGACCTATTAATGTAAAACATTTAAAACAATTGCCAAAATCCAAAAAACACTAAGCAAGATTAATTAGAATGAAAATATCAAATAATTGTCCTAAATAAAATTTATAAGTTGAATTAGTGAATTTAATTTATCAAAAAAGAATTTTTAGGCAAAAATGAAGTTAAGGTCAAAGTAGTTAATAAAGTGATTTATTAATTCTTAATATTTCAAAAAGGTGAGTCATGGACTCACAAATATATAAAGTGAGTTGTCATGCCTCATAAATATTTAAAAATGAGTTTTGAAGGCTTTATGAGTACATTGACCCAACCCAGGGTTAACCTAACTCAACCTAGGCTATTTTATACTCAACCCAAGTTAAAGTTAGCCATAACCTCCCTCAAATTAGACTTACTTATTAGAGATATAAATATGAGTGTTAGAGGTAAAATCACTAAGGAGGGTGAATCAATGAGCCCAGATAATCTAAATTAAATTTAAAACCTTTCAAAAACTCTTAATCAATTACCACAAGCATTCATGAAGTATACACATCATTCATAGTAATAAACAAGAAAGACAATGCAAGATCAAGCACATAACACATGATATACATGGAAAACCCTCTTGGGTGAGAAACCCCACTAGAACTTACAATTTGAATATTATCTTATAATAATGAGAACTAATTTAGAACAATAACAATTGATCAAGGTACTACCATCCCTTTTTTTAGTGAGACTACAATCCCATAAGGAGTTACTACACCTGTCTGGCTGAGCTGCTATAATAACTAGACCTTTAGCAAGTTTCACCTTTCAAGGAGGATAAAAACCCATAGAATTTTGATAAAAAAACAACAACACCTATGAATATAACATATCTTAAACACTTATTTCCTTCCAATCTAATGGAGATACAATGTATATCAATACTCTTTAATTTTGCACACAATCTCTGGTGTTCACATAAACATCATCTATCCTTTGCTCACCCTAAATCTACAAGATCACTATTATGAAATTAGAAACATGAAATACAATTCATACACATAGTCCTTAATTTTATTTACTCATCAACCCATCCACTGGGCACACTACCTCTCCTCTCTTTTTCACTTCAATTCTCACTCCTCTCACACAAGCCTCTCTAAAATATTGAAACCAACTCATTTAGCTTCACCATCTATAGAGATATCATGATTATCAAGATCAAAATATTTCCTATTAGACACAACACATGATTTCACCCTTAAGGCATCTAACATGGGTCACATTTAAGCACAACACACTTTTAAATAGGCCTAAATCACCTTTTAGGTCCTATGATGACCCATTAACCTCTTTGGCACTTAACCAAGTAAACTAAGAACACATAAACACTTTAAAACACATGGAACCATGACACATAATCTATAGGTCCTTATTAATTTTTGATATCCATGAAAACACCCTTTTGCTAACTCTCAATTAGCTGAAACACCTTTTTATACACATAATCACCATGAATGAAAACACAATCAACTTTTAACCCTTTGTTCATACTACATATGATTTTTCAAACCTTCATACTACACATAGATGGTCCTCATTAAGTATACAACATACTCTAATAGTTATCTTACCTTTAAACATCAAAATACCAAAAAGCATAGCTTAATTACCCTTCTTAGGTTATTTGTACAACCAACACAAAAACATATTAAAATTAGAACCTTGATAACTTTTATTTTACACACTTTATGACATTAAAATACATATTTATAGATTAAACTTGGATTCCTCTACACATTCACTTTCTATGTCATGAGAAAATTCTCCATGTATCAAAAGATATGGCCCAAAAACTAGACACTAGTCTTTCCTTTGTTAAATTTAAATATTTGAATTCAAACTGTCACAATCAAGTTTTGGTATTTTAAAATGAATATCATGCCCTTAAATATTAGATTAAATATGAACCATCAATATTCTTCAAACTTTAAATCATATTGTGCTACTACCTAAATGTTAAACTTTAAACAGTTGACCTCATCTCATGTAATCTTGTAATCTTGACCACATACACACCATTGATCTTATTATAAGGAGCTCAATTTTTAACAGTGATAAACAACTATCACTTTGATCACATCAAATCATTATGAACCATTTATCTCTATTTTTATGAACACCCTCTCACTATTATATCTTATAAGAAACCTAATCTTTACCTTAGATTTACATTAAACTTCAAACACTTGTACTCATCTTGCTGCTTCTTGACACCTTAAAATAAACATGCTCTATTGATATTTTTTTAAGGATCTTGGTCTTTACCTAGTTTAATCATTAAAAAATTTGACCCTTTTGGCTTACTATGCACTGTAGATCTAGGTGTATGAACTCCTATAAACTGTTGGATCTCCATTTGGTCTTAATCTTTAACATCATGGAAAAATGACTAAGTATAGGGACCATTGCTATCTTCTTAGAAGGCCAAATTTTCACATTCATAAATTTTACCTCCCTCACTCACATGTTCTCAAATTTAAACCATATAAAGTAAGAAAATAATGAACAAACCCATATGACCATTTCTTCCTAAAACATCCATGTGTGTAAGATATGCCATCACCAAACTATTTACTTGGCTATTTTTTGTACTTAGAAAAATAATGTATTTGAGCTCATATTCATTTCATACTATCAATATTCAATGTGATGAGACACGTACCATTATATCTACCTTTAAAAATTGATTAAGTGTTGAAACTTAGTGTACTTTTGTTGGAGGGACCAACTTTGCACATTAGTAACTTTGGTTGCTCTTAGTCACATGGTCTAAAAATTAAACCATGTGATATTAACACATAGGAAAATACATCCATATATCAATAAAATAATATAAACCTCACAAGTGTGAGATATTATGACATCAAAATTCGTCCTCATATTTTCTTTCCACATTGAAAATTTGGCTAAGTATGGGAAAACACTATCAAACTACTTGAGAGCCCTAATTTGCACTTTCATATCTTATGTTCTGCTTCATCGTATGACATAAAATTTAGAAAATATAAAATATGAAAAAAATTGATCATAAACATATGACCAACTCCCCCTGACTCATCCACATGTGTGAATGTTAACATCATCAATTTACTCACTCAGATTTATCTATCACTGGACCTAAAAGGTCTAGATGAAAACTATGGACTACTAGATGAATTCCAATCCTAAACACAAGAAATGAAAGCAAAAAATACATTTTATGGGACCTATTTCATATCCTTAAATAATCATATTCATACCTAATCATCCCTAACCATGCCAAAATAGAATATCAACCAAGACTACTTCAAGCATATTAGGACAAACACATTTCACACTTTGTCATTGTCACTTAGACTATCAAGGCCCTTCATCCACTCACCTAGACACATCCATTAAATCACCATGAAATCATTGACAACTCTCCAAAAATAAGTTCCCTCACTCTACCCAAGAAATCTTTTGTGTGTAAGGTTTTTATATAGTAATGCCTTCAAGAATCTATTAAAGTAATGTTATAATTCCCATTTGATACCAATATTCACACCAAGCCAAGATAAAGAAAATCAAATCCATACGTGACCATTGGATAAGTGTTACCAATATGGATAGGCATTGATAAAATTCTCTAATGTCATAGATCAAGTATGAACATCTACTATGCTAACAAGTTGACATCAATTTCGACAAGGGAGGTAAAAATATTTTGTGTTTTTATCTCTATTTTTTTTTAATATTTTTCATTATGTTATGCTCCCACTATTTATTAAGAAAGAGTGTTTAGTTTCATTTTATTATTATTCATGTATTTTTATTATCTTCACTAACAAGGAATTAATCAACATTTATGTGTTCTTCAGACTCCTAAGATACATAATGGCATGTCTGGTGGGACCATGCATCCTATATGGAAAAAAATAATGATGTGAAACCTTTATATTTCCTAAAAAGAAAATTTAGTTATTCAAGTTTAGAGTTTTGTGTTTAAAAATCCCATCATTATATTTTGTTTATAATCAGTGACTTCACCCTATGTAAGTAACAACTTCACCATTTCCATCCACCATTTGCAATCTTTATTTTGTATAAAATGGAAACTTTGAAATAATAGCATTAACCTATATAATGGTGACATTATTGAAATGGAATAATGACATCAACCTTGTTAAATAGTGGATTTGAAGGTATATTTATAAATTATTTTAGTGACATCTCCTATTTTTTGAGTTATATTATTGACTATGCCAAGCCTAATCAAGGAATTCACCATTGATTAATGGTTACTTTTCCAAAATCTAGTTTATATTTATCTATGCCATAGAGAAAGCAATGAATTCAAAAAAATAGATGGCTTCACTCTATAATCCATAAATGACAAGTTTCCTTTGTGTTTTTAGATTCACATTTTGGCCTAAAGACAAGATAACCCCATAATGTTTTTAAAGGAACCAAGGTGGATAAAGATAGGCCTAAACACCTTTAAGTCTCAAATACACTTTCATTTTAGTGCTTAAAATTAACTGAACCAAACTTATCTTTTCATATTTCAAGTTTTTACAAAAGCAAATAAGTCCAAGGGGTCAAAAATTCATTCAAATTTGATTGGGTGATGTAAAAAGAACATCCACTTTAGTTTAAATATTGTAAGAGATTTTATCTTTTTTTTGTTCTTTTTTTATTATCTACTTCAAAGTTCCTATAGTAAATTCTTTATTTGTGGCAAACAAAAAACTATTGTGTATGTTCTCCCCCATCTCCTTTAGGTAACTTGAGTGACTAAAAATTATTTGTTTATTGCCTTATTTATTTGGGTCTTGTTAGAAATAATGTCTTGTATGCTCTGCCCAAGATTTGAGTGACTTGGGTGACCTAGAAACAAAATCTAAAATATTTCCAAATTTTATTTATTTATTTTCTTGCATTTGGCTTGAGGGCAGGATTTCATCACCTCACAAGTTCTTTAGGGATGTATTGATCTAGGGTTCATCTCCCAACATCACACCAAAACCACTCCAAGGTGGGGTATATACATTAGACACATGATACTAGGATTTCCTAGGACTAAGTGGTTAGCCTTCTAATCCTAATGAAAACTTAGGTTAGTTCATGATAAACATCAGACTTCACTAAGTAGTACATGGTTGAAATTGTTGTTAAAAGGAATAGACCTTTACATAGTAAGTTATAAAGTTTGAACCCAATTGACATGATGCACCCTATGTTATCCACACTTGGGACCATTTAGTGTGTTTTAAAACTTATAGATTTAAGTCAACCCTACTTGCCATAGAATATCTTACTAAATTTTGAGTGCTTTACACTCTAATTTCATGTCACATATAAATTCTTAAGAGACAAAGGGAGGCCTAAAAACTCTACCTACACCTATTATTTAGTTTTTTTTATTTACACTTAATTCTTTTTTATCATTGGTATATCAATGAAAATTTTGGTAGAAGTTATGCACATCTTGTCAGTTATAGGGATAAGACAAGCCATTAGTGCTATCTTTATTTTCTTTATTTCCACATCTTTTGGGTCTAAAATTATTTATTTGTATTTCCAAGTTGAAATGAGTCATACCTTGTCTAGATACTTTTTTCACTGATTATAAATGCATTTGGTAAATTAATACCTTAGCCATAGACAATTTTTAATATTTTGTGTTACCTTTTATTACTGATTATAACCACCTTTGGGCAAATCAATATCATATGGATCCATTTTATAATATTCCATATGTTGAACAAAGGTTGGACCCACTACCATAGTATTTAATGAGTGTACCATCCTATCTAGGCCAAGAATAAGAGCAAAAATCAAAATACCTTGCTTAAGTGATGCTTATTATTAAACAAAGACAACAACAAGAACCCTACTATGTTAAGACACCATCATATACAAGTTACAATCCATAATTTTTTATCACCATTTATTATATAACAAAGATGATATTCTAGTTATGGAATTAGAAGTAGGAGCCAAAATCCCACAAGATTTCCCACATGAAAGTATAACTAGAACTGTTGGTAATGTGTTTCAAAAATAATACTTCGAATAAGAATCAACTAGCTATAATAAAGCTTTAGTTAAAATGATTCAATAGAGACAAAGTATGTGTTGGGCCCCTAATTTTATTAAGTATGGGATATGTGCTAGCATGACAAATGTCATGACATGAGGTAATCACTTCGCATGATTGCTATTTTGATATATTAGCACTAGTTGGAGGAATCAACACACATTTTATGCCAACTGATAGGTGAGTAACTAGCGTCTAGATCTTTAGGGAATCCTCTATGAGTGGTAACATGTGGTGACCATAGTGTAAAGGGCATAAGGTGATGTAGCTAGCAGAATGATTAATAAAGGCTCCAGATCAATGCCTGACATGTGCTCTCCACCTTAGAAAAGAGATGCTCTTATATGTTATAAAACCAACTCAAACCAGTGAGAAAAGGGATGTGACATTGATGCAATAAAGCTATATATAAATGGAACTAAATTGTTAAGACCACAATTAGTATTAGGATTAGTATGGATGCCTTTGAGGCTCCAAATTGTAGTGCCCAATCTTGCCTATGAGCCTTTGGGCCATTAATTACTTTGAAGTTAAGCATATAATATATTTTTATTATAAGTATTATAGACTCTATTCTATATTTTAACTTTGATTAATGAATAAGGTTGTTATGCATCATACAGTGTTCATGGTTTATACTTCCTTAATTTTGATTAGTTGAATGCCAATGAATGTAATAATCATAATGTGGTAATTCTAGCCTAGTTATGTTAATTAATGTGTATTCAATATTTTGGTTTATGATGTTAATGGAATCTTTATAAATTATGATGACATTATCATACCATGTAGGAATAGCTTAAGTGTGTAAAAGGTCATGTGCTAATTTTTCTTTTACTAATAAGCACTAGCCTAAGTATGAATAAATGGAGTGAAAACAATCCCTCAACCCTTCAAAGTGCTCAAATAATGCTAATATTAGTGAAAAAATGGCTTACGCCCTTTAGACTATAGAAACACTGTGATATAGGCTTGCACCACTATAACTAGAACTAGTCACCCAAAATAGGCTTGCACCTATAGACCATCAAGCTTAGCCAAAAAAGTCTTGTGCTAATGAATCTACCAAAATCCTATGGTAGAATGACCAAGTCTTATGATTGAATTCTTGCATCATGGCACAACTATCCCAATGTGGGCCCCAATTATTTCTTTGCTACACTTTGGGTGAGTGCATAAGGCTTGCACCTTATGTGAATTGATGCCAGTGTAGTAGAGTGATAAATGTTGAGTGTCATAGGAATTTAATATGTTTGCAACTGATTGTAACAAGTCTAGAATTGACTTGGACAACTGAATAAGTGTTAGACTTGATATTTGACACTCCCTTTTCTACAACATTTTGGTTCCATTGCTAGGATCTATTGTAGCATAGAATTTCACTCTTGTGGGAGAGTTTTTCAGGCTTTCTCACTCCCAACTATAATATTGGAACAACCTCAAACTGTGGGTATCTTGTAGTGAGGTTGAACCTTTGGAGAAGGCTAGATTCCTCTTGGTATATTTTTTGAATGTAGCTATTAAGAGGGGGGTGAATCAATATACAAAAATGCACATTAAATCCCAAACTAAGCCTCAATCTCTCCCTTATCCAAGGTGATTTAAAAGATATTATTATGGTATGTAAGGATAACAAATATAATTTAGATCTAGGCTACACAACCTATCTATGCATCTAAAAGACTTCTCCATAAGACAATATCTATATCTCCAAAAAATGTATGGAACTATAAGATTTATTCCTCAAGTAGAATGGTCAATAAGTAGATGTTAATTCACACTTATTATTCTTCACTTCTCTATATTCAAATGGTTGGAAATGAACTTGTCTATATAGGTAGATCTTTCCCTAAATCTTTATGAAAATTTTGGATTTATAGGGTTGGCCATGATCAACCCAATGTATTTTCAAGGATAATTCACTAGGTCTAAGCTAGGTCAATCATAAGGCTAATAAACCTAAAAAGTGAAAACTACCCTAAATATTATAGGGTTGGCCATGGTCAACCTAGTTCAAGTGATAGCTAAAAAGGGATTTAAGGTAAGAAAAGAAGGATGGAAAGAGGAAAATGACTAGATTAGGTAAGACTGAGAAGAATAAGCTTAGGGTTAATGTTTTTATGAGGTACGTGTGTAGATGGAAAGTGGAAAAAGGGACAACAATCTTATGAAGCACCGATGGTCTGCCCACCCATTTCTTAGTGCACCCCTTAAGGAATTCACTTAGAGAGATTGAGACTTGATAGTTTCTTTCAAGATACAAAGTGTTAGTAATTAATAAAAGTTTTAAAATATCATGTGTATACATATGCCCCACTCAAAGCTCATCACATGTCACATAAGTGCAACATGAAATGGTGATTTAGGATAGAATATGATAACACACAATGTTGATGCTAAGTAAAGTTCAGTGAGAAAAAAATAAGATAAATAAAAGGATAGAATTTAAAAACACATACCTTTACTTACCTTAGTACTATAAACAAAGAAGTAGATTGTAAGAGGAAGTGAAGGCATCTAGTGTGAAGAACACTACGCAAACCTATAGAAGTTAGTGCAAAAAATAGCCAAAAATTGAATTTTTTGGAAGATAAGCACATGACATTGAAAAATAATATCTACTTCTTCATGAAACCAATGCATTTTATGGATTTGAAAATGGATGAGTAAAACCAAAGATATAGGCAAACAAGGAATCTACAGGATAATAACTAAAGAATTTGAATTGCTAAAAGTGGTTTTAAAATAGGGGAAAAGATAAGTCATTTGTTATTTTAACTTGTTAATGAGAGAAAAGAGATAGTTGGAGATAAAAAAAGCTAGGACGGTGAGGAGATGATAGGCTAGACAAGGAGAGGCTCTAGAGGTGACGGTAGGTGCACTACAGGTATGCAACTATGAATCTCAAACTAGTTTTTGAAATTTGTTTTGAATTAAGTAAATTTTTAGTAATTTTGAATTTTAAAAAATTTTAGATATCAAAATGAGACAAAATTAAATTCTAGGGGCATAAAATAAGAAGACAATAAATAGGTTTAGAATAATTAGGAAGAAAACTATAAAAATGCACTTTTTAAGGAAAATTCAAGGGGTCAGTAGGTAGAGTGAATGAGGTCATCCTAGTCAATCCAGATACATTCTAAGGCTAAAACTAAGAAAAATACATAGTGCCTACCAAATAGGTATATGTCAACCCTATACATTCTATAGGCTAACACCTTGATGTAGTTTACTAGCTAATTCACAAGGTCCAAATTGATAATGCAACACTAAGAAGGGGGGAAACAAGAGGGTTGACTAAGATTTTGGAGTCAACCAAGGCAAAATAAGGAAATTTTGGTCAAATAAATTTGATGAAAGAATGAGAATAAACACAAAAAAGCATATAGAAGGCTGAAGAGGGCTAAAATGGCTTAAAATGACCAAAGGAGGAAAATAAGGACCAAGTAAGCTAGAAATAGGGTAAAATGGATAAATGAATAAGTTTAAAAGCAATTAGGCTTGTTTTTGATGTAAAAATGTAAAATGAATATATTTTGACTATTTATGACATGAAGAAACTGATACATCTTTTATTATTTCTTGGTTGTATAAATGATGGAAATTCTAGAGATTAGTGGATATGGCCTAGTTACCAATGTTATTAGAGTGATTGTCAAATAGAGATAGGGCTATAATAGTATCCATAGGTTTAAGAGGCATAGCTAATATGTGCAAGATCCCCTTGAGTTTGGATTTGTTAGTCATGTTCCTCAATTGCTAGAAATGACTAACATCATATGGGAGGTGGATGGGGATGTGATAAAGGTGGACATCACACTAGAGGATGTCCATACCATCCTTGGGTTAACCATAGAAAGAACACCAGTGAACACAAGGATACCAAATAGCATAGAGGAGAGGAGGGCCTTATCCATGTGGGTTATAGGCTTAGAGATGATTTTGAGAGGCCAGAGAGTTGGTATGGATGATGTATATACATCATATATTCTAGATATATAAAAATATGTGACATGACTTATGACATAGTAGGTCCTATGTCATAAGTTAGATGATAAGGTATAACTATTCATGGTAGCCTTAAGCAAGATGATGCTAGAGGAGTGATTATATATAATTTGGGGTCTATCATTTGGTCCAAATCATAAATGATCTATATGAGATGTTGGTTAGAGGGTAGAAGACAATAGGACTAATCATATTACTAACAACTTGGATATATGAGAGGTTTCTTATGTATCAGCCAGTTGGGTTTCACCATGTAGTAGATGATAGGTCACCTTAGGTATGGAGATAAAGGGAGACTAGGTAGCATAGGCTATGCCCCATGTGCCAACATTGTATTCAGTGAGATGTATAAACATTATGTGGTAGCCATATGGAGACATAACAATTACATGGATGAGCTGGCACATTATTGCACTAGTGATAGCTAAGATAGAGGTTATTGGACACTACACATGGTGGAAAGAGCCACATATAATGGCATAGGTACTAGGATAGATGGGCCTACCTCATTTAGTGACACTGATACTGATGCTCAAGTAGTGGGATCAACATGTAAGAGATTCACAAGGGAGGAGAGGACTTAGACCATAAATAGTAAGACCAACACTTAGACCATGTTGTGAGTGACCATGGACTAGTCAAGCATGATGGGGATAAAAGAAAGAGGATAGGGAAGTAGAGTAGAGATACCAAATGTACCACTACATATTCCATATTAGGAGGATCTATGACCACTGAGGATATAATGGTGATAGAAAAAATAGTAGATAATAGAGATTGATTCCATCCCTAATGAACTAATAAAGGAGCTAAATAAGGGGTGAATAACATAGAGACCATGCAAGCTTAGGTTGAGATGGATGTAAGCTATGATAGAGGGATTTGAGTTAAGGAGGTATCCCACATATGAGGTACTAGGAGGCCATGTAGATGGGGATACTATGCTAGGTAGTCATGTGGATGGTGACACCATAATAGCCAAGATGTAGATAGGTAAGAAAAGATGGTTAAATTATTTCTTTAATTTTTTATTTGCAAGTAGATGTAGATAGATATAACAGTGATATAATATCCATTTGGTTTTATTTTTTAGGTGTTTTTGAGGATGCAGAGGAGAGATAGGGGTCCTTGGTAAGGGGATAACTCTATGATGCCCTGGATGAGACTCTGTAGCCATATGATCCTACTACCTTAGAGGACCCTAGCATACCATCTACCCTAGCTTAAGTGAACTAGTTTAAAATAACTGAGGAGGTAGTGAGATAGCTATGGGCATAGAGAGAGAGGATGCAACCACTAATATATATGGGTGGAGGCAAGATGTAAGCATGATAAGCCCTGGTTGAGGAGAGAGCTACACATCTATCTATAGTAGTGTAGGTGATTTATATCTAGACTCAATTTTGGAGTCATAGGTGTGGTTAGTGCACATATAGGGATAGGTAGAGGGTCTAAGATCCTATATGGCCTCCTTATAGCATACTATTTGAAGGAGTTAGACTAAGACCTCAATAGGCATCATGGCTAGGCCATGAGATAGACATGATGGGACCCAACCATAAAGCTAGAGCATTGTATATGTTGTATCAAAACTTATGAGATATATATGGATCATTTTGGCATATTATTATTGGTTGTGTATGTTATCATTATGTGTTATTCTAGTTTTTCATTATAGTTTTGGTTATAGATGCTTTGGATATATTTATTTCTAGCACATGTATTTAGATTTATTGTATATGCTATAGGAAATATGTGAGATGTGGTTTCTATTCTAGCATTATGAAAAACACATGCATGATTAAAAAGAAATAAGAAAAAAGGACTTGGAAAAATATAATTAATCAATAAAATGTATGACACACTTTTTCAAGCTAGAAAATGTGTAATAACAAAAAATGACTAAGTATACAGAACCGAGAAATGAAAAAACAAGATGGTAAAAAGGTATTTGTTTTTAAACCAAAGTGAAAGATTTTTGCACCAAATTAAAACTAGTAAAATTATACTAATTTGTGTTGGGAAGTATGAAAATAATGTAATAAAATGGAAGGTATGTAAAAGGGCACAAATGGTATAAAAATAAATGGATTAAGTCAATAAATTATACTAAATCATGCTGGAAAGTATAAAAGAAAAACAAAATTGAAAAAATATTGGTCTTAAATTGATCACACTAATTCAAGCTAGGAAGTATGAAAATTCAAGAAATGGTTGTATTATTACATGTACTCAAAAAATGAGAAGATAAAAAAGTAAAAGAGAAATTAAGTAAGAATAAAACATAATAAATCAAGCTAGGAAGCATGTTAATGACATGTAACTTCATAATCAATCAAATCTTATCTCATATTTGACACATGTAATTTTGGATTGTGACTTGGATATTAGAAAATTTTGTGAGGAATGTCAGGTCCTATCTATAGTCTTACACTACAAATCACAAAGAGAACACCATTGGGGTGGACTGAATAGGAAAAATTACGTAATCAAGGATGTAGGTAATAGGAAGAAAAATATGGTAATTTGTGACGATGGTTGGGTCATATCCATGGTCTTATAATGCAACTCACAAATGAAATCCCAAGGGGAGTGATCAGTATAAAAAATAATATTTATCAAGAGAAAATATGAGGGATATAGGGGATGAAAAATGGAGTGTAAAAAGTAAGACTTAGGATTCTTATGATAAGACATTAGGAGACAAGAGGCATATTAAGGACATGAGAAAACACTAAGTGACCAGTGGTTGTCTATGTATAAAAGAAACCTATTTTCTACAGACAAAAAGATTTTTAGGCAAATAGGCATTCTACTAAGATCAACTAATGAAGGTAGATTGGTACAAGAAAATAAAAATGAACCTACCTTCCCATGACATGTTCCTTATTATTCAAGACCCCTTATAGAGCCATCGGTGTACTACAAAGATTGTGTACTTACATGAGAAATTAGGTAGCACTAAAATATATTTTTTATTCTCCTTTTCTAATCTATTGGACTAATACACCCCAAACGACCTCAACTCTACCATGAGGCCAAATGTGGAGTTTGAGATTTGACTAGAAGAAGGAGATGTGCTTTTAATCATGTCTTTTAGTGTGATTAGAATTTTAAGAATAATTTTTCCTTTGATATCATTGCCTTTTGTTTAAATCATTTGGATTTTAACTTTTTATGGCTTTTTAAGATTCCTCTTCCATACATATTTGGAATGACCAATCATGAGAGATGTAGTGATACACATGAATGAGTTTTAGGCTAAGGATAAATGAAACTAAGTAAACAAAGATAAAGATTAAGCAGGATACTTAGGCTTGACAATGAACTAACATGTGATCTTAGGTCTCAATCGTGTACATGCTTAGTTTATGGAAAAAGGAAGAAGGGAAAAAGGAGATCCAAAAAGTGGATTAATGTAAGGAGATAATACTAAGTAGGATTGTTTTCTAACTAATCATGTGTTAAAAAGGGAGATAATGACCAAAGGGAATAGGGTTTGTATAACCAAGCCACAATGATAATTAACCATGAAAAATGGAGATAAAAAAGTAAAAAATCATGAAGAAAGAAAAGAGTTTTGATAAAAACTTAAGAAAGAGAAAGAAAGAAAGACAGTCATATACAAAATATAAATGATAAGATAAACAAGATATAGTACAATCAAGATCACCATATATGATAAATGTTTTTTACATAGTGTCAAATGATACAATAAATAAATAAAGATAAAATTGGAGTACATGTCCAACCTAAATGAAAATGTGAAAGAACCATGAATGTGCTCATAAACACTGATAGATATGTCCACACAAATTATGCAAGACATTAGATAAATCTCTATGAAGATGGATATGAATAATTGCTAATGTCTCATCAATCTTTAATGAATACTAGGAAAATACTTCTTTTATAATCTCCTCCATATAAAAATCATGAATTCTCAAAGGATCATGCTAAGGAGGGAAATTAGGCAAGGGATTCTTAGGATAATGCAAGGAATTAAACTCTATAAGAGATGAAAGAATCACCCATGGAGAAGGATCCATGGGTGAGGGAAGGTCTATGGGTTAGCAAAGGTCCATGGGTGAAGGAATCATAGGTGGAAGCATAGAAGGGGATGAAGGGACCATAGGAGGTGATGGAACCACTGGAGGTGAAATAATGGGAGAATAAAGAGGATCCTTCTTATGAGAATGAATTGTGGGAAGACTGGTAGAAGGTCTAGGAATGGCCATAAGGTGATCCTTAAGATGTTTTTGAAGGATGCAAAAATGATCGGTATGATGGGTGCCACATATATGCCATAGATAATATACCTCACCATACTTAAGTAGATATTTAGGAAGTACCTTTAGGGGAGTTATGGCTTTATCTGATGATAGGGAATAAGGATGTAAGGTATTCATATATTATCCCAACTTACAATAATGTGTGGAAGAGTGGTTAGCTATTCCATGGAAGCAAAAAATATGCTTGTGAGTGGTTTTAGTAGAAGCATTCATAGAAGGAGGTAAAAAAGGAGTATAAAAAGCCAGAGAACACTGATTGGCCCATTTAGTGGGTAAAGGAGCCATCTTAGGAAATGAAAGCAAACCATTACGAAAGAAGGGTGATGATGAGGAATGAATAGAACTAGGCTCAATAGAAAGAGTAGTGGAGTCAAAAATAGGGGTAGGATCAACAATAGTGGGAGTAGAAATAGGATCAACTATAGCATGATCAAGAAGAGGATCAACTATAGTGGCCTCTACTAAGGGAGGAGTGAAATCTGTAGAAGGTCTAAGAAGAGTTACACTAACCTTAGGGGTAAACCATCTACGAGGGTCAGGGTACCTAGAAAAATAATAAGGCCTAATCGTAGCATGATCCACGAGCATAATACTACATGGATACTCAAAAAATGGAGGTGTTAGTGCCATCTCTACCCTATAATAAAGGGGAAAATAAAAAAATTGTGAACTATAACTGAAGGAAAATGATGAGATGCATAAAAATACTCAAGTAAAGAAGAGTGATATCATACAATCTCAAAATCACAGGCCTATACAAGACCACCTAATAATGGATCATCTAAGGAGTATCCATCATTGTAATCTAAGGTGTGAAGATCAATGACATAGGTAGGGATAACCTTGTCATTTGATGAATCATGGTGAATATAATGCCTAGTCTTGGTCAAGACTATGGTAATGTCATCACAAGGAGGCTTGCAAGAGTGAGGTTGAAAAGAAGTAGGAAGCTATGAGATGAGATGAGGTAAGAGATCAAAATTTTTGATCTTTAACTTAATCTCATTAGGATCATCATCATCAAAGTCTAATAGGTTGGGAGGAATGCTACCAATGAGCTCAAGATGCCCACTATAACCTTAGGTTGAGTTAACAAGAAAGTTGAGACATTGTGACTCATAAAATGGAATGCTAGGAAAAGGCTAAAGACTAGGAATCTTGAATACACCATGATCTTGGAATTGTTCAAAATTCCAAGGGTTAGTATCACCTTGAATCCTATAAATGGATCCATTATGAGGGAATTTAATGCATTGATAGGTGGAAGAAGTAATACCTCTCATGCAGTGAGTCCACAACTTACCAAGAAAGATGTTATAAGAGAGAGGGAAGTTAAATATCATCACCTTCACATAGATGGTGATAGGTGGGATGGTAATGAGAAGCCACACACAACCTAGAAGAGGCATTTTCCTTCTATCGTTTCCTTGGTAGGTGCTACATGTAGACTTTATATTGAATTTTGAATACCCAAAAGTCTTAATAAAATCAAGAGAAGTGACACACATGCTATAACCCTCATCAATAAATGCATGCTTACTTGGATATCTCTTATTTGGATGATAATGAATAAGGGAGGATCATCCACATGAAGAAAAATATCATCAAGAATCATAAAATCTATGGGAAATTTTAAGGAAAGAGAAGTGTCTATAATTTAATAAATGTTGATAGACATTTCTTCACATTGTTTTAATATACTATCTTCAAAACCAAAATTTGTTACCTCCTATCTTGCTAGAGAGGATGAAGAAAATTCATCTTGAATAGTAGCTGCATGAGATGGTTTATATGATGAGGAAAATTCCTCATAAACTCAAGTAATGGAACCTAGGATGGGAGATTAGTGAGATTTATAATGGGATCCCACTCATCATAGCCCATAAGAAGGTTACTAGATATAGGTGTGTAATGGTTAAGCAGGTCCTTAGAAGGAGGAGCAGAAGTGCATTGAAATTTTTATTGATAAGAATGAGAAGAATATTTGAAACAAGGTTGTAAATCATGTTGAGATGATGAAGTAGTTGATTCAAGTTGATTTTGAGAATTGGAAGAAGAAGTGTTAGTAGAAATTGGATTATCATTAGTGTTAGAAGATAATGGAAGAATGGTAAAAATAGAATGAGAAGTTTTATCCAAAGAAGAATCATAAATTGGATCATCAAAGGTAATAAGGTCATCTTGTCTAAACTCATTTAAATGAGATGTATAAAAATCTTGGATAACATGATATGTTCTAGATGAATGAGGAGTGTAGATAGGCCGGGAATAAATGAAATTCACTACCCTTCACATATTAGTCATGATAACTACATTCTCTTTACAAGTTGGTTCAATAAAACTTTGTACATTATTGGTGGAAGGGGTGGGATTATCTTGAATCATTTGGTGATTAGGAAGAGGGTCTTTATAGATAGATAAATGAGCATTTACTTGATTTAAGGCTTGATATTTGTCATGTGTTTTATAATCATTGAAATCAATTTTATAATCTCATTAACACTTGAAAATTATGGAATCATGATCAAAATTAAGACCAAGAATAAAATCCATAGATAAATTATGAAGTTGTTTATAGGTCTCATGAGAATGACCCCAACGATCATGAAACCAACAAAACTTTTTAGGATCATACCCAGATTTCATAGGATGAGTAGGGTCAAGCTCTTATGGAAGAGGCTTGGGTAGATGCTTAAGCAATTTAGTTGAGGATAGAGGTTTGTGAACATTGATGTTATTTGGTGAAGAGAAATGAGGATTAGTATATTATTGAGAAGGGGGAGCTGGTTCCAAATATTGGTTAGGAATGATATCTTGAACATTGTGAATAATGTCATAAGAATCAATAACCCTATCATTGGTAATATTGTAGTTTTTTTATTTAGTAAGAGATGAGGACCCGTAGAAGGTTGGGGTGGATCTAATTGATGCATTAGGAAATATTGATGTTTAGATTGGTCAATAGCCTCCTCTAAGGTACATAGAGAGAGAACTTGGACTCGATATTGTAATTTAGGAAAGAGGGCATTGGTAAAGAGATCAAAAATATTGTCAAAAGCCATGTTATGTTCATATTTAATTGAAAAAGTCTTCCATATTTTAACAAATGCTTGAGTGGTTTCTTTTTTTTTTTTTTTTGTAATTTATGAAATGGGATAGATAAAGTGTTTTTGGTAAGATTATTGGTTTGGAATTCTTACACTAAAGCATTCAATAAATTCTCCAAATAGTAATGGAATGTGGCCTACGTTGATTGTACCAATCCAAGGCATCACTTGTGAGGCTTGTGGCTAAGATATTGGTAGAAAAATAGGTGTTTAACTTGACCCAATCCTTATAAATATTTTCAAATGGATTAAGATGAAGGTGGGATTGGTTGATCCATTATAATAAATTGCAGGTGTTATACTCATATGTCAATGTTAGTAATTTGAGTAGTGAGAGGTTCATTTTACAGATGACTGATGGTTTTTTTTACCAAAGGAGGTTGAGGAATGAGATTTACTTGAGAATATCAAAGAGGAGTAGGGGGAAAACTCTAGTTATGTGTACCTCAATCCATTGGTTGTGGATGAGATTGAAGGTAGAGAAGGTGGTTTTGCATTCTCATCATTTTATTTGTATTATGAGCTTGAAATAGATTCATTTGATTGAGAGTTTGCAATAAAAGTCTATGTGCTTAATTAGCATTAGTGGAAGAATTAAGGTTGGAATTAGTGGCTTAGGTACCCATATTGGTGTTGGTAGGAACTTGAGAAGAATTATGAGAGTGATATGCACTAGTGGAGAAATTTACTTGGGTAGTAAAAGATGGACTAGTGAATGGTTGAGAGGAAGAAGCAATAGAAGCATGATTGCCTTGGGTAGAAAATGAAGCACTAGTATATGGATTAAGGAAAAAGGATCTTAGGAGAGGCCCACTAGATGTAGAAACTACCATTTAGTTTAAGATACTAGGCATCGAGGTAGAAGAAGTTAGAGAACAAAAAGTCATGGTATGAAAAGGGGTCATATCAAAGGAAGAGGTTGAGAACCAAAGAAAGTGGTACCCATAAATCTTATTGAGAATGTAGGAGTAGGTGAGTGAGGCTCTTCAAATTGAACACTAATCATAAGATTGTAAATGGTAGAAGGATATTTTCCTCAATGTTGAGTAAATTTAGAGATAAAGAAAAGCATTTTGGGAGTGTACTCTAACTTAGGTTGATCTTCTAATGAGAAAATAGGATTATGTTGAGAAGAGGTATTAGGATGGCTCCCATAGCTCATTGTACATGTGGCGATATAAAAATTAATAAATATAAGAGAAGATCCCTACTCTATCTATGGGAGGCCCTATGAGGATTGGTAAGATTCATCATGTCTATTGACTACAATTCAGTGTCACTATCAAATAAAAAGTTCATGATGAAGGGAAATGAAGTAATATAAGAAAACAAAGAACTAGGAAATGAATGAAAAAGTATAGGTTCAATTGGGTCAACCTGACACAAAAATAGGGGCCATAAAACTATACAGGGTCTACTAGGTAAATCCAGTATAATACATAGAGATTAGTAAAAGAGGCAAAAGGCATTGTAGATAGTATAGGGTTGATTAGGTTGATCTTGTATAGTGTACATAGGCTAAAAAAGGTACATGTTTGATTGGGTTGACCTAGTACAATAGATAAGGAAAAAAAAAGAAAGATAACAAGTTATGAATTAAAATAATACATGTTTTGTAGTTAGTCTAAGAAAGTAAGATCTGAAAGAAAACACATAGTCAATTGGATCAACATTGGCCAATCCAATTGAGGCACACAATACAAAACCTTGCACTAACACTGGCTAATGCAATTTTTTGCACACACAATTGAGCAAAGAGTAAGCAATCAACTTGAAAAGAAAGGAGCTAACTAATTGGTCAACCTAAGACATTTTATTATATTTTTTAAGAAATAATTTTAAATGTGATGGGAAGTTGGTTGTAGAGAAAGGAACTAGATAAAAATCTAAGGATGGTTTTAAGTAGTTTGGGTTGAAATGGATTGTAGTGGCAATGATATAGGATTGGTATGAGTCCTACCCCCTCACTTCACACATCATAGCAATAAGGGTGTCAGGTGCTTAGCTAGAATATATCATTAACCATGCTTTATACTTGACCAGAGTATCAAGTCAAATTTCCCCTTGGTGATGAAATCCAAGTAGGCTGGCCTTGGGTAGACAAATGTTAAAGTGCTTTTTTGGATCATGTGATTTAGCTGTGTTTACATAAAATAGAAATAGTGAAACTAAATGGTTAATTTTAAAAACCTCCTAATTAGATTATGTGAGCTATTCTAAGCATGCAAGTAACAAGAAAAGATAAGTGTGAACTAATTACTAGTATATAGAGATTAATTCCAATTTGAAACAATGTATAGTGTTGTTGACACTATATGCAAAAAATATAGAACAAGGTCAATGGGGTCAAACTTGTACTATGTAAGCAAGGTCTAAAAATGTATAAGGTCAGATACGGTCAACCTAGTTATTCATACATCATATAAAACTAGGTTGAAAGGGTCGATCCAGTTGACTGTGCAGGTGTAGTTTTGAAGACTACAAATTGTGAAAGGAAAGATAGAAAAAAGAGATAGATAGATAGATAAAAAGGAACCTTATTAGATCATATCTATTAATAATGAATGTTATTAGTCAATAACCTTGGAATACACTTTAAAAATATGCTAATTGGGTTGACTAGGTTGATCAAGCTTTGTATAATCTTGTTTCCAAGTGCATGGAATGTATAGGGTCAACCTTGGTCAACCTAGTAGATAAATATGGATTCCTAAAAATGTATAGGGTCAACTGAGTCAACCTAATAACTTAAACTATAAGTATGGAAAATTTTACTAGGTCATTTGAGTCGATTTAATTACCTATTCCTAAAAACTTGTGCACAAAGATTAGAATTGGGTCGATAGAGTTGATCAAGTATAATAAATATATGATAAAAAGAATGATAAAAATAATGAAAGAAAGTGAAATAAATCCTACAAGGGTTAGTTTCAAATTAATTTCACTAGAATGTATGCAATAAAAAATGCATCGTGTCTATAAATCAATCCTAAATTGGAAAAAAAAGATCATACCTACACTTTTGATTGGGAATACATTTTTTAAGTGGGAGCATGACCAATATGGGGATCCAATAAACTTGATAAGGGGATCACTTGTAATAATACACCATGTGAGGTAGGGTTTCAAATCCTCCAGTGTAACACAATCATGTAACAACCCTAAAAGAGTCCTAAGGTTTGATATTTCACTTAATTCTAATAAACAAGAAAGTAACTCTAATCTAGTGCACACCAAAGCTTTTGATGTAAAGTGGGGTTTAAAAAAACCAAACAACTAAAATAAACATGCATAGAAGACATATACTCACATCAATGTATACGCAATCCTAATATATGGAAGAGAGAAACACATCTACATTATCTATCTACTCTTATAAGGGATAAATAAAGTTATGAATACTTACCTTGAAGATGAACCTACCAAGACTCAATCTCTCCATCGACTAAGGTGCTTTGAAAGATATTGTTGTGGTATGTAAGGATAAAAAATAAAAATCAGCTCTAGGATACACAACCTATCTATGCATCTAAAATAATTCTCCATAAGATAAGATCCATATCTCCAAAGAAAGTATGGAACCCTAATCCTTATTCCTCAAGTAGAATGGTAAATAAGAAGATTTTCATTTTCACTTATTACTCTTCACTTATCTATATTCAAATGGTTGGAAATGAATATATATATATATATATATATATATATATATATATATATATATATATATATATATATATAGGTAGATCTTTCCCTAAATCCTTATAAAAATATGAACTATACACGATCAACCATGGTCAACCTAGTGTGTTTTTAGGGATAATTCACTAGGTCTGAGCTAGGTTGGTTAAAAGGATAACAAACCCAAAAAGTGAAAAATACCCTAAACTATATAGGGTCAGCCATGGTCGACCTAGTTCAACCAATAGTCAAAAAGGGAATTAAGGCAAGAAAAGAGGATAGAAAGAGGAAAATGACTAGAATAGGTAGGACTGAGAAGAATAATCTTAGGTTCAATGTTTTTAGGAGATGAATTTGTATATGGCAAGTGGAAAAAGGGATAAAAATCTTATTAACCATTGATGGTCTACCCACCCCTTTCCCTGTGCACCCCTTAAGGCATGCACTTAGACAGATTGAGACTTGAAAGGTTCTTACAAGATATAAAGTTTTAGTAATTAATAAAAGTTTAAATATATTATGTGTATACAAAAAGTATGAACAAGAGCATACATCACATCAACATAGAATCTACCTGGGAAACCCCCTTGGAGTATAAAACCCATTGAACCTTAAAAGATGGATTATAGTATTATAATGACAAGATCCAATTTAGACTAGATGTAATTGATCAAGGAATTACCATCCATTATTTTATTGAGGATAAAATCCCATAAAGAGCTACTACACTTGTCTAGCTAAGAAACCACAACAACTAGACCTTTAACAAGTTTCACATTGTAAGGAGGATTCAACACCCTAGATGTTGAGCAACCACAATAACACCTATGAACAACTATAGATTTGTATTAATGTCTTTAATACTTGATGATGGACCTTTGATTATCACTCTTTACCTACACTCTTTCACACTACTCTCCCTATTGTCCAAAGCACATTACATAATTGAAACAACACATAAAGATCAATTAGGACACATTACATATCTCAACTAATCCCACTCTTCACTCACTCACACTTCAAACTTGAAAGATATCTATTATGATATCAAAAATATGACCTATAAGTCATACACACCATCATAAACTAGATATACTATTGAACCCATCCATTGGGCACATTAAACCTTCACCTTGCCTTCACCCATCATACACTCTCTCTCAAACAACCTCTTGAGCATACTCACTCATTCTGCCTCTTCTAGGATTATTAGGTCCAATGACCTATGTGATCACCTTCATCACCTTAATTAGATAATCATGTCTAATCCTCTTTTCTCTCTACTAGTCTTCATTGACCTATACTTTCTCTTTCTAAGGTTCTATCTTTCACTTGGCTCCACATTTACACTCCCACAATCCTCACACAAAATCTCTCACAAGTCAAGAAACCATCATCTTTGGTTTCACTATTTATAGAGAATTCATGATCATCACCATCTTGGTCAGACAATAGGCATGCCTTAACCCTTAAGGCATCTATCACATTGAGACATAACTCAATACCATCCATAGAGGTTGGCTATAGCACCCATGGGTCACCCTTAAGTAGCCACACCTTTCCAAAATACCCTTATAGCTATATAGGTCTCGTCTAGACCTATTCACCCATTTAATACTTCATCAATAAAAAATAGAACATAATATCACTCTCAATTACATAGTTCCACTCTATATGTCCCTTTAGACATCCTCAAATTATCACAATCAACTTTGATCACTTTTGTGTATGCTGAAACAACTCAAACACTAAATTAGTGAACAAGAACATCATAAATGAATACATAGTAAAATTTTAACCTTTATAAATTTGATTGTACTACTTTTGGATCTTCAAATTCATATTTTAGACATGCCTTGGATTCTTCTACAAATTTAATTTTTATTTCACCATCAAATTCTACTTGGATCAAAAGTTATGGCCTAAAAACCAAAAATTGGTCTTTCCTTTGCAAATTCAAATATTCAAATGCAAATGGTAACAATTAAAACTTGTAAACTATGATCACATCTCATGTCTTTTATACTCAAAATAATCATGCACTATCAATATTCTTCAAACTTGAATGCATAGTGTACCAATGCCTAAATGTTAAACTTCTAATAATTGACCTCATCTCATGAAATTTGGAAACTTTGACTCAATGCACACCATTGATATCTACATGATTTTACTTGCTTTAACACTACTAGATACCTATCACTTTTACCTCTTTACTTTAATACACACCATTTATCTCTATCTATATGATCACCTACTCACTGTTGATCTTTGGAAGAAACTCAATCTTTATTTCTACTCAATGTTAAAATTCAAATACTTCATACCATCTCACTACTTCCCAACATCTTAGAGATAATGCACTCTATAAATGAATCTCAAACTTTACCTTATGAAAAATTGACTATGGGAACCATTACAATTTGTCTGAGAATGCCAACCATGGACCATCATATCTTTTACCTCACTCACTTGCATGTTCTTGAATTTAGACCATATGTTCTCCTTTAAAAAAGGATTCCAACCATTTATTAATAATATCTTTAAATCTTCACATGTGTGAGATATAACACAATTAATATACTCACTTAGATTTTTCTTACCACATAGCCAACTATGTTAAGAACTGTCTGGAAGACCAACTTTGCACATGCATATCTTTTGATGTGCTTCATCACATGACCTAAAATTTAGCACATATAAAAAAGGTATTAAAAATAAACAAACCCACATGATCATTTTTTTTTAAACATCTATACATGTGAGATATTCCATCACTAAATTACTTACTTGGCTCTTTCTTGCCTCATGCAAATTTGGCTAAGTATGGGAAAACACTGCCAAACTACCTGGGAACCCAACTTTGCACTTGTACATATTTTGTTGAACTTTGTCACATGATATTAAATTTATTTCATAGTAAATAGGAATAAATGTGATCATAACCAAATGACTAACTGCCCCTGACTCATCCACATGTGGTAATGGTGATGTCAGCAAACTACCTACTTAGATTTTTTGCCACTAGACCCAAACTGTCTAGATGAAAAATATCAACTACCAGATGAATTATAATTATGTACACAAGATATTCAATCATCCTTAACCACTTATATAACCCATTTAACACACTCAACACTTTAGAATCATCCCTAATCATCTCAAACCATGCCAAAATTGAAGATCAACTAAGCATACTTTGATCATACTAAGACAAACATACTGCACACTTTGTCATTATCACTTAGACTAACAAGACACTTCATACAATCACTTATACACCTCCATGACATCACCATGACATCATTTATAACTTTCTAACAATCTCCCCCTTTGTCATTGATGTTAACAACCATCATATAACAATATACAACTCATCTTCCTTCTCTCTTCAAGCATTCTCACAATAGGAACTTTATCCCCCTTTAACACAATGAAAAAGTGGGAATAAAATGATATTGAGAACCTAAAAATACTAAAAATAGGAGAGGACCATCTTAGATATATGATACAAACTCCCCCTTACCTTTAGCCTACCTTTTCTTACTTTGACAACTTCCTCTTACTCCATGCCAACACTCTTTTCAACCAATCACTGTAACCAATGAAGAAAGATCACACAAAGGTACTAAAATCTAATTTAACTCACCAATAAACATTTGAGAGGGAATCCCCCTAATATTTTTGATCCATTTCACCTCTTGAGCATCTTCAAATCTCCATACACCATAAAGAACCACTATACATGCTTACTAGGCTTCTATCTCAAGATACCACAAGGACCACCAATATAACTTAATGAAACTCTATCAAATAGGAGACATGATCTCAAATAACCTAATAAATCTCATTAAAACATAAATACCTTTATCTTTTGGAAATACTAAGTAAAAACATCAAAACTTCATACTAGGCCAATCTAAACTCCTTATAGCCCTACTTGGAACTTTTAGATCCCATAACACTTAGTAGACACACCTTCAACTTCATATATATATCAATCTAATATTACCCCTCAATCATACCAATTTTCATTACCTATCTCATCCTATACAACATACTTATTTCACAAACCTAGTAGCCAATTAGGCTTCCATTTTCACAAAATCCTGAATAACTTGAAATCCATAAGCCTTAAAATCTCTATGAAGCTTGATTTGAAAACACATTTGGCCCATTAAACCTATTGATAAGAATTAAACCTTAATTCATAAGGCAAAATACTTTTATATCACATCCCAAAACCTTATAATCTTAAAATAGAGTCAATAAACCTCCTTCTGGTTAACACCTTCCTCTAAAACTTCTTACACAGCTGGAGACAACCATCATACACTTATGGATAAAAAATTGAGCATCCATATCTTTTTGAACTTTGAATTCCTATACCATGGATTTTGACCTACAACAAGATAGATAAACCTAGGAGCACACAAAAACCTCTATACCTTCTTTCTTAGATTCAACTACTTAGTCCTATGATCCTAAGACTTGACCAATTACAAATATCCCCCTAATTCCATACTTCACTTGGATCATGAAATATTTAACAAGTCTTTAAATATTATCCAATCACAGTCAATACTCTTATAGTGACACCTCATCTTTATAACATAGTGAACTTCCATGGCATACACAACTATTCAATAATCCTTTAACAGGGTTAGCAAGTTATAAAACATAAGCCAAGAATAAAAGCCTTAAACTTATAGGCTCACCTATAATCTACCACAAAATGATATGTAGATAGATATTTGAAACTCACCTTTATACTAGAGCATACAAACTATGATCAACAAGATATGCCTTCTCAAGATAGGACCACTAAGATTTTTCACAAGTTTATTTTCTCCAATAAAAGATAAATATAAAAATAATGGAAAAACATACATTGTTTTCATACCTTCTCTTCAAAAAATATTTGACAACCACAAAGCTTCCTCTAACTGACAAGTGTCTACTTGAAGCTTAAATAGAGATGCCCCTTTGACATAGTGAGACTAAAAGTCCCAAAACTCAGGAGACTCCCATATCTCCATATCTTTCTTTGATTTACAGTCCTACCTCATCATCCAATTGATTTTGAATGGATGATTTACTTTAATCTTTGATTTAGATTTATCAATAAATGCTGACAGTATAAACTCTTGACTTTCTTTCATTTTTGATTCTATTTCCACCTTGGCAAATAATCCATCAAGATTCTTCGACTCAACAAGGTTAGTCTCCTTAGTCTTTACTACCTTGGGTATCCACACCATTGTTTGAATATTCTTGTCTTCTACAAACATCTTAACTACTTGATCCTTGAGTTTATCCTAATTTGTAACATAGCCTTTTAGAGAAACTTTCTTATCAACCTTATGACTAGAAGAATTTGCAATGATTACCTTTGGTTTCCATACTTGAGTTTTTCCATTTTTAGACCTTGTGGGAGTTTTATATCTTTTGACATACCTTAAATACCTATTAACACCATTTGGATATAATATAGAAATATGTCCACTTTTATTATAACTAACACAAATAACATCATTCATACCTTTTGATAGATTTGAACTATGATCAATATTTGGCTAAAACATCCTTCTATCATAACTCTATGAATGTTCATACTTGACTAACTTCATTATACATTCCTTATCTCGATGACCATACTTATTACATGTATAAAAATGACCATGAAATAAACTAGCATACCTTGAAGTATTTGGTTGTCTTTTAGACCTTCTTGTATTGCTTTTAGAGCTTGCATTCTCTTTGACTTATTAAGATTGCTCATGCTCCTTTATTAGTTTTTTCAACTTGGCTATGAGATGTTCATGCTCATTATTTAACAAATTTATCTCAATTTTCATCTCATCAAGCTCACCTTGCTTTGAATTAATTTTGACATTTGCTTCTTTTAACCATGTCTTAAGATGTCTGCATTCTTCTTCTCTTATCTTCAAATTTGCATTATTTCCCCCTAATTGATACTTGAGATTGTTGATATATTTTTCATCTTATTTGAATTTTTTTAATTTTTTTAATTTCTTTTTAGGCTTGCAAATTTTGATTATGACTTTTTCATAATCATCTTTTAGGGAAACTACAATAGTCTCCATTTAAACATATTCAACTCCTTTAGATTTCATGCTTGAACATGCATCCTCTAATTTAATTTAGAGAACTTAGATAGTCTCCTTATCCCTCTTAAATTATTTAACCAAGTCATCCTTCATTCTACATGATTTATCTTTAATATGACTAATCTATTATTCAAAACTTTTGACCATTGATCTCAATTCAAGATTTTCTTTCTTCAACTACTTATCCATCTTGTGCTACTTAGGATCTCTTTCAAGTTGTTAATATTCCTCCAAAGGACCTACTCTGATACCAATTATTAAAAGTATCTACTGAGATGGGGTGGGGGTAAATTAGTATACAACAATGCACATTCAATTTTAAAACCATTCCGTCATTCATCAACTTGATTTAGTAACATAAACATGAAAGCACATACATACAAAGCATGAATAAGAGCATACATCACATCAACACAACATCTATGTGGGAAACCCTTTTAGGGGATAAAACCCATTGAACCCTAAAGTATGGACTAAAATCATATAATGATAATATCTAATTTAGACCAATTGTAATTGACCAAGGAAATACCACCCTTATTTTAGAGAGACTACAATCCCATAAGGAGATACTACACCTATCTAGCTAAGCAACCACAACAACTAGAACTTTATCAAGTTTCACATTGCAAGGAGGATTCAACCCCCTAGATGTTGAGAAGATATAACAACACATATGAAAAACTCCACCTTTATACTAACCTATTCAACACCTGATGATGGACCTTTGATTATCACTTTTTACCTACACTCTTTCACCCAAATCTCCCTCTTGGCCAAAGTACATTACATACTTGAACCAACACATAAATATCCATTAGGACACATTACATATCCCAACTAACCCCACTCTTCACTCACTCACACTTTATACCTACAAGAACTTTGTTATGACATCAAAAATATGACCTATAGGTCATACACACCATCATTAACTATCTCTACTCTTCAACCCATCTATTTGGCACATTTTGCCTTCACCTTACCTTTTCTCATCATACACACTCTCTCAAACAACTTGTTTAGCATACTCACTCATTATACATCTTCTAATATTATTAGGTCCAATGACCTATGTGATTACCTTCATCACCTTAATCAGACAAGCATGTCTAATCCTATTTTCTCTTTACTGGTCCTCACTAACTTATACCTTCTCTTTCAAAGGTTCTCTCCTTCACGTGGCTCCACATTCATACTCCCACAAGCCTCATACAAAATATCTCATAAATCAAAAAACCATCATCTTTGGTTTCACTATTTATAGAGCACTCATGATCATCATCATCTTGGTCAGCCAATATGCATGCCTTAACCCTTAAGGCATCTATCACATTGAGACACAACTCAATACCATCCACATAGGTCAGCCATAGAACCCATGGGTTACCCTTAAGAAACTATAGCTTTCAAAAAGGCCCTTGTAGCTCTTATAGGTCTCATGGAGACTTATTTACCCATTTAGTACTTCATCAATAAAAACAAGAACATAGGACCACTCTCAGCTGCATAGGTCCACTCTATATGTCCCCTTAGACATCCTCAAATGATCAAAGTTATCTTTTATCAATTTTATGTATTCTCAAAGAACTCAAACACAAACCTAGTATACAAGAACATCTTAAAAAAATACATAGTTAAATTTAAACCTACATAATGCATAGTGTGTCAATGCCTAAATATTAAACTTAAAATAGTTAACCTTATCTTATGAAATATATAAAGTTTGACTCAACACATACCATTGATCTCTATAAGATTATCTTTTCTTTAACAATGCTAGACAACTATCACTTTGAGCTATTGACTTTAATGTGCATCATTGATCTCTATTTGTATGATCACCTTCTCACCATTGGTCTTTAGAAGAAGCTCAATCTTTATCTCTACTTAATGTTAAATATTAAATACTTGGAATCATCTTGCTTCTTCTTGACATCTTATATATAATGCACTCTATTGATGATTCTTGAAATTTACCTTGTGCAAAATTGACTAAGTATGGGAACCATTGCAATTTGTTTGAGAATGCCAGCTTTAGGACATCATATCTTTTACCTTTCTCACTCACATGTTCTCAAATTTTGACCATATATTCTCCTTTAAAAAATGAATCCAAAAAAATATTAATTAGCTACTAAAACCTTCTCATGTGTAAGATATAATGCCATTAATCTGCTTACTCAATTTTTTCTTGCTACAAAGCCAACTATGTCAAGAATTATTTGGAAGACCAACTTTGCACATGCATATATTTTGATGCACTTCATCACATGACCTAAAATTTAGTGAATATCAACTAGGCACAAAATTTAACAAAACCATATGATCATTTTTTTAAAACATTCACATGTGAGAGATATGCCATCACCAAACTACTTACTCAGCTCTTTCTTACCTCATGCAAATTTGGCTAAATATGGGAAAAAAATATCAAAATACCTAGGAGCCCAAATTATCACTTGTATATATTTTTTCATGTTCATTATATGACTTAAAATTTATTACTGAAATTAGGAACAAATGTGATGACAACTAAATGACCAATTCCCCCTAACTCATTCACATGTAGAAATGGTGACATCAACAAACTACCTACTCAAATTTTATGCCACTAGATATAAAATATTTGGATGAAAATTAAGGACTTATACATGAATTCCACTTATGCACACAAGCTCTCCAATCATCCTTGACTACTGATATAACCCCTTGCACATACTCAACACTTTAGACTCATCCTTAATCATTTCAAACCATGTCAAAACTGAAGATTAACCAAGAATACTTTAAGCATACTAGGACAATAATATTTCAAACTTTTTCAATGTCACTTAGACTAACAAGAAACTTCATCCATTCACTTAGACAACTCCATGACATCATCATGACACCATTGATAACTTTCCAACAAAATCACCTAAACTAATACTTTTTCTTGGGAAAGGGATAGAAAGGGGGGATAAGATGACTAAAAACACTAAAATGGTTATTCACTAAATGAAACTTAAATAATCTTGAAATAAACATTAATTCATCATCAAACAATCTTTTCTCACACAATCTCATAAACTAGCTAATTTGCATAAGTATTTCTTAAACTAGGCTCACCAAACAATACATAAAGCAAAGAGGAATTCTAAAATTCATACCAATCATCCATTAATATTGGAAATATTTAAAGTTAAAACCTTAAAATAACTTTAAAACATCCAAAAATAAGAAATAAAGAAGGACAATGGACATGGAAGAACACTTCTTCACAAGGCCATCTTGCACAAGCTTGCTAAACATAATTTAAAGGTAAGAGATAGGTGAAAAATGATATTTATTGATTCAAAATGTATTTATTAAAAATTTTTACAAGGTTTCTCCATTTTAAATGAGAATATCTTACAAATGATCCCAAAAATGGGAGATTTAGGGAAGAAGAGGAAGAGACGAGAAGAGAAAGTTTTAACTCTTCAATAAATACATTTCTAACCACTCTCTAAGATCTCATAATTGATTTCCAATGTAAGAGATGGAGGGAAGATCCTTTATATTCCTTTATCTCTTTTAATTTATCTTTTAGGTGCACTTTTCAATCACTAAGCTCCAAAAGGCACCAACAAGGCTAATTTGGCCTATTAGACACATTGAGGCTAAAGGTTTCTTGTCTTGGATGATGTCAACATCCACTATAATTACTTGAAAGTATTTGATATTATAAAATCCCCATTAAATTCTTTAATCTTATTATACAAACCTTCCTCAACTTCTTATAACCACTCCCACTTGCCAAATTCATCACATCTCTCACTTGGTCTTCTAGAAGCCTCTAGACACTTGTGAAGGCTTATCATCTTAGCATTTAATGCTTGGGGACCTTAAAGGTGACTTTTATTACCATTATCAACATCTAATAATGATAAATGAATTTAAATACACTTCTAAAATCATTTCTAACTCCATTAGATCTGTAACTTGAAGCTTTGCCATAACCTAACTTAGAAAGGCCTTCTGAGGGCCAATAACCACCATTTTAGCTACGATATTGAACAATTTATATACATTTATCCAAATTTAAATAAACATAATTAAAAATATGGAGAAATAAAATTTCCAAAACAACCAAATGAATTTAAAATGGAGCTATGGATCAAAACATATGGCTAAAAAACCAACATGCAATCATACATAGTCACATCAACACCTTCAAAAATAAAAAAAATGGAAAATTGTAGCATAAGATATAAACAAAACCCGTCATATCTTATATTGATAGAATATATTGAAAATAATCTCAAAAGGGTATTTTTATTTTTTTGAAATAATCAAAATAGCCCCTGTAACCTACCCTTTGAGTATTTTCTGGTAAAAAGTTGGCTAAGTGATAAATCTTCCCAGAAGGATCACTTCACACCATCATAACTTTTAACTGGAAACTCACGTAGATGAAAAACCAAGTGCATTACCTTCTCATGATATCATAATACAATATTACAAATTTTCATGAAATTTAGACTTCATTTGAACCTACGTAAATGGGAATCAAATGTGCTCACTAGGCAGATTTAACAACTAGAAATGCAAAAAAATGACAAAGTAAAAAGTCAGCTCAAAAGCCAATTTTTAACCCTACACATTTTGTGCATTAAAACTAATATGTGTGTACTATTTTTCTCATTAAACTTTAATTACATTTATCTATCACCATGATAAATTTGAGAAATATTTGACCTCATGTACCACTGTAAAAATGATCTTGAAACATGTGCATTGGCCATATCTGAAAACTAGAAACATAAGAAATTGACCAAGTAAAAATGAGCTCAGAAGTCAATTTTCAACCCTATAATATTGACACCTAGAAGTTTCTTATCTGTGACTTTTTTTAAATACACATTCTTCCCACATTTGACTACTATCATGTGAAATTTTAAGGTGATTGGAGTTCATTTGGCCCTAGGAAAAGGTGTTTCAAAAGTGTTGTGCAGGCTGATTTGACACCTGTGAATACCAATAGACATGTGGAGGAATGTGTTAAAATAGTTATTACTTCCACCTTATTAAAACCCAACCAATATTTTAGGTAATTAATAAGGACTCGTAAATAACATCTCCATCAAATTTCATACTTGGATTTGGCATATTATAACATGTAGATGGATTTTACTTAAATTTTTATTAAGTGGTATTGATGAAGGTTTGGAGATGTCCATTTATTTCTTAAATTTCAAAGGAGACCTCAGAAGATTAAACTTATATGGAAAGTTATTGAGTTACACTTTAGGGTAAATGATGGAATGAGTCAATGAAATTTCCATTTGAATGGTTGTAGGTGTAGATTTAGGGTATTGGTTGTAGGTGAAATTAGTAAATGCCTCTCTCCATAACTTCCAATATTTAAACACTACTTATTGTAACTTACCCATATCATCATCACTTTCATGGTGCCCAAATATTTGCCTCATGATCTAATGTCTCTCAGACATGGCTCTTAAGGCACTTGAGTTGGCTGCAGATGATGTTTTTGAGCTAGGAGAGCCAAAATATAGATTTTTTATTAAAGAGGATCCTATCATAAAAAAATTATTATAGAGGCATAAAAGACGATGGGGAAATCACTCAATAAGGATAAGAAAATCTTTTCTTTCCACTATTGGATCATCCACTACATTAGGACTGCCTCTTCTTTAGAACACCTTAGAAAATATTTTAAGCACCTTAAAACCTCTTTAGAGCACCTAAAAAAAAGGTCATTGATTGGTCTAAGAGAGCGACCTGATCTATCTAGGCAAAAATTTTGTATGTAGGTCAATTTGGGCTAATAGGACCCATGTTAAATTTTGTTACTTCAATGGTATGACAATACAATGATCTGACTCTCCCTTGAGAACATAAAACATTAGATGCAATAGGTGGAAGATATATTTTTGGTAAGGCATCTAACCTATAGAGGATAAAAGTGGGTTTAGAAAAACCTGTATGATGATCTATATGAGGTCTCTTTATGCAAATTACCTGAGCATGTGTACTGGGTTGGCCACATATGCAACCCACAAAAGATGGAGTTATGGATATAATTATGAGTAGATGAAAGTGCACTTAGAGAGGCTTGAGACTCTAGATGCCACTTGAAATAGAGAAGTAGATAAATGGTGGAAAAGAGTGATAAATAGTTACATTCTTGAGTTTACTATTTTGATATACTAATTCCTTGAGGAAATGGAATATCAACTTTTGTGCAAACCTAGAGGCACATTCTTGAATTTTTTTGGTACATAACTCAAGAAAGTAATGATGGATTACAAATTTTAAACTTTAGGAATGGAAGGATAAATTATTTTTGCATATGATCAAGTGTAAAGGAGGAGAAAGTGATGTGTAGGTGAAGTGAAATAGAAGAGGGTGAGAATATTGACACTTGAGAGCTCAAAAAACAAACTTATAACAAGAGATGGCATAGGCTGATGGAAGATATAGAACCTAGAAGTGTTGAGAGAACTCATAGTGAGTGGGAAGGGCATGGGGAAGGATCTCTTATATTTTAGTAGTGCAAGAAGGAGATAAATAATAAAGCCATAGATTGAGCTCAATAATTGACAAGTGTAGAATGCATCAGGTTACTATAGAATTTAGTGACTAAAGATACACCAGATGTCCCTACCCCCTTTGAACTTACACTATAAGCTCATGTGTTAGATCCCCCTTATGAAGAGAAAAGAGTGATAACTAACCCTGTTATTGACATAGACTTTATAAATTTTATAGATTTGGAGTATAATTTTTTGATTGAACAATTTTTTCCCTACAAGGAGTTGAGTGAGGATACATCTAGACCATCGGGTGCTAGTTCATCAAAACCCAATGTGAGTTCAAGTATACTATCTTAGCCAATGTTAGCTATGAAGACTAAGAAATATCCTGTAAGAAGTGACATAGCACCACAAGTCAATAGTATAGTGTCATCATCATCTTTGGTGCTAGTAGTAGTAATGGGGTCATCATGTAACCTAGTGGTTGGAGGCATCAGAGGATTGTTTATAATACAAATTCCAAGGGGATAAACACCTTATATGTTATTTGTGCCCCCATAAAAAATTTAATATGAAATGACCATGCACTTTATAGAGTAATATGGATGGAAAATGTCATAGAGAATGTGCTAAAATGTGATCTATGATGGTACGCATAGGGCATAACCCTATCTGAGCACAAGGTAACCTAGTTCATAATAACTTTACTAGATGATGACCATACCTAGTATAGGAAATTTGATCCTAAGTAGGCTATGGTTGACTATGATGTCTTGAATGAAGCATTCCTAAAGGAATTCGACATACTAGAGTTTGAATAGTAGAGCATCAATGCTCTCAAGGAGATTAACCAAGGACTTTTGGAGAGCATGCACTCATAAGATTTTAGGTTTAAAAATCTCCTTTCCAAGCTTCCTTATGACATTTACCCCTCCCAATATGCACAATGGTTCATTGGAGGGTTGCCAATTCTATTAATAAGATCATTGTCCATGAAGACATTCATAGACCCTCACAAAGCACTTGAAGCCATGCACAGTGCTAAGGTATTTAGAATCACTGATACTAGGATCAACCCATTATGGAGTCATAAATTTCATCCATGGACTCCCAAATTTAAAAGCTTACCATTATTTCATCATAAGATGATCGAAGTGGGTTATGGTATACTGATTACGAGGAAAAAGGCCATAATAGGAATAATTGCCCTCAAAATAATGTACACACATCACTTATAAGCTATGAAGTCTATAGAAAGACACATGATGTTCATAACCACCCATTATTATAATGTGCCAGCCAGGTTAACACAATCATTTATTATCAGTATGGTGATGCCTATACCCATACAATAGCTAATTATCACATGATTGATGAGATGCATGAGAACATGGAGAGGGTCATAAGGTAGGCCACTATAGAAATTAGATGGTAGGTGACCCAAGTAAATGAGGTATATGGCCAAAATAATGTAGGCTATGAGATGCAATGAGGCACTAAAGGGTGAGGTGGAAGACACAATAGTAGAAGTTTCCCACCCTGCTTATGTTATAAGTGTGGTTCCACATAACACTATCATCATGAGTGCCCTACACATCCAATATGTGGGTATTTTCAAGGGACCCATAAAGTATAAGAATGCCTTGACTTGTATAAGAAGTTGACCCAAGGAAAGCTTGACACATACAAGGGCACAAGGATGATCAGGCATGAGATAAAAATGGAAAAGTGGGCTCTAAAGGCACAATCAACCCACAAAGAGATAGTCAAGGTGTAGGTGAGTACTCATAGTGGATTCAAAACTCATCTACCAATTATGTCAGTGCTTTACTTATGCCTAGAATATGGGGAATAGAGTCACACTAAGCACATAATGTGGGTTGAACCCAAAGCTACACCTTACCTAGACCTTGTGCATTAGAAGGATGTATTACAATAGGCTATAAATATTATCTAAAACCTACAAGGAGAGCTCCAACTAGTGTGAGACCTCAAAGTGAATGTTTCCACCACCTATACGAAGCAAGATAGTTAGGAGGCTAAGATACAAGAGTTAACAAAGACATTATACCTACTATAGATAGAAGGGATACTACTCTTACTAAAGAATTTGCTCTTGAATCATGTAAGTAAGAAGGTAGTTGAAGTCATTGTGTCACACATGAAGTGGGTGTGATAAGTTAGGCATACATAAAATGTAGAGTGTAATAAAGAACTCCTTGTGAATGCCACCATTGATGGATGGTCTGTATGTGAGGTCCTTATGGACACAGGCACTAAGTTCAATAACTTGACCAAGAATGCATGGAATAAGATGGGTAGGCTAGCCTTGAGGATTTCTATTCATGTGATTTTCATGGAAAAAAAGACCTAAAAATAACTTATACAAATTCTAAAGATCATTTTTGTAGATATCATGGGTACCAAGTTATACACTAACTTCAAGGTGATCAAGTTGGTATAATAATACAATCATCTAGTGATTTTGGGAAGGCCATAATGCTATACAAACAACACAGATATGCACATCAAGAGGCACTACATGACCCTTGATAATGGAAAAGAGAGGTTAGTTATCCCCGTATTAAGTGACCAAGGACCCCCTATGTAGAGAGTGTTGACCTCAAGGATGAAATCAACCATATATATAACATCATGATGAAAGTCACCAAGACTCTCAAACCTAATGATCAAAGAGTGATTCATTAGGAATATGGATAGTTAGCCTTGGATACCACCAATGTTTCTTGTAATCAATGGGTATAAGAAGCTTATTAGACCATTGGATAGAGGTATCACTTATTTCACATGAAGGAACCAAAACCTATGAGGATTGGTTGTGTTTAGATTGATTACACTTTAAAAATATAGGTCCCTTACATCAAGAAGAAGGGAAAGAGAATGTTTTTCCTAAGTAAAGGTAAACTCATGGTGTCCCCTAGATATTAGGGTAGAAATCCTATGGAAGAGTATGTATGTAACCTTAAATCATGAATCACAAAATAAGTAGATAGAATGGGCATACTAGTGTATTCATTAAGGAGCACTACCACTCAATAATGAGGACCTAGATTTCTCTACCTACTCTGATGATTTTGAATTGATAGCACATGTGCACTTATGTGAAAAAACATGGATTGTCTATGGTGAGAATACCCCAAGGAACCTATGGGTGCATGCCTTATACAAGATCTTGAAGATGTGTGCATGATCTTGGTACATTGTCAATGAAATGTGATGCCAATTGGGATGTACTTAAGGAGAGGTTTGTGCACACCTTCTCCTTTTCTTTGTAGAACTTGGAATTGATCGAACCACTATAAGTAGTTTCAAGGGAAATGTTTGAGGACATTGTAATCCTTAAAGAGTGCCTAAAAAACATGTTTGGGGAAAAGGAGTTGGCACTCCCAACATTATTTGAAGAAAAAACACTAAATAGTGACTCAAGTGAAGAAGATGATGATACTTAGAAGGAATGTAATTGGATGAAATTGATAGAACAAAAGAAGCTAGTGTTCCAAGTGGAAGATAGAACCCCTAATGAAGAAGACCCTACTCATCTTCACATAGAAACAAATGAGGGTAGTAGGCAAGTTGAGGATTTACATCAAGAAAGGAATGAACCCTACGACACACTTCTCAAAACTAGTAAGGTAGACATTAGCTCAGAAGGGAAACCAAACATGGATACTATGGGTGCATGTTGGTCTAACATAGAGTTGGCATGAATTGTGTATCTCCTAAAAGAGTTCTAAGACTTTCTCCCTTAGACTTACTAAGATATTAAGGGTACCCACCATCCCTTGGGAAAAATATTATCAATTTAGTTGATGGTGCAAGACCTATAAAGAAGTTCCCTTATAGAATGAACCCCAATCTCCACACTAAGGTCAAAATAGAGATTGATGGTATGCTAGATGTAGGAGTCATCTACCCTATGCAAAAATCTGAATGGGTGATCCCCATGGTTATTATCATCAATAAATATGGGTGAATCCATATTTTCACCAATTATAGACTATTGATCACCACTTATGTCACTGACCCCTTCTCAACTCTATTCATCGATGAAGTCTTGTATGGAATTTTAGGTTATGAAATATACACTTTTACTGATGGGTTTTTAAGATATCATCCCGTCTAGATTGAGGAAGATGAAAAGCCTAAAACAAAATTTGTGATAGAATGGGGTTATTTTACATACAATGTGATTCCCTTTAGACTCAATAATGTACCAACCATGTTTTCTAGAGTGGTGATCATCACATTTAAGGACTTCATACATAAATTCCTCTAAGTGTACTTAGATGACTAGACTATGTATGGGTTAGTGAAGGACCATTATGATAATTTATGCCTCATGTTTGAGAGGTGAAGATAGTTATGAATATCATTTATCCTAAAAAAGTAAATCTTCATGACACCATTTAACACTTTACTTTGGTGCATCTGTAAAGATGGTTTGCTCATTGACCCATTAAATATTGTGATTATCCTATAGCTCTAGATCCCATCAATGTATAAAGATGTTTAGGACTTTATTAGCCATTATGGAAACTATAAAAAGTTAATAAGGAGTTATGAAAAGATCATGACACTGATAGAAGAGATATGCATAAGGAAGACCCATTCTATTGGGGCACAATGCAAGAAGATGCCTTTGAAACTTTGAAGCTCAAATTAGCTGCATATTAATACTACAATTTATCGACTAGATGAATCCATTCTATGTACGTGTCATCACATTTGGATTTATAATTGGTGCCATTTTGGCATACCCTAATGAAGGTAAGATGGATCATCCCATCTCCTTCATAAGTTAAAAATTGATCCAAGTGGAGCACAACTATATGACAATTGAGCATGCAACACTTTCCATGGTCTATGCCTGGTAGAAGTTTAGGAAATTCTTGTTGATGCTCCCATTCATCTTTTCCATCAACCATGAAGAGCTTAAGTACCTCATGAACAAGCCCATTCTCCATAGGATAAATTATAGATGGATAGTTCTGTTTAAATAATTTTAGTTCTCAATTGTCATGAAGCCTAGAAAGTAGAACTTAGGCAAAGACCATTTATCCAGCATTGACTCTGGTGATGCAATAGCACCTATTGAGGATGATATGTTAGATGCTAAATTTTATAGGGCCTAGTGCATCAAAAATAACTTGGTAGAGATCATTGTATTTTTTACATCTGGGTATGTGCCCTAGACTATGACAACCAAAGAAAAAAATAAACTCATAGTTCACATCATTCCCTTTTAGATCATTGGTAGTGATCTATGAAAATTGAGCCATGATGAGGTCTTGTGCTAATGTGTCTTAGAACATGAATGAGACTCAATCCTATAAGAGGTGTATAAGGGTATTATAAGAGGCCATTATACTAGGGATGATATGGCATGTAAAGTACTATACTTAGGCTTATGGTGGCCAAGTCTATTTTTGGACATGAAAGAGTGCACCAAAGCATGTGACATCTACCAATACATAAGAAAACTAAACCACTGGGATGAGATTCCATTCATTCCTATTCTTACCTAGGCACCATTTGAAAAATGAACCTTTAACTTTATTAGGCCAATTACTTCTACTATGAGGTGCATAGGTGCATACTACATTTTGGCAACCAAATATTACTTCACCAAGTGGACTGAGGCCATGCCAACCAAATATTTCACAACCACCACTACCATAAGATTTATAAGGGATAAAGTCATTATTCACTATGGGTTCCCACTTAGTTTGACTAGTGATAGAGGCATGTACTTCATAAATTAAATGGTGCAAATCTTATTGATTGAATACATGGTGGTCCACCATAAGATAATGCCTTATCATCCATAAGAAAATAGAAATACTAAGGAATTCAATAAGATATTAGGAACATGCCTAATAAATATATGTGATGTTGGTCATAAGGATTATGATGATCACATAGTAGCAATATTATTGGCCTACCACACTACTTACAAGCACCTCAATAAGGCTACACCATTCCAGCTGGTGTTTCATGTAGAGGCTATTTTATCAATAGAATTCATGGTGCCCTCATTATGAATTATACATATTGGTCATCTAGATGACCAAGAATATTTGAGTGCAAGGCTATAAGACTTGGAATATTTCAAAAAAAAGCATGCCCAAGCAAGATGGAGTCAGTAGATAGAAAAGGCATGCCAAAAACTATGGCATGACAAGCATATTAAGTGAAAATTACTAACTAAAGGAACATTAGTCTTGCTTTATGACTCTTAAGTAACTAAAACACCTAAGAAAGCTACAAATTAGGTGGATGGGCCCTTATATCATCCATAGCATATTAGAGACAAGCATATGTATGCTATGAATGTTGATGGGTGAAATGCTCCCTGGGCATTTTATTGGTAATAAATTGAAGCCTTATAGGAAATAGGATGGTTCTTGCACCATCATAACATCAAATGATTAGTAATAAGTTAGGTGTGTTATGCTAACTAGAATAAATTTTGGTGTAAGCCAAACTTTTCCTTATGTTTTGTGTTAAGTGGATAAGCGAGGCATTTTTAGGCTTGCAGGAGAACTCTTATAATGTTTACACACATAACTCTAGTTGGGTTAGTAGATCGTGATTGATTTATAAGAACCTAAGGCCAAACTTCTAAATTTTTGGGTGCATGGTAGTTGCTAGACTTAGAAAATTAAGAGTACCAAGTGACAAACAGAGGTACACAAGATTCTAGTGTGAAAGTGATAAAAAGGAAATGCAAAAGATGATCATGCATAAGAGATCAAGATAAACTTAGAGAAAGAAGCATTAAAGGAATAACATAATAATTTGTATGGGATGGGGTAGGCTAAGGCAAGAGATGAAAGCACAAGAAATCAACCAAGGAATAGAAGCATGCTTGAAAAGAAGCACAACTAGAAGAGTAGATAGAACCAAGGAGGTTAAATCATGTGTATGTGAAGTGTTGTGCCCAATTTAATATAAGAAGGGTAAATGTCATTCCAAGGTGAATGAAGCATATGAGTAAGATCATCAAGACAAGTTGGTATTTACCCAATGATAGGTGGGAAGTAACCATTTGAATCATTGGTCACTTCACCAAAAATAGTGTTAAGAGAAGTTAATGCGGTGATAACAGAGGCACAAATATCTATAATAAATGTGATTTTGATGGTGGAGTTTTGTGGATTTTTTGGGTTTAAGTGGATTCTAAAAAATCCATGCACCACCATGCCATTACTCACTTGAAATAAATAGGGTATCTAACGTTAAGGTATAAAGAATACAATGGTGCACTAGTTTAGGTTATAAACCTTAAGATATTTTGAAACCAAATGTAGAGAAAAAACATAGTTAAACTAGAACCAAATCAAAAAAATACTACCATAGAGAAACATGGGCACCCACAACTACCAAATGAGAATGATTGGAGAGGGAGAGAGATTGCATTCCATTTGAGATTAGAATAGAGGCATGTGGGGTAATAATTGGAAAATAATAGGACATAAGAGATTTCGAGTAATGTTGAGGAAACCATTAATGAAAAATGAAACTCAAGAGCCAAAGTCATATTCATAAACCCCATGACTATGAATAAGTGCAAAGAAACATTACAGGCTTCGATAAGATCAATAAACTACACTTCAACACTAGCTAGTTTAAAATTAGAAAGAAATGGCTAAGTTCTAGTCTACCAAAAGAGAAGAAGTATCTAAGAAGGAATGAATGATAAAATATATAGCCTCTATTAATAAGAAGACATAGTCAGTTGAAGGAGTTAGTGTCATGGAGATTGACCTAGAGACAATCACCAAGATGCCATATATGGAAATGTAGTTTCCCCCTGAGGTCATAATAGGGGAAACTTGGGTATCATTTATGCACACCTATAGGTTGAAAGAATACAACCATCATACATTGATCAATACCTAAGAGCTCAAATAGGATTGGGTGGTTGACACAAGAAAAAAGATAAAGGTACGTACAATGTTGTTTGACATATCCATCTGAGATAGGCTTGCAACCATTGATGCGACCCGTCTGTATGAGGTGCCAAGTTTGGTAAGCCATAAGAATTTGTGAAATTATTCTTCTCATTAATCCATGGGGAATTATTATACTTCATATGAAGGCACATTATAATATCAATACACCTTATTAGGAAAATCATTGGGCTCCCAAGCTCAGGTGTAGACATCTGCTTGATTATGGAAGATGATACAAATATAGAGAGGGTTATGAAACTACTAGGTTACCATAAGGAAAGGTTTTTATTATAAATCAAAGACATAAAGGATTCTAGAACAAAGGTAATGATGTGCCTTATGAGTTTCAATATTTTCCTTATGGAAAATGAACAAACATCATCAAGACCTACTTATGCATTGCCCACCACATAGTGCAAGGGGTCAAGTTTAACATTACTAAATTCATTACTAAATAGATGGTGAAGAACACACTAGAGTGTCACAAGGTGTGAAAGACATTTAGATAGGGTTTTATGTTGATATTAATATTGATGGAGTAGATCATCTTCCCTGATGGTGATGAAGAAAATATTTTGGTCTTCCTAATGCACAAGGACTCCCCAGTGCCAAAGTTCCAAAACTTCACCTGCCCACCCTCCTCCCAAAAATATAAGATAAGAGTAATGGGGTGGTTTGATCAGTACATAGAGGTATTTGGGATTTAATGGCACATCTTGTAAGATCTCCTCGAACATATATTTGGAATGACAACCTTTGTCATCATGCACAATTTTTGTGTAGTGCACTTGGCACTCATAAATGACAACTTATCCGACTAGATCAAACTCCCTTATGCATTTTATAAAAAATATTATAGGGAGGTGCTAATAAGGATTCCTAATATGCAGTATCTAGATATCCTCTTGAAGGTTTTGGATCTAGAAAGGATTAGGTTGAGGCAAAAATATGTGCACCTAGGAGAGAAAGCCACAAAGGATGTTGAGGATGACTTCAATTGCATAGACCTCCATCCCTTCTAGAGAGAAGTTATAAATGGCATATATTCATATTGTATTATGATTTGAAATCATGAAAGAAGGGTACAAACCCTAAAAAATATGATGATCACCCCCTCCAGATCAATGATTAAGGGAATCTAGTGCCAATAATGTAGTAAAAGTCTCCCCAAAATAAAAAGGGGAGACACTTGAGGATATTTAGGAGCACATTAGGTTGAGGGTCACCTCCGATGAATACTCAACACCTCTAGGTCTAGATAAGAAACACATAACCATCACACTAGAGACTACTTCCTCTAGCAATAATTAGAAGAAGTCTAAGGGACCCATTACACTTCCTATAATAACTCAAGTAGAAATGGAGGTAGAAGAGGCCTACACACATGGAAGGGAGGAAGAGATGTATAAGCCTCATAAAAACCCATGTGATGAACCTAGTCTAATCTAGGAATGCGACTATCTAGATGGACATGGAAGTCATGTGCAAGAATATCATCAATGATGGTAGAGCCAAGAAATGAAAGAAACTTTGCAAGGATGCTGAAGATGAAGCATAGGCCATGAAATTAAAACTAAAATATATATTTTAGAACATATAGATGATCTAACCATCCCTCCTTGTTAGTGTTGATACATCCAACCTCTCTGAAGTTAAAAAATTTTGTGTTAATGGAAAAAGTGCTCCCAAGGATATTACCTGAGTTAGCTGAAGAAGAAGAAGAAGAAGACCCATGCATTGTGTTATAGAAGGAACTATATACCAAGGTCAAAGAGGTGAAATAACTCTTTGAAAAACTTCAAGAAGGAAAAGATACAGTTGATGGCATCTTCATGAACTTTTCCAACTAAGCATCAGTCATAGATTCATGCCTCAAACAAGCAAAGGAGGAAAAAGAGGAGCTAATGATGAAGGTGTATTTTAAAAGTAGATTAGAGTGCACATAAATAATGGGGAAGGTTAATGTGAACTATGAATTTAACTCAAGAGAGGATGGCTAGTATTGTGGTATTCCCAAAATGAAATCAAAATGAAATAAACACACTAGCATAACATCTCTAGGCCTAGTTACTAGGGGAGATTATTTAACAAGAATTGAATGGAAAACACATCTAAAATGTAAAATAAACCTTCTTTCACCTTCATGGGATGCTTCAAACAAATTGTTTAAGTGGCTTGCTTGGTTTGTGCTCATGAAGTCTACATCGAATAAGTGTGGCTACCTCCATCTTTCTTTGGCACCATGTTTAGCTTTGGATTGGCTTGACTTGGCTCAATATTTAGATTGAAAATATTAATTTTCATGAATATTTGGAATCAATTAAGCATTATAAATTTTCATTATCAAAACTTAGAATTCAATAGGCAAGGCCTCCTATTTATAAATCTTCAAAAATGGTTAGAATCAACCTAAACTTCCATCTCAAGATGGAGATGTGTTGCTAAGGATTAATTTAATTATGTAATTAAAATTCATAAGTAGGCTCATAAATATTTTGGATATAGGTGCAATGAATAATCATGGAGGGTCTTAATGAGGCATGGTAGAGGTTAACCTTGATATTTTATGCATTTATGGCCTAGGGATGTCTTCCCAAGAAATGATGTCACATGATGATGTAGATATTCAATATTCAATTCCAAAAAGAAATTATTCAACAAGTTCCATGGAATTATTAATTAGGCTCATGATTTAGTTTAATTATCTTTAAGCATTATTAGTCATTTTCGTGCAAACCTTGGCTCTTTGTGCACAAATTCCTCAAATTGGTCAGAATGTCTTGTTATTTCCCTAAAAATTGATTGGATTGGAATTGGAAGTCAATGTTAGATGTATTATATCCGTTATCCCATTTAGGATATTGTGAACACCAAATAACAAAGGCACATGTCTCATGTAAGATATTTGATATAAAAGAGCAATCCAGGGTACCCAAGTACAAAATTAGCATTTTGACTCAAAATGATCTAATCAAATTTAGTTGCTTCATAAATTACATTGCTCTATTTAATGATACCCTGGACAAAATCGGCACTTGAATATGTCAATTTAAAATATTTTAATGTGTTTTAGGCCAAATTATGCATTTTGGTATAAATTAGTCAAAAGCCTGATTGATGGCATTAGTGGCCAATTTTAGTTGTCTATAATTTACCCCTATTTGAGAAGGCATTACAAGATATAAGCATAGTAACATCTTCTCAAAAAATTAAAAGGTCTTGCATGCTTACAAATTCAATGGAAATTGATAAAATCTATGATTCCTCCTCGAGGGAATGATTGACACAAGTATTTTGGCAAACAGTCCCTCAAAAATAAAGAAGTCAAACAAGGGGACCAAAAAAAGGAAAATGATGGGGTGAAAACACAATGAGTTTGAAAAATTAGTCAAAATCATTAAGAATACAAGTGGGATGGTGTAAAATGGTTTTCCCAAAGTTAGTTATAAGCATTGTACCTCAATAGTGGCAATGTGGTATGATAACATAATGATTTGCCCAAAGACAGTATAATCATTGAGAAGATGGAGCTTCCCTAGTTAGGATAGATAAACAAGATAGCAACATGCCTTTGTATGGGCAAAAAAAAAAGTGGTGATAAAATAATGATTTGCCTAAAGGTGGTTATAATCATTGAGAAATACAGGTGGGATGGTGTATAATGATTTACTCATAGGGAGTTATAATTATTAGACCCTAATTATAACAAACATGATTGATTGGTTGATGATGATGATAATCTAATACAGAAGATAAATAATAATTGGGACAACCTACTAGTAGTGAGATGCTCATCCAAACTAAACAAAGGTTGAAATTTGTTTGTTTTTTAATTACTCTATTTGGGATATGATTGGGATATCGATCCTTAAGAGATGTCAATGCTGCCATTATTGAATATAATTATTAAAGATAATTTTTGTTGTAGCACATGTTGGTAGGCATCATGGTATAACATCATGAGGACTTGTCTAAAATATACATAAGGACAAACTTCCATAATCTAATACCCAATATAAAATAATGCATCAATGATAGAAACCATGATTCCAATGTAGACATATGAATATGGAAGGATTCATGTATAAATGCTCAAGGAGTTACTCAATGAATGCACATAGACCAAATCAAAGAAAAAGTGCTAAAATCAAACAAATAGGCACATAAACAAATAAATAAGCAAAAACAAATCAATAAACAACTCAATATAAACCATATAAACATTGCCCCTAAAAAATAGGTGACAACTTAACAAAGTTATAAAATGGGGGAATAGAAGAAAAAGAAGGGGGTTGTTGAGCTATCTCCATATACATTAGGCAAGTGGATGCTACCTACATAGTTATATGGATGTAATATCCAACAAAAACTTTAAGCCAAATGTAGTTCTCCCAAGAAATGGAAAGAAAATGATAACTGATGAAAACAAATAGAATGGATGTGATGGAAAAATAGGAATGGTCTTGCAAAATAGTAGGTTCATGGGAGAAAAGGCCAAAAAAGATGGGGAAACTAAGTGACAAGTGATTTTCTTGTAACCTAGTAAGGGTTCCCAGAATCCTTAAGACAAAGAAGTGGTCAATGTTTTTAGTTTTTTCTAATGGTTATACAAATGTTTTTATAATTTTTAGAGTATCTTAACTTGATAGAGAAAGATAAGACACTAAATTTTTTCAATCTCATAAAATAGTGAGAGTGTTTCTTAGGTTGTTCAAAAAATAGTGAGAGCATGGCTTAGGTTACTTAAAAAATGATGGGAGCATGTCTAGAAAGGGTGATTGAGTTGAACTCAACAAGTATTGAACACTACCTACATAGTCTTAGAGTATGACCTCAAGTCACTATAGTTCTACCTTACAACATAAGAATTTGACTAGAGTAGAAGTCAATTAAAAAAAATAGGCACAATTGGTATAAAGTCATAGCATGGTATAGAGAATGGTTAAATGGTATGGTTAGGGCACAATAAATAAGTGTTGTCCCTAGTTTTCCCATATGCAATTATAACTAGGATACAATGGTATAGGTCAATGATACTAATTTGTTCATAGGTGGTTATAATTAGTATCAAGAAAATGAGAGAGAATAAAATAATAAATGAAGGATGAAACTAACAAATATCTATCATACTGATCTAAAATATTACCTCTATCTAGAATGTATGAAACAATTTCTAAAATGAAATGTGAGTGTTCTTATTGAAAGTGGTAATGGAACCAAAGAGAATATAACCGAGGTCATAGGGTTGAGTAAGGAGAGAAAAATGAACTCAATTGATGCAGAAGCTATGGTAAAATAGACATGTGATATGGAAAGTGATAGGTTGGTATGATGATAGGATGGTAAAAAAGGTATTATACAAAGAAGATTAACAAAATGATACAAATTGAAATGGTCCTTATAGATAATACACCAAGTCACTCAAGCATAGTACCACTTGAGGTGTATAATGTTCATTGGCTCATCAATTTCATGGCCATATGGTGTGTCAAGCCTTTATGCTTTAGCTCCAAAGTTTGTTGTAATGATAAAAGGACCAACCCAATTGGGTTTAAAATTACCTTTATTCTTCTTTTTAGCCATGATATTATTTTAGTTTTCTTTAAGGACAAGATCACAAATTTCAAATGTTTTATGTTTGACACACCAATTGTAGTGGTCTTTGAGTCAGTTTTAATATGCTTGAAGATTATTGAGTGCAGTTGTGTGTTTTTCATTAAGTAGGTCTAGCTCATGCAGGTGAGGTACTCGATATTCATGATCATCTAGGAAATGCTTAAAAGAGATGTGTAGAGATGGAAAATTAACCTCAATGGGAAGGATGGATTCTATACCATAACCAAGTGAGTATGGAGTGGCTCCTATAGGGGTATGGTGATTGGTATGATATGCCCAAAGAGAACAAAATATCTGAAGGTGCCAATCATGACTAGCATCATTGATAATATTTTTGAGAATGTTAACAATTGTTTTTTTAGATGCCTTAGCCTCACCATTACCTTGAGGGTAATATATCATATAGAAATATTGTGTGATGTTGTATTCAACATAGATCTTGTCAACATCTTTATTTTTGAAGGATCTTCCATTATTAGATATAATTTCAATGGGGATACCATAGTGGTAAATAAGATGTTTGAAGACGAACTTGGAGATTTGCTTTCCAATCACATAAGTGAGGGGTATAGCTTCAACCCACTTAGTGAAATATTCAGTGGTGGTAAGGATATGTTTATGGCCATTAGATGAGGTGGGATTGATCTTACCAATGAGGTCAAGGCCCCTTATATAAAATGGCCATGGTGTCAACATTGTTTTCAGAGATTTTGTTGGGGCATATCAAATTATCATGTCATTGAAATTTTTCACACTTCTTTACATATAAAACTACGTATGCATCCATCATGGACCAATAATAAATAGTACGTAAGAGATTTTTGGATAGGACAACCTTGTTAGTGTGGGATCCACATACTCCTTTATGAACTTCCCATAATTGTAGTGTATATTCTACTAAATTTAAACAATGAAGTAGAGTTCCATCAAAACTATGATGGTAAAGGGTTGATCCAAGTAAGATATAATGAGTGGTTTTGTAGATGAAAGATTTGGTTTGTTTTCAAGAGAGGTCAGGTGGTAAAACTTGATCATGAAGTTAGTTGTAAAGGTATGAGTACTAAATAGAACTAGGACCAATAATATCATAAATCACTGCAATGGTTGAAGGTTCATGAGAAGGTGAGAATAAATTCTAAACAAAGAACTGATACTCTCTAGCTTTGTCTATTTGCCAAATCAAAGAGCTGATAGTAGCCATGGCATCTGTAGTTATATTATTAGCCCTTGGTATATTCTCAAATTGGATATCTATAATTTATTATTTTAGAGTGTCACCCATGGCCTTGTAAGGAACTAACTTGTCATATTTGGTCTAGAAATGGCCTATAACCTGATTGATGATTAACTAAGAATCACCATAAACCTTGAGATGAGATATGTTCTATTGTACTACCTATCAGAGTCTTAAAACAAGTGATTCATACTCAACCATGTTGTTTATACAAGTAAAACTAATTCTAAAAGACTTAGGAATTAGAAACCCCTATGGTGTAATAAATAAGAGGCCTACCCCTGATCCATGTGCAGTAAATGATCAATCAAAATATAGCTTCCAATACTACTCTTCAAGAGGTATGTCAATGATGGTCATTATGGATTCATCAAGAAATTGGAATGTGAGTGGCTCTATGTCTACAAGGGGTACTTCAAAAAGCTAATCTATAATAACTTTCCCCTTAATGGAATTTTAATTAATGTATTCAATGTCAAACTCACTAAGAAGCATGATCCATTTGGCCATGTGGCCTTGTAAAGTTGTTTTAGATAGTAGATACTTGAGAGGATCTACTTTTGAAATAACCTTGGTCTTATGATTTCACATGTAATGGTGTGGTTTATGAGCTATGAAGACTATGAATAAACAAGCTTTTTCTATGGGCACATAATTATGTTCATATGTGACTAGTGTATAGCTTATAGTATACTAAATTCTATTTTCCATTATCATCATGTTAAGATAGAATTTCTCCCAAGGAATTATACATATTTGATAGGTACAACAAAAATGGTTTTCCTAGCATAAGGGGCAACAAAATAGGTAAATTTTCTAGGTAATCTTTTAGCTACTGAAAAGCTATTTGGTAGTGAGTATCCCAATGGAATGTAACTCCCTTCTTTAAAATATGTGTAAATAGATGACATTTTTTTTCTAACTGAGATATGAAGCATTAGATGGATTAGATCTTACCCTATAAACTATAGAGCTACTTCAAATTGGTTGGTGGTGGCATCTCTGTTATAGCTTGGACTTTGGTTGGATCAACTTTAATGCCTTTGTGAGACACAATGAAGCTAAGTAATTTGCCTGATGTTAATCCAAATACACATTTTTTTGGATTCATTCAAACTTTTTACTCATGCAATATTTTAAATATTCTACATAGCACTACTGGATGGTTATAATTTTTTATTTGCTAGTATGCCATCGACAAGTCTTCAACAATATCATACATCATATCATGAAATATTATGGTCATGGCTCTTTGATATGCAGCTATGGTATTCTTAAGACCAAATGACATTACCTAATAATAGGATGTGCCCCATGGAGTGGTGAATGTGGTCTTGTGTTAGTCTTCTGGTGTTATTCTAATCTGATTGTATCATAAAAAACCATTCATGAGTGAAAGCATCTCATAACCCACTATGGAGTTGATGATCATGTCGATATTACAAAATAGAAATTCATCCTTAGGGAAATATTTATTTGTCTCAAAAATTAGTACAATTTTTTATTTATTTTGGATTTTTACTAATTAGTACAACATTAGATATCTATTGTAAGTAGTTAATGGATCGAATACATCCTAATTCTAAGAGTTTTTATAACTCTTTCTTTACTAATACAAGATTGCAAGGATGCATCTTGTATAATTTTTTTTACTAGTTTGGCATCAGGATTGACCATAACATGGTGTAGAACCAAGGTAGGGTCCAAACCTAGCATGTCAAAATAAGCCCATGCAAAGATATCTACAAATTCTCTCAATAGATCTGTAAAGACTTCATGTTCCTCTGTAGTGAGGGACACACCTAATTTTATCCATTTTAGGTCTAATGGATTCCTAATGTTTACCTTTATTGTATCCTTAACTAGAAGGGTTAAATCATATTCAAGGATAGTGGGCAAAGATTTGAACTAGTTGGTAATATTAGAGTCCTTTGTTAGGACTAGCTCTTTGAGTTCCCCTAGGCATGAAAAATTAGAGTCCCCTAATGGAAGGTTTGGCCATGTAACAAAAACTATTGGAAACTCTTAAATGATTTGATTAAAAGCTTATTATTCTTCAAAAATGAACTCAGAGTCATAGACAAGTTTGTCATTGGTGGTCTCTTGAGTTATGGTTGAATAAGGTTGAACATCCCTATTTAATGGTGCCTAAAACAAGTTTTCACCACTAGACTAGCCTTTTTATTTACATTTACCTTGGTCAGAAAGTACCTCAAAGAGGTTTTCACTTTGGGACCTCAATGTTTTATATATTTTTTTTTGGCTAAGGGTGATCAACTGCTTTCCAAAATAGGCTTCAAGATCCAATGTGATTAAGAACCTTAATTTATGATCCCCCAACAAAACGTTGTCTCTAAGGCCTAGAAAATCATATAATGCCTCATTGTTCTAAAACTCATCAATCAATAAAATAGATTCTTGTTGGTGATAGTCTATTAGTTGGGGATAATACAATGGTAGTGCATTATGATGAATGACTAGGGTAAGGGTACAAATGGAATGAGGGTTACACTAGTTGGTTTTAGATAGGTCATCAAAGAGGCTATGATTAGACTTTACTTTGCTGCTAATATCTTTATCACTATTTGATGGTGATTGAACATGAGTAAGCTATATGGAGTCACCCTCAAGAAGTTTAAATCCAAGTCCATAGGGTCTTTTATATTGGGTCATAAAATTTGTCTCAAGTGTTCCTTGTTGATTAGGTCTGAGGCCTCCTCCTTCATAGTCTTGATTCTTCACGATCCTATTAGGAATAGGATACTTTTCTCTCTTATAAAAATAATCCTGGTTATCATTATGTAACCCTGATTCATCTCCCTTGAGAGGGTCTAGTTCTAGGCCAGATGCTAGTGCAAACATGATCGGTCCTTTACCTTTGCTCTTTTTTTGCCATTGTGGATGAAGTGACTTAGCTTTAGGCCTTCTAAAGGACTTTGGATTCTATTGAAGGTTCTTAATATGAAATGCATCATGGGTCACATACTCCCCTGGGTTATTAGGTGAGATAGTAAAATGACTAGATACTTCAAAAGGTGACATGTGGGAAAGGGAATCAAGGGTATTAGGATCAATGCAGTTGTCTTCTAATGGATCAAGGAGTATTTATTTTCCCTTATCCTATTTGGCCACTATATTCATTCCAAATTGATAGTAATAACTCTTGAGCTTTCCTTTAGGTACTTGTGATTGTATGGATGTAAATATCTTGGTATATAAACTTCCATCCCTAAATGGGAGAACTTGATACATTGGTGCAATTTTGATGGGACTGCATGAATTTCATGTAACCAAGGTCTAACAAAAATCATAGGATTTGATGGTTATTGTCTCTGCTCAAAGCTCTACCATTATGTACTTGAAAAGCTTGATGAGCTTAAGAGACACTATGTTTAGACCCAATCCATTGTCTATAAGGACATGTTTCACTTTGTGCCATATGTATACAAACTTCTATGTATAATGGATTATTATGGAGTGGGCCGAGGGATGACATATCACTTTGGTTGAAAGTGACTTGTTGGGTTGGAGCTAGGTGTCCAACCAAAGCTTGGAATTTATTAGGGGATATGCCACTTGAAATAGTGGATTGGCTCAAGAAGTCATTTAAAATGTTTTTGTGGATTATTGACATATGAAACAAATCTAAAATGGAGATTTGTGTGGGCATCTTTTGTAATTGTTCCACAATGTCAAATTTCTTCTCTTGTTTAGTGTTAAATGGCTTATTTTGAGGCTGAATAGCCAGTTGGATAATAGGTGAAGTGGTAGATGGTTGTGGGCCTAGGATGGTAATCTTTGACCTTTGAGTTGTGATTACATAATAAAGATTGAATATAGGACCATGATTTCTTATAAATGATGGTGATGGTGTGGGACCAAATAGGATAAGTCTTGATTGTCGATGTACTTATGTGTGGTCATGGGGAAAGGATGAATTATCAGTATAAGGTCCAAAAATGGGAATCCCAATTTGTTGGTTTATTTGTGTGCAGTCCTAGGTCAAAGAAGGATTGTTGAAGTGATTGGATTAGTTTGGTATGGTTAGAAATGATCTTGTTTGACTAGAATTTGGTCTAGGATTAATGGAGATGGTATTAATGCTACCTCCTATAATATGGACTGTAACTCTATTATATTCATGTGCAACTACATGGTAGGTTTTTTGGTTCTTATCATTATAACCTTGGTTTTATCCATTATTATGGTATTACTGATTCTATTTTTGGTTCTATTGGTTTAGCCTTTGATTTTGATACTATTGATTTTGTTGTTGTACTAGTTGGTATTATTTTTACCATTATTGTTGTTTTTGTTATTATTGCTACTAGTTATTATGTTGGGGAAAGGGTTTTGATAAATCCTAAGAGTTTGATTGGAGGTGTAATTGATACTCCATTTCCCACAACATTCTTATTATGATTGAATTGCTTTGGTCTATCTTGGTTATTGGCTTGTGCAAGTTGTGATACTTGCATTTGGAATTCATGTTGATTTTGGACATTTCCCTAATTGGTACCTTAATTCCCATTATTTAAAGTGAGCTTGATGATTCCTTTATTAATAAGGGATCATTCAATCAACAAACCTTTATCAATGATCTCTTTGAAAGTATGTGCACATTGTAGTTCCAGATGATAAGCTATCTCACTATGCAAATTTTTAGTAAACATAGTAGCTAATTGTTTATCTAGTAAACTATGGGTGAATAAAATTTCAAGGGATCTCCATCACTATAGATAACTCACACAAATTTCACCAAATTTTTGTTTTGCCTATGTTAAGTCAACCAATGAAATCTCATGTTCAATATTGTAGGAAAAGTGCTACACAAACTTTATTGAAAGGTCATCAAAATCTATTATTATATTCTTAGGAAAATTTAAAAACCACTCCAAAGCTTGTCTTTCTAGACTCCTTGGGAAAAACAACAAAAATTATATGTCACTATATGCCACTAGCTATCATGTGACAAAGAACTCTATTAAATGGGATTTGGGGTCAACTTTCCCCTTGTATTTATCAATCTTTGGGGGCTCATATCTTGGAAGAAATAGAATCTATAAGCATTCCATGTTAAAAGGATAGGAACACACATCATTCAACTTAAAATTTTTACCTTGTTTTCTAACTTGGATGGCAATGATTGCATTGTTCATCTATTGTAATTCTTGTTCTAGGAAACTTGTGGGAATATTGGCCTGGGTAGATGGTTGGGTAGTCATGAGTGGAGCACTTAGATTTGGGTATAATGGAGATATTTGTTTGGGTGTGATGGATTGGTTGGGAAATGGACTAGTAATATGTATACGTGGATTAGGGTTTAATTGTTGGAATTGTGTATGTTATGGGGAACCAATGATACTGAGTGTGTAACAATGATTTTGAAATAAAGATCTTGTTTTGAGAAATTGCTTCACTCATTTGAAAATTAGCTTCAAAGATAAAGGACATAATAACTTTTTTATTGCAAGATCAAGCTTTAAATTTGATCATACATGATTTTTAGACCTTCTTTAAAAGTTTAAAATGGACTAGAAACTTTGTCTTGGTGCTTAATGGAAAATCTAGATGCTTAGGTAAATGTTTTGAAAAATTATGCTTTCAAAGTTACAACCTAAGACCAAGGGGTCAAAAGAACACCAGAACACCACCTAATATTTCATTTGGTTCTTAAAATTGAACTCACTTGTCAAATTTTGTCTTCGATAATTGTTTTGAATAGAATTTGATTGGCAAAAAGAGGGACGTTACATGTATGTTATTCCATCCATCCCCTTTAGGGAATTTTTGGAATCAAAAGTGTCATCCTTATTACAAACATGCCTAGTCCAAGGTATAAAAATAATGTCATATAAAGAACTCCCAAAAAAACTTGTAATATTTTGGGTGATCTTAATAAGACCCTAAAGTCTTTTTATTAGTCATTTATTTTATTACAAATTTGGTTTGTGAAGGGACTTCATTACCTCCCACAAGTTCTGTAGGGATGATTTTACCCAGGGTTTCATCCCCCAGCACTAACTTCAACCACTCCCAATAGGATAATAGGTTTGAGTGATTAAACCACCTTCTAGTGTTGGAGTTACACATGAGATGTATCTACACTTTGGACATCACACTACACTGAGCAAGCAATGAATGTAGTGGTTACAAAAAAGATATTATGTTTTTGCAATAAGACAAATGATACATACACCCAATTTAAGTGCATTTATTTTTCAACATAACATGAAATTCATTGGGAAATTAATCCATATAGACATTCAAAAACTTGTATATCTTAGACAAATCCCATCTTGCCACAAAAGTGTTGTTGGTGCAAGGTGCACCTCAAGGTCCATGTCACAGTACTATCATTCAAGAGAAGGGGGTGTAAAAAACCTACTATATAAATCAAATTTTACTTTTTGGATGAACGTTAAAATCCTATTAAATGAATTATACTAATATATTCCAACAATACCAAACAACCTTATCCATTTAGGACCTAAGAAAGATTAATTACTTGGTTTTGTCTTAGATTAAAATCTCGTTTGGAGTCAAAAATTTGTGTGAACAAATGACACAAACCAAAAAACATAATCCTCATTTTACTTTGAAAAAAGAGGCATTATGCTTCTCACATGAATCATCAATTTTCTTTGTTCAAATTTCATCAAAACTTAGAGTCATGTCATCCATTTTGGCATAGTTATGTTGTCCAATTGAGTCTAGACTTTTACCAACATTGTTTAAAGCCCTTCATTTATAATCTAAATTAAAAATTTCACCTTAATAAGTTCATAAGGTTAATGTGTTAATTGGGTTCACCATTTTCACTAAACATGAGGGAACTTAGGTTCAATTTCCAATTTGGGTTGAAGGCTGTTTAAGACTCATAATCATGATCATCACTTGGTAGACTTAAATCATTTTGTGCTAAAGACTTGCACTTTGAGTCTATGCATCAATTTTTTTTTGCGTTGCCATCCTATTTCCATCAATATTATTTGAATACACAATTTTTTGCCTTAGATATATTATCAAAAAATTGAAGGTATGTATGTCATTTTGAGTTAAGAAAGGTAGTGTTATGCTACCAAATTTGTGAGAAACCATATTTTCCTTAGAGAGTTTTTGAAACAAATATTTTGTCACATATTTTGAGTAGTCTAGCATTGCTATGCTACCTAAAACATTTCAAAAGTTGTTACGTAGACCTTTTTGCATAGATTTCAAGTTTGTAAACATTTTTCAAGCCAATATGAGTATACCTTTATGAATTTTTGTCTAGCATAGTTATTTCGTTCACATTTGTCTAGCTTATTTGTTAAAAGAACCAAGTTTTATACCACTATTTGTAAGAAAACAAACTATCTCTAAAGTGCCTTTTGTTTTATACCTTATACCTATTTGATGAAGTTCATGTCCAAGAGTCAAATGCCTTATTTTTTTATAAGTGTTTCAAATATGTTAGATTAAAATCTCATCTATTTCAAAGTCTATCTTTTGATGTTTTTTGGCTAAGAGTCCTAGCACATGCTTTGTTTGAGCCTAGATTTTGATGCTACATTTAGCTAAAAGACCTAACAATAGTTTATTTTCCTAGATTACACTAATTTGAAACACTTCGACCTTAGATTTTAGTATTTTGATTTTTTGTCCATTTAATTAATCTTTTTTTATAAAATGTGTAACATTATATACTTAATGGTATATTATTTTATCACAAATCATTGCATAAATCTTTCCATCATTTTGATGAATCTAGACCAAGTTTGAACATCATCTTTTAGATATTGTCTTTTTAGAGTTTGTAGAACTCTCTTCCCTTTCTATAAAAAAACATTCACTATGGATCCCAACATGTATTCCTACACTTGTAGTGGACTCATGTGTAATATAGGGATTAGTAATGTGGTTGCAAAATAAGAAATGGTGCAAGACCCCTACATAGATAATATTGATTATGAGATGAATTATTATCCCTCTTATAATAGTCAATTAGGGGCACAAAACCAAGATCTATTGGCTAACTATTTGGTTAACACACCACCATACTTAGAACAAGATCAAGCACAAATAGAGAAATACCTAGTTATGGTACATATTATTGAAGAGCCTTTTTCTCAACAACTGTACTTTATTAACACACCTTCCATGTATGATACTTATTTGTTTGAGCGTTATTTATTAGAAAATAAAGATGAGATTTTGGTTAAAGCCATAGAGGTAGGAGTCAAGTTTTTGATAGACTTTCCCTATGAGAATTTACCAAGTCTAGTAAGAATGCCTCATAACATATTGTACAGTCAACAAGATTCTTCTAGAAATCCTTCATCTCTTGTCTAAACAATGTATTAGGACCCTAGTATGCTTGTAACAAAGGCAAGGATTCCATGGAGGATCACTTTGTACAAATACAGATAGCATACCAAACCTACTTAAACTTAACACGCAATTTTAACCAAATTACCATGTCAAGTAGGCCTCTCATAGATTTAGTCACCTCAACTGGAGTGTTAATAGAGTTGAATGATCAAGATAATTAGGGTGTAGACCCATTCATGAAAAATACTTAGATTTAAAATTTATTTCATATGCCAACCATCAAAGAAGTATCTTTTTATTCTATGCAAAATAGTGGCCAAAACATAACAGATAATGTGAAAGAAACATCCCATTCAAACCAAAGTGGTGTTAATATTGAAATAACTAGCCAACAAAATGTGCCTTTAGTTAACACTACAAGTGGTTCTCAAAATCAAGGAGTAGGATTTTATACATCCTAATCTCAACCAGCTACTTCTAATCCACAACTAACCTCTTATTTAAGCACATAACCAATAGGATTAGGTAGCTAGTCAATAACCAATGTCATGCCTTAATAAAAAAATGTGATGAAACTTACTCCCCCTAAACAAGTGATGAGTGGTATTCCACAACAACAAGCACAATTAGTATAACAACACAAAATATGTTGAATATGTTTTTGCCTCAATAGGGGGCAACTAATATTTCACCATGTTAGGTAATAACAAACATACCTCTTTAATCACAAGCTAGTGTGCCAATTCAAAACTAAATGATATCTAACCAATAATGTATAAATATTGGTCAGCAATAGATACCAAATTTTTAATATGTGTTCACTTCCCAACAAGGATTTGTGTAACAAGGAGGTTTAAATGTTTCTCAAGTACCTACTAGGGAATAATTACCTTTTATTCAAAGTGTGTCATTGATTCAAAAATAGATTCTTGATTCACAAGTTCCCACTCATCAAAAAGGTTTGATTAGTCAAAATCATGTCCCTTTTCAACCAAAATAGGCAAAACATAGTTATATCCCTCTATCCCAACCACAAAATCCTCAACATCAAACCTTCATAACCAACTCTAACCAGAATATCCCATTGGGTGTGCCATTATGTGAACTAGGAATTTGACTATAGAGAGGATGGTTAATATCATGTTAGTCCTAAAATGAAATCAAAATAAAATAAAAACACTAGAATAACATATCTAGGCCTAGTTACTTGGGGGATCTTAGTTAACAAGACTATAATGGAAAACATAACTAAAATGCAAAATAAACCTTCTTTCACCTTCCTTGGGTGCTCCAAATAACTTGTTGAATTGGCTTGCTCAGTTTGTGCTCATGAAGTCTATATTAATGAAGTGTGGCTACCTCCATCTCTCCTTGGCACCATGTTTGGATTTAGCTTGGCTTGACTTGGCTCAATATTTGGATTGAAAATATTAATTTGTATGAAGCTTTGGAATCAATTCAACATTATAACTTTGCATTATCAAAAATTAGAATTCAATAGGTAAGGCCTCCTATTTATAGATTTTCAAAAATGGTTAAAATCAACCTAAACCATCCATTTTAAGATGAATATGTGCGGATAAGGATTAATTTAATTATTTAATTAAAATTCATAAATAGGCTCATCAATATTTTGTATATAGGGGCAATGAATAGGCATGGAGGGTCTTAATGAGGCATGGGAGGGGTTAACCTTGATATTTTATGCATTTATGGCCTAGGGATCTTCCTAAGAAATGATTTCACCTAATGATATAGATATTCAATATTCATTTATAAAAATAAATTATTCAACAAGTTCCATGGAATTATTAACTAGGCTCATGATTTTGTTTATTTAGCTTTAAGCATGATTAGTCATTTTGGTGCAAACCTTGGCTCTTTGTGCACAAATTGCTCAAATTGATCAGAATGTCATGTTATTGGCCCAAAATTTGACTGGATTAGAATTGGAAGTTTATGTTAGATGTATTGGATCCATTATCCCATTTAAGATGTTGTCAACACCAAATAACAAATACGCATGTAATATGTAAGATATTTCATAGAAAAAAGCAATCTAGGCCACCTAGGTGCAAAATTAGTATTTTGAATCGAAATGATGTGATAAAAGTTAGTATATTAATAAATTTAATTACATCATTTAATGGTACCCTAGCCAAAATTGAAACTTTAATATGTTAGTTTCAAAGCTATTAATGTGTTTTTAGGCCAAATTGTGCATTTTGGTATAAATTGGTCAAAATCCTAAATGATGGTCATTGGTGGCTAGTTTTAGGTGTCTACAATTAATAAACTAAGCACCTAGATCAAGGACTAGGAATATAACTTGGAAGCATAATTTTGCACCTTGCAGACTAAGGCTTGTGAATAAGGAACAATCCTAGGACAGAGGAATGATAAAGGTTAAGACAAGTCTAAAGGCTTTCAAAAAAGAACTAGATAAGACTGATGTGTTTGTGCTTAGCATCGCCTCTATATAAATAGACAACACCACTAAGGAAATCAAACTTTATATAAAGGGATTTGAGGACTTCAGCATCAATTTTAAGGAGAGTGCACCCAAATTTTGTGTATTAAAAGCTTTGACAGACAAGTCCAAGGGTAAATTATAAATTTTGTATGGGGTAATGTTGGGCCTTGAATTGAATTAATTATGAGATCTTTACTAGCATGATAGATATCTCATCACAAGGAAATCACTTGGCATGAATTTTATTTTGATATCTTGGTGCTAGCTACAGGAATCAACACACATCTTGTGCTAGTTAGTAAGCGGTTAACTGATGCCTAGCTCTTTAAGGCATAATCTATGAGTGGTAACACATGGTGACTATAATGTGAAGGGTGTAAGGTGATGGAGCTAGTGGAATGATCAATAAAGGCTCCATCTTAGCACCTGACATGCGCTCTTTACCCTAGAAAAGAGATGCTCTTGTATGCTATAAATCTAGAATAAACTAGTGAGCAAAGGGATGTGACATTGATGTAGTGAAGCTATGGAGAAATGGAACTAAACTATTAAGACTTCCATTAATATTATAAATAACATGGATGCCTTTGAGGCTCTAAATTATAGTTCCCAAACTTTCTTGTGAGCCTCTAGGTTGTTAATTACTTTGAAGTTAAGCATATACTTTATTTTCCTTTGAGTGTTATGGAATCTATTTACATTTGAAATTTGATTAATGAAGAAGGTTTTTAGGTATCATACAATGTTTGTGGTTTATACTTCCTTGATGTTGATTAGTTGAATTCACAATGAATGTAATAGTCATAATGTGGTAATTATAGCTTAGTTATGTTAAGTAATGTATACTCAAACTTTTGGTTTATGGTATTAATGACATCTCTATAAATTATGATGACATCAACATACCATGTAGGAATAACTTAAGTGTGGAAAAGGTCATGTGTCAAGTGTTCCATTACTAATAAACACTAGCTTGAGTATGAATAACTGAAATGAGAATAGTCCCTTGACCCTTCAAAGTGCTCAAATTATAATAATCTTAGTGAAATAAGGGCTTTTACCCTTGAGACTATAGAACCACCCTGATATAGGCTTGCATCCCTATGACTAAAACTAGTCACCCAAAATAGGCTTACACCTATATACCATCATCATTAGCTAAAAAAGGCTTTTAATAATGAATCTACCAAAAGCCTATGGTAGAATGAACAAGTCCTATGAGTGAAGTCTCATGTCATGGCACAACTAGCCTAACACGAGCCCTAATTCTTTATCTACTACACTTTGAGTGAGTGCATAAGTCTTGTGTCTTATGTGAATTTATTCCAATCTAGTAGAGTGATAAATATTGAGCACCATAAGAATATACTATCTTTGTGATTATTTTTAATCAGTCCAAAACTGACTTGGATAATTGAATGAGCACTTGAATTGATATTTGACACCCCTTTTTCTACAATAGTGTGCTTGTGAAAGTGAAAGGTCCTATAGATGATCAATTGGAATAAGTACATCAAACATACCAAATATATTTTAACCCAACTCACAATTTCAATGCAATGGTTATCTATAACATGCCACTTATAGAGCTATCTCATTCAACTGTTCCATAAATAACTAATTTGGGCTATAAAAATCAAAACATAAACCCTTTTATCCAAATAATGTAAGTTGGATTTATGTATAATGTCCCCATTATGATAGAATAAACTATCACTCAAATGGAACAACACACTCAAAATTTAATGGATATCATGTAATTTCATTCCAATGTAAACCAAAATGATTTTAATACACCACTAAGTAGCACACAATAGATTCCTCCAACCAATGTTATGAGTGGTTTAAAATAATAAGGAATAAGTACATATATTTACCAAATATAACAAGTAACCTCCTCTCCTCAGCTAGATTCTTCCTTGAGTGTACAATAATGGTTAACAAGATAACCAAAGATGAACTTACCACCTTAATAAGTGTATCATACTACACCACCTCAGTAGGAGGAAATGAATGTTCTGCCACAATAAGCACAGACCAATATACCTCAATAGTCACAAACATTTCCTAATCCACAATTCATTTTTGTTGGTTAAAGATGCTAGTTGGTTAGCCATAACAAATGTTAAACCCTCAATAATTACCTAACTAACAACATGTGTTTAATAAATAATAAGGTTCTAATGTATAGTAGGTACTAAGTGCCATTCCAACATGTGTCATATGACTAATTAGACCAACATTCTATAGTATGCCATTCCAACCTACCTTGGTCAAGGCAATCCACCTTTGACCACATAACCCCAAAAATAATAGTCCATGCCATCCAATTTCCTTGCCAAAGACTTAAAGCAAATGAAGGATGAAATTCAAGCCATTTAGATCAGAAATCTAATAAAGAAGTTCAAGCTACACAAAATATGCTCATATCCATTCAATAATGATTATCTTCAAATACCTTTTCTTCTAGGTTTTGATCCACCCTAATTTGACAAATACAATGTCAAAATCAACCCCAAAGATCATCTAAAATAATTATTTGTTGCTTACCAACCAATGAAATATAATGACATCTATTTGCTTCTTATCTTTCTAATAAGTCTAGCTAGACAAGCCTTGGAGTGTATTTTGAAATTATCAAAGAATTTTGTACTAGATTTTGATCATCTCATTGAGAATTTTGTATAATATTTATCATATAATATCAAACATTGGATTATATTTTTGGATTTGGGCCAAGCTAAATAGAATAATGGTGAAATCTTCAAAACTTACCTATAATGGTGGAGAAAACTTGTGATCCAATTCACTCATACATTTCTAGACAAGCAGATGGTTGTGATATTTACTAGGAGCTTACACAAAGAGATATATTATCATTTCAATATGAAATGTGGTGATACATTTTAAGAGGTTATTGAGAAAGGAACATAGATTGAGAAATCCCTTATCAACAAAATGATCATCAAGTTATCTTCTTCCTACTATATCCAAAACCAACATCAAGTCCAAGAGAACTATAACCAAAGCCATAGAAAAAATCAAAACCTTATTAAAATATTGACTTCAACACCACCCTAGGATAATATTACTGAGAGATCAACTTATTACAATTAAAACAATAATGTTTTTGGCAATGGGGTAACTAAATCATGTCATCTGAAAATGGTGAAAACATAGGCTATCCATTTACCTACACCCATTTAGTGACCACCACCTCTATATATTCAACCAAGACCTCCAAAAAATTAATAGCCATAAAATCAAACCCAATTAAAAGTTCCTCCTCCAAGGAGAAGATAACCCATTATCAACTAATTTAGTGATCTCAGGGAACCTATTGAGTTTGTATTTTATAAATTGGTTAGGAAAATATGATTAGATGGATAATGTCTAAGACATTCCTTGAAGGAATTAATTTTATTTATTAGTACAAATAACATGAATTTTTTGATTACCATCATGTCAAATGACATTTTATATGCTGGTGTGTCTAGCTGAGGCATCTAATTGAGAATATACTAGAAAATGGAGAGATAAAAAGAGATATCCATGTTCTTATGACCAATAATAACTTGGTCATATATCATAATCCACTTCCCCAATATAACAATAAAAATTAGTAGTAGTACCAATAAAAACAACAACAATAAATAAGTCCACTATAAAATCAATGACAATAATTCTAGCCATAAAAACAACATAATGGTTTGAACCAAGAGAAAACTAACCAAAATAATCAAGGAGGCCTTCATGCCATTGTGTATACATATAATAATATTACAGGACATGTTTTTTTAAGGTTAAAAGGGGGAATTTTTTTGAACTAGGGTCCCTAGACCCTTAGGGGGAGGGTTGCAGGACATGTTTCAATTAGTCATGTTTCCACCATTACCATTAACCCCTAGACAATTACCAATATACCAATACCTTCACCCAATAATGCATATCAACTAAATGATGCCTACCAACCTCCTTATACTAATAATTATTCTTAAGATTGTGTTAGTATCTAGGTTTAACACCACCATAGAATTACCATTTTAGGCCCTCTTATCTCCCTATCCAATTACCAAGTTCTTATACTAAATCAATATCTCACATTCACAACTCAATAAGCTAAGATTACCATCAAAGGAATGCATCAAAGTTCCATGAATGAGCCCATTCAGACCTCCATGCCTATCAAAAATAAAATAACTACCAAAATTGAAGGGAAGACATATGACATTATGGAGTATCTAAATAAGACTCTTATGCAAATATCCATCATGGATTTCTTGTGTACATCTAGCATCTACAAAGATATAGTGAATGAATACCTAATCCAATCCATTGTACCTCATCATGCCAATTAAATTTCAATCCATGGTAGGACATTTGACCCCTAGCTAATGTCTTACCTTTAACTAATGCAATGTGTCATCCTTAGGATCATTGCATAATAACCCATTGTATATCAAGGTTAGTATGAAAACCATATTATTAAATACAACCTTATATATAATGGTTTGGGACTCAACATTGTGTATCTAAATTACATCAAACATCTCAAATATATAGTGGTTGACCTAAAACCAGATATCATTACCATCAAGGCATATGACAATGAAGAATGGGAATCTCAAGGTACTATTAGCTTGCCAATGGTCATTGGGATTTTAACCCATGCCAATATATGCCATGTTTTATACCTGACACTAGAATTATCTTACAATTTTCTATTGGGCTAACCATGAATCCATGAAATCAAGGCCATACCTTCCATGTTACATCAATGTATTAAAGTTACCCATTTAGGGATGGAAGTGACTATATTATCTAATTTATAGCCCTATTAGTATTGTAATTATCTTGATTTTGAGTATGAGAGATATAATTATAATTTTATCCCAAATCATATTGCCAAATATGATGGAGGAAGAGTCAAGACATCCAAATCCATTTAATCAAGACCAAAATCTAATTACATTAACCTAGACAGTTTAGCTTCTACCTCATATATGCCTACATAAGACATTAACAATCAATTTTATATATCTAAAAAATGTATAAGAGAGTACAATTCCTATGAATCTTTCCACATTTCCAAGTTATCATAGAATCCGAAAGCCTATGGGAGACCCAAGGCCAAGACTACTTGCATGGAGTGGCAGACTAAGGGAAAATCTCATCTCAACAAACCCATTATTTTCAATTTAGTTTCTAGCCTATAATAAGACCCCTTAGTTGAAGATGATTCATGTATTTATACTAATGAGTTAGCTGACTATTACCAAAGTGAAAAATAACCTATCCATAACTAGATTATGAATCACTTAGCTTATGAAGGTAGAGACCTAAGGATACATTAGTAAAGAATGATTGAATCAATTTCAATAACCAAGTATAAGGGAGCCCATGGTACTAGATTTAAATAGCCTAGGGGTGACTCCACATTATTTATTCATGTTCTAACACCATCAACTAGCAAAGATGATATTAACATCGATGTGAGGTCTAAGTATATCATCTATGATGAACATTTTAATACAAATTTGTTTAACTCTTATATTTTTTGTACTATTAACCCTATTTATTTCCCTTTTCCACTTACCCGTTATCACCCACAATTGATAGAATAGGACCAAAAATATTCAATAATTCTATTAAATGAGTTTAAAAATGATGAGGCCATCTATGACTTTTTGATATTGAGGGATCACATTCCAGTTGGAGATCAAAAGTAAGGATTTTTTTTAGTTAGATTGGATCTTGCTGTCTATTTTAGAGAGTGGGTGAACTTTCTTTGCTAAAAACAAAAATAAAATCAAGCATTGAGGTCTAAAATTAAAAACCTCTTTGAAGCACTTTCTGACCAAGGTAAAAGTAAATAAAAAGGCAAGTCTCTTGATGAAAACCTATTTTAGGAATCATTAGATGGGGATGTTCACCCCTCTTCACATGAAGCACAAGAGACCAATACTCCAAGGCCTATATATGGATCCAAAATTAGTACCAAAGAGAAACAATATTTTATACATATTTTTCAAAAGTGCCTTGACATATTTGTGACATGGCTTTAACTAGTATTATGAGATTATGATTCATCCTACTTATGAGAATTAGCTAAGTTAATCCATCTAGAGGACTTTGCCATTACCAACTAGTTTACCTCCTTTTTGACTATTTTATAAGATGGTTCTACACTTATCATGGGTTCTACACTTATCATGGAGGAGACTTTAGAGGTTAATATTTAGACTCTATAGGACCTAAATTGGATAAAATTAGGTGCATCACTCACTGAGGAGAAATGCAAAGTTTTTACAACCCTTCTGAGGGAGTTTGTTGACATATTTTCATGGGTCTATTCATATATACCATGTTTGGACCCCTCTTTCATTTTACACCATCTTTTTTTATATTTTAATGCTAAACTAGTTAAGCAAAAGCTACAAAAAATGTATCCTCATATTTTTGTGCTAGTCAATAAAGAGTTGTATAAACTCTTAGATGTGAGATGCATTCAATCCATCAACTATTTAAAGTGGATTTATAACATTGTATTGGTGAGAAAGAAACTAGAAGGTATAAAAAATGCACTAATTTTAGGGACATTAAAAAATCCTATCCTAAGGATGACTTTCCTATACCAAACATTGAAATGATTGTCAACTCAATGGCTAGATATGAAATTCTTTCTCTTATGGATGGATTTTTAGGATATAAACAGATTAGAATTACACTAGAAGACTAGCACAAGACAACATTCACCATTCTAAGGGGAATGTTTTTTTATTAGGTGATTCAATTTGGAATTAATAATGTAGAAGATGTATAAAAATTATCCATGATAGTGATTTTCCATGATATGATGTATGACATCATTGAGAACTTTATCAATGACATTCTAGGTAAATAAAAAACCCATGTTGACCATCCAATCGTACTGCAGATAATCTTTGAGAGGCTTCAAGAATATAATGTTAGGTTAAATCCAAAGAAGTGTGTATTTGGGGTAACTTATGGAAAATTATTAGGCTTCATTATCTCTTGTAGGGTAATTAAAGTTTATCTATCTAAAGTTTGATCCATTAATAAAACTCCACCACCATCTACCTTGAAGCAACATTGTAGTTTGTAGGGAAATATCCAATCAATATGACACTTTATATCATAGTTAGCAAATAAAATCCATTTATTTACACACTTACTAAAAATGGCACCATTTTTACTAGAATGAAGAGTTCCAAAAAATATTTGATCAACTCAATTAATATTTAGCCAATCCACCTATTTTATTTCCACTTATGTCTAACAAGCCATTGTTTTTATTAAGGATAAAAGTGGGATTTAGAGGGAATGTATCCATATAAATGAACCATAACCATGGTCAAGAATAAGAATCATAGTACCAAAAATCATAGTATAATGAAACCCAAAGGAAAAAAAACAACAAATATGTAACAGATAAATAACTGACATACAACCACCAAAAAGAAGTAGAGGAAATAAGAGAGAAATTAGTTGTGGGTGTTCTTCTAGTCCTCATAGGCCTTGGTCTAATCCTTAGTCATTATATTAAACTTATTATCTAGATCCTATCCAAATTATCATCATATTTATTTGTATTCATACCTTTGAGTTTCTTCTTAGGCTTGGTCCCTTCCATGTCCTCATGTTGAGTGTTGAAAAACATAGATAGACCTTCCATTCTATGCATGGCATTGTTAACCATGACCCTATTGAAATTGACATGGAGATTGAGCTTATCTTTGATTTCTTTATTATCCCTTTATATAGTTCTAATTTTTTTAGTGAGAAGCTCAATCTAGGTGAACATCTCCACCTCTTTATCCTTGGTATAAAAAAGGTCATCCATCTTATTAATTTTATTGATGTCCTACTTCAAGAAATTATGGTCCTTCATGAACCACCAAAGTAAATATTTATGAAAATTGAATTCATCCTCTAGCTATTCTAGTTTGTTTTTATTCTTGGTGTAGTCCTTTATATTATTATCAAATAGGGGTTGAATGTTAGGGATGGGTTCATTTATTTTTATACCTTCATTCTAAAAATTATCTATAATACCTAAAAAATTATATCTCTCCCCTCCTTCTGGTGAGGAGGATTATCCTTGATTGGATTATCACTTAGTATGATGCTTATTGTTCTTTCTACTGATATCCTCTATGTCAACCATAGAAGTATCCTGAATAAGAGGACCATTGAAAAGAGGAACATCCCTATGAACAACCCTACCATGAGGAGAGTGCATACCCTTAGGCTCATTGGGCTTAGGTTTAGTCTTACTTATTAAAATTCTTTTCAAATACATAGTAGGAGAAGGGATATTATTTTTATTTTCCCTAATGGAACCCTGAAGCTTAGGGTAAAGGTCTTGAAATTTTTATAAATAAGGAAAATAGCTACTTGATGCAATGTCTCCATTTTCTTACCCAATTGAACCTATTACATTGAATGCTCCAATGAATGGAGGATGTAAAAGGGAATGATAATGTGAATGTTATGATGGAGATAGTTTAATAAAGGAAGATGATAGAAATACATAACCTTGTATCATCTATCCAGGGTCATATACTTGATAATTTGCTCAACCACATCATTGTAAAGAATTAGGAAGTATTCCCTTTTAAAACCACCTTAAAAAATGGTGATGTGCTCTTCCCCAACCAAAAATTTCTCCTTCTCCTACTCTAAATCCTTAGTAATCTTGATGTACGTATTTCCTTCCATGCTAAGACCAATGACCATCTATATAATTTCCTCTATGATTTCCACTGAGACATTGTGGATGTTGACCACCTTGTCAACCCAATTCTTGTCAAACTGATGAGAGAGATGAATATGATAACAAAAAATATAGTCAATGAAAGTGGTAATATCCCTATTGCGGAGAATTTTCTAGAGCTCTATATTTTTTTCTAATGTGATCATTGCATAAGTGTTCTACTTTGCTCATACCCCCCATGATAGAATGGATTCTTGCAGAATTACCTAAGTTGTGAGAGAAAAAAAGGATACTTGTGATAAAACCTTGAAGGAAAAGATAATTTAAATTAATATCCTATGAATGATTACGTGAGGCGATGCCAAAAAATGATGAGTTACCTTATTCCATCTCAATCACAAATTAAATTCATCATCATTACTAAACAAATGGCACTTCTCCTTATCATTGTTGAGCATGAGGTGATCCCTCTATTCATTGTAGCTAATCCTCCATGACTGGGGTGTTGATACACGGTTTATCCTTTCTAATGATTGCATTGACATTAATTGGATGAACCTCCATCTTATTCCAAGTTTTTATGAGACTAACCTCTACACCTCTACTGATAAAGGAGTCAACCAACATATACCTTCCTAGTAAGTGTGATAAAAATGATATTCTAAGATTACTTGCTTAAGTGATTGATCTCCTCTATAATGTGAAGTATGGAACAAATCACAAAATTATTCTTGTTAATGTAATTTATAATATTGAGAGAATCCCCCTCAATGTAAATATTTTGACATCCCAGATCAAGATCCACCTGGATAGCCCATAAGGTAGCTAAGGATTTTGAGAAATGATTGGTTTGAAATCCCATAATCCCTTCATAAGTAGTGATAAATTCTACCTGATAATCCCTTATCACACCACCACCTCTCGATAAACCAAGGTTCCTTTTGGAAGCACTGCCAAAATTTAATTTGACCCATCCAAGTTGGTGAGCTAACCATTTAATGATATTCCTAAGATTAAGCTTGGGATCGACCAAGGGCCTATTCTCAAGGGTGATCTTCCATTCCTTAAAAATGGTTTCCTCAAAAGGTAAAAAGGGATAATTTTTCCTCATGTAATACTCTTAAAATTCTTAGATAATAAGGAGAAGACATTGTTAGCCACTCTAAAAAGTGGGATTTTTAGTCATGAAATGTTTTGTTGTTTTACTCCTTCTAAATTCCCCATATAATATGGGGGAAAGCAAGTTGCCACAACTCCTTGAGTTCTTGGTTGATAAAAGGTCCTGACCAAGCTTGCCAAGCCACCATAATGGAGGGAGGATGAATAAAAAACTTTGAGTTTATAAAATAGGGAGCCCTAAATATTAAAGGTGAACACATAATCTATAAAAATATGGAAAATAAAATCAAAAACATCCTCACAAAGAACACATTATTTACCATAGTAAAGCCTCTTTTGCTAAGATTACCCATCATGTAAATCATATTTGGAACACTTAGCCACAAGAAAAAGTTAATTTTATGAATAATATTTTTGTTCCAAACTTTACCCAAAGTATTGACCATTGATAAATGGTTTTATAACTAAAAATATACATAATTGACATGGTAATTACCATCTACCAAGTCAACCCATACTAGTTCATCCTCCCTCTCAAGATTACTGATATGATTACCTTTGAGGATAAAGTTGAGATCTGAGACAATGGGGGTTGTATCAATTTCAACATTATTAATGAAAATGTGTTTTTAGCTCTTTATACCATTAATCACCTAAATGAAATCAACCACCATTTCACCTAAATCAATTGAGATAGGATGGGCAATATGGTGCCAAGGTTCAAGAGTATCCAATGAATTATTTAGAATCTAAGGATCCTTCTAAAATCTGATTTTTTGACCATTGACCAACTTCCACTTGTAGCCTTTTAATATGTGTTCCCCATTCTTAGAAAATAAATTTCAAATATCAATCCTTTAATAAAGTTATTCTCTATTAGGAAGGCAATCGATGGTTTATATATAAGATATTTAACACAAAATATTCTCACCCATTGACTAGGTTCCTTGAGAAACCTCCAACAACTTTTCGTGACCAATGCCTTATTCATAGTGGAGAGGTTTATGATTCCCATCCATCCAAAGGATTTTAGAAGGCATACCTTATCCCAAGACACCAATGGGAAATTTTGAATGTCCTATACCCCCATCCATAAGAACAATTTTTGGATATGATCAAATTTTTCTTGAATATTCTCGGGGAATTTGAATAGGGACATAAGATAGACAAGGAGGCTTTACAAAAAACTTTTAATGAGCAACATTTTTCCCACCTAGGAAAGAAGGGACCTTTCCAACTTGGAATCTTACCTTGAAATATTTTAATTAGGGGGTTCTAAAATTTGCCTTCATTCTCCCTTTAAACAACAACATACACAAATATGTTGAGGGAAGATCTTTGATCCGAAAGTTGAGAATATAATCAATTTTGGTTTGAAGAGGGCCCAAAGTGTTCATAAAGAATAAGTAACTTTTAGAAAAATTAACCAATTACTTAGACACTATAACATAATTATCAAAAATTCTTTTTAGTTCCTTGGCCTCCCTAACCAAAGAAGTGGCCAAAATAAGCATATCATCAACAAATTGTTGATGAAGAGATGGCTAAGCATTATAAGATGATTTAAATCCTTTTAAGATGCCATTTCCAAGTGCTAATAGAAGGTTTATATAATATATTCTACCATAATAATGAATAAGAATTGAGAGAAGGGTCACCCTATCTATTTCCATGATCACTCCTAAAAACTCTAGTAGGTAAACTATTGATAATGATAAAAAATACATGGATATTTAAATGTAGTTTTGAATCAACTATCTGATATGCTTATGAAAACCAAATTTATCTAGCATTGGTTCCAAGAAACCCTAATCAAATCTATCATAATCTTTGGCCATATCAATTTTAAAAATCATACCTATTTATTTACTTTCTTTCATGGAATGAACTGTCTCATGAACAACCATTATACCACCCTAGATTTATCTCCCAGATACATATCCCCCTTGATTGATAGAAATGATTTTTTACATAAACAAATGAATTATCATTGCTAAAATCTTCATAAATATTTTTTAGATAGAATTACACATGATGATAGGTTTGAAGTCTTTGAATTTAAAGGCCCCTGTCTTCTTAGGAATGAGAGATATAAAGGTATTATTGAATCCTATGAGAAGATTATTGGTCAAAAAAAAATTCTGCTACAAACCATACATCATGCTTGATAATTTCCTATTAATTTTGAAAAAATCCATTGGAAACCCATTTGGGAGCTATGCTTTGTCCTTATTCATCAATAAAACTATAGCCTCAATTTATTCCTCCATAACAAATTTTAGCATGATATTATTATCATTTTTAGTAATAAGATTAGGGAAATTCTATATAAAATCCTTAGTCTAATCTCTATCCAAAGCTAATTTATCAACAAATAGGTATTTTAAGAAGATAAAAACTTTCTTTTTGATGGTAATGTTGTCAATTTTTCCCCCACAAGTCACATTATCACCCCATAATTCAAAACTTAGCATATCATGCCAATTTGCCTTATGAGTCAGAATTGGTCTTAAGATTCCCTTGGGATAATTTATTTTGTGCTCTAATGATTCCTTGCAATTTTGGTTCCTTGGTTCAATTTCTATCTACAGGTATAAGCCTTCAAAGATGATCAAAAGATGACTTGAGCAAGCTTTGAAGAACTAGACCATCATAGGATGTCATACAAAAATGAAAGGGGTCAGCTTGATTTTGCATTTAATAAGTGAACTTAGAAAGTCTCACAAGCCAAAATTGTCACATGGAAATGAATTCCTTCATGCCAAGATCATGATCTACAAATTTCATGTCTTGATGACCTTCTTATCTCAATATATAAAGCTTTAAAGCTAAATTTACAAAATGAAAATGGCATGCAGACATCAAGTTTAAGCTTTGTGAAATAGATTTTAGAATTTAAATATCCTAAGGTTTAATACGAGAGAAACAAGTGTCCTATTCTCAAGAGCTAAGATTAGATCTAACCATATGTGGATGCTTGACAGTGTCAGTGGGTCATAAAGATCCAATGGTGCATGTTAAATCATACATCAAGATCAATAGTGAGCGGTAAGTCAAAAGGTTAGTAGGGTCCATCATAATCACACAAGGCTGAAAAGTATCCTATTATTTGAGGCCAAAATCAAATACCAATGTGGGAATGCCAAGTGGCATGATCTCATGAGCTCATGTATATCTAACAGTACTCATCGACTGATAAGTTCAATGGGGCTGAGCATATCAATGATGAGTGTGTAATCATATAAAAAAGATATAGAGTGAACATGAGGTCAAGGAATCAAAGGACTGACAAAAAGATCCTAAAAAAAAAATAAAGAGCTACCAATTAGCACAATGTGATAAGCTCGGATCAAGATCGATAGTTGAAATTGAAAGTCAAAGCTAATTTAGTCGATGTTGAACCAAATCCAATATTGAAAAGAGATGCCATGGAGGTAGACACATCATTTAAATGGGTTTGTTACCAAATACATTAGCAAGATTATGACCCTTTCCTCTATTCTTTCATGCTAAAGATGAACTAGTAGGGATCAATTGATTCCACCAAGATCAAAACAAATCATTTCATATGTTGTAATAACTTTGATGCTAAAATTCTACTTTAAAATGACTTGATTTTGCCTTTGTAACTATAAGGAGCATCATGAAGATCAAAAATGGATTGAAAGGGACTAATACAATTGTCATGGCTATTTTCTAGAATTAGTCTTAGCATGATGATCTTTTCTAATGGAATAAAAATTAGATGATTGGAAATCTTGATCATAATGACCCGTTCTCCATCATTATTGATGAGCTCAGAATATGGCTCATTATTAACATGTTATTTCCCTTAATTTATCTCTCTAAGGATATTATCTTATGCAAATCGTAGATTTTTAGATGGCTATTACATGGAAAATAGATATTTGCCTTGTTTATATTGAACCAAAGACTAAACCTTTACTTTGTCATTAATGTCTAATACATAACATGTTTTAGTGATTTTTGTTGTGAAGAATTCTCAAGAAGAAGACACAGGTAATGTATAGTGGAATTTCAATTCTGATCTCCATCAAATAGAACTATGAACTCATGTAGGCTTGTTTCTACAGACTTTGTAGGCTTGTTTCTATGGACTCTGTAGGCTTGTCTCTATGAACTCTGTAGGCTTGTTTCTATAGACTCTATAGGCTTATTCCTATCGAATCTATAAGGTCAATTCTTTGGATTTTGTAAAGATAAATCTATAAATGGGGAAGCTGGTGGCCATATAAGATGAGAGAGAATCATTCTAGCTGGAGTCAAATGAGAAAAATACCCACCTACTATTTTGTAGGATTTACTTTTGATGAAGTTGTATATATTTGGATCTTAGAACTATTATAGGATAGTATCTCTATTTCATTAGAATAATTGGATCTCCTGTATATATAATCTCCTATTTTTGGATGAGTGGATCGACCAAGAAATCCTATCTCTTTGCATCCTAGTTTGAGTTGATTATATGAGTATAAAATGTAAGAATTTTTTTATTAAAAAGAGGAAATAATAGATGAAAGATATGTACAAGCATATTATAGGTTACAGATAGATTGTAATCATTTCAATTTTATGAATTATCACTTTAGTTTTCAGCATTGACTAATCTTTGTTCTTGAGTCTGAGAGGAGCAAGGGCCCACTCTCCTTAGAACCAGGAATTATGTATGGTAATTATGTTATATTATATTAACTCTTTGTTATAACTAATCCAAATCTTGCTAATTTTTTCATTCATTTATAAAACATTAAAACAAATTCATAGTTCAAAAGGCATTTTCTTATTTCAAATTCATTTCCTTTTTAAGCAATGTGTGTTTTCTTTTATAGCAAATGTGTGAAGTGAATTTCCTTTTCTAGTTAAACATTTCCATTTCTACGCAAGCATAAATAGGAGTGTGATTTTACTTTCAAGAAAAAGAGTGGATTCATTTGATTAAATATTTACATATTTTCATTTTCAACAAAAGAGTGAATCAAGTAGTTTAAGACACATTTCTTTCATTAGTCAAAGTTAGAATAGGACCATCAAATGCCCCCACAAGCAAACTTCTAGATCTACCATCTTACACCTTATTGCAGACAGCTTTAGACACCAACCTTGGTTGATAAGACATCAATTAAACATTGATTAAATGAAGAGTTAAATGGCACTCATCATTTTTGGCACCATTTCTAGGGAACAAGGTGTTAGTAAGGTAATAATTATTAGTCTGGAGTGAAAAATAGACAAAATTTTTAAAACCATAAAAATTTAATAAATTGATATACCATCTTAGAGACTCTAAAGGATGATTCATCCTAAATTCCCACCAAGAACACAAGTTGAAACTCCTTCAACATCTCTGTGTAGTGAACTAGAAGTTACAAGTGAAACCTATCTTCAAGAATATTCATAAACTTAGATAGAAACTATGCCATTGCCACAAGCAAGCCCCATAGGACAAATTCCTCAGGATCAATCTCTTGTAAGAAGACATTATTTAGAAATTGCCAAGGACTTAGAAGAAGCATTTCAAAAATCCATAGCTGAAGAAAATTTTGAGAACTTTAAACAACCCATAACTGATATCACAAATATATAGTCGAAAGATCATCCCAACTTTGAAATATCATCAGAAGAAGAAAATATGGCTCTCTAATAAAATCAACAATTTGCACAACCAGGAAGGAATTTTTATTTTCCTATTGTTCTAGATCCTAATGATCAAACCCCCATGAAAACTATTTCACTAGCTAATTTTCCAAACTTATGGGGAAGATCTATAGAAGATATTGATCAATTTTGTTTGAGTTTAAGGTGCTATGTAAAGCCTATAATTACACAACATATAGCTATAAATTAAAACTGTTTCCCTCTATACTTAAAGATGCAGCTATGAGATGGTTCATGGGTTTACCTGGTGATTGTATTAGAACATGGGATGACATGGAGATAAAATTCTTAAATAAGTATCAAGATTACTACTAAGTGTGAGAAAAAAAGAGGACTTATTCAAAATCAAACATAATGAGGATGAATCTTTAGAGGATTATTTGGATAGATTCATGTTCACTCATAAAAGAAGCAATTATCCACTCACTAAAGAAGTTCAAAAATTGGTTTTCTTAAAAGGGTTGGATGAAGATACTAGAGATGAATTAAATCTAATGGGAGGTGGAGATATAAATAAGTTGGCTTTCTATCAAAATTTTAAGCTTTGTACCAACTATTCTCGAACAAAACTTAGAATTAGGAGAGGAAGGTTTGGGAAATATAATGAAGTGGGTAAGATAATAGAATAATTTTCCAATCTAAAGACAGATAGTCTAGTTACACTAAATAGTACTTTAGATGGCCTTCAAGCTAAGGTATATGCAACAAAACCTTTAGAAATCTACTATCCTAAGTGTAGATAGAAACATGCCCTTAGAGACTACCCCTAGATAAAACCAATGTTTCATCATGTGGGATATGTGATGCAATAGATCATGATACCAAACATTTCACCCTTCTACTTATTTTAAATAATCAAATGAAAACACAAATCCAGTCCATTGAAGAAGTAAGTTATATCCAGAGACAAAACTTTGCCCCACAAAACCAGGTTCAAGGATAGTTTAATGCAAAAGACCTAATTAATCCATGGATGGCACCATGGAATGTTTCAGTTCTTTCATGTTTTTAGAATCAACCTCAAATTCCATCAATCCAAAATCCATGGGTAGGACAATATTGAATGCCAACACCCCTATGGATAGTCCCACAACCACAACAACAATGCGTACCATAGAAACAATGGATGCAACAATAATATCAATAATGGAATCCATAGTGGAACCCATAACAAAAATTCACCCAACCAAGAAGACCACTTCAATAAAAAACTATAATGCCACCCCTAGTTATTCAGTAACAAGGACAAATCAATCAACCCTCAATACCTACATAACCAATCACAAATCTAAAAAATAAACAACTAGCACCTATTTATGTTAATGAACAAGAAGAGACAATAAATGTTGGAACTATTGATTGTTCAGACATACATTTAAGATCAGGGAAAACTATACAAAAACCTCTAGTTCTCATTTTTGAGATACCTGATGAAAAAGAAAAATTAGAATAATCTCAATTAAACACTAGAGAATCTAAAATCAAAATGAGACCTAAAGCAAATAAAGAAAACACTAATACACTAGTAGTTCCTTTTACAAAAAGATTAAGAGAAATTGATATTAAACTAGAATCAAACTTGGTCAATGAGTTGCAAAAGATTAATATTGAGGTACCCCTACTACAAGCTATTAGGGATATACCTGAATTAAAAAGATCATAAAAAACCTTTGTATCAAGACATCTAGGAGGAAATAAAAATATCCAGGAACCATTCATGTTGATGAAAAAGTTGCTGATTTATTATCAGGAAAACTATTAGTTCCAAAATATGCAGATCTAGGAAGCCTAGTGATCATAGTCGTAATCAAAGGTAAATTTTTTTCTAACATCTTGGTCGATTTAAGAGTGGAAATTAATGTTATGACAATTGATACTATTCATACATTATCTCTTATGAGAATTCAACCCACAACTACCATTTTTCAAATGGCAGACCAATCTGTAACTAAACTAGAAGGGACTATAGAAAATGTTGAAGTACTGATAGAGTCTTGGGAATATCCAGTAGATTTCATGGTCTTGCAACCTAAAACAAAGAATCTAGGATATCCCATAATCCTAGGTATACCATGGTTGGATACCATAGAAACATTAATTGATTACAAGTCAGGAGACATGACCATTTCTAATGGGTTAAAATCCAAATGCGTCTCTTTGTATCCTCCTGCAAAACCATCAATAAATCACATACAATAACTTTGGGTAGATGAATAAAACAACACATCAAACAACATTTCCTCTTTAGCTATGATCACAGTTAAAAAATACTTGAAAGAATTGAATGGAGACATATACCCAGAATATACAGACTCTACCAGTCTGAAAGTTATGGACTCTACCAGTTTGAAAGCTACAAACTCTACCAGTTTGGAATATATGGACTCTACCAGTTCAAAAACTATAGACTACCTTAGTTTAGGATTCTTGGGTTAGATATAATATTAAGAAACCTCCACTTATACTTCTTCTATTGTTTCCTCATCATATGATCATGGATTGATTTGAAAAAGTGTGTAGAAATTGGTAGAATAATAGCAAACTCATTTCTTAGATGCATTCCATTATTCTTTAGCAAGATCGATTCCTCCTAGAGAAGAGATTTTTATAATGTAACCATGTTTCATAAGATACTTCCTCATCCATTTCCTCTAAACTCACTAATTAGTGAATTCAATTAAATATAATCCAACTACCCAGGCACAAAACCAATCATGGTATTACCTGGAAAGATTTTAAACATCAATAGTTGGTTCAAAAATGAAGAGAAAGATCAACTCTTTAAAGTAATGGAAAGACATACCAAGGATTTTTCTTGGGATTATACTAACATGAAGGAAATTAAACCTAGCATATGCACTCATCACATTTACATGGAATCTTCCAAACAGGTTAGACAACCACAAAGAAGAATAAACCCAACATTAAAGGAGATAGTCAAAATAGAGATTCAAAAATTACTAGAAGTTGGGTTTATTTACCCTATCTTAGATAGCCAGTGGGTTTCACCCCTGGTAATTATGCCCAAGATAAATGGAAAATTAAGGGTATGTGTAGATTATAGAGAATTTAACAAAGCAACACTAAGAGATTATTTTCCTCTAACTTTCATTGATCAAGTTCTTGACAACTTGGCAAGAAAAAGATATTTTTCTTTCCTGGATGGGTTTAGTGGGTATAACTAGATAATGGTGGTAGCTAAATATCAATATAAAACCACATTTACCTACCCTTGGAGAAATTTTACTTATCGAGTATTCCCATTTGGACTCTATAATGCTCTAGCAACCTTCCAAAGAGCAATTTTAGCAACATTCTCTGACCTTACAAATGATTGTGTTGAAGTATATATGGATGATTTCATCATTCATGGTGGAACTTATAAAGAGGCTCTTACCAACTTGGAAAGAGTATTGATCAGATGTAAAGAATATCAATTATATTTGATCCATGAGAAATATTTGTTGATGATGGATGCAGGAATAGTGTTGGGACACCATATTTCTACAAGAGGCATTCAAGTAGATCCAAAGAAGGTTGAAATAATCTCCAACTTACCCATCCCACAAACACAAACTAAAATTAAGATTGTTTTGCAAAATATTGGTTACTATAGATGCTTCATAGATAATTTTAGCCAAATATCTGCCCCTATATTTGCCTTTCTTACAAAAGATAGTACATTCAAATGGAGTGATAGTTGTCAACATGCCTTTGAGACCATCAAAGCTAAACTCATTATTGCTCCAATATTGAGAGGACCAGATTGGACTCAGTCATTCCATATATACATAGATTCTTCCATTACAATAATAGGAGTAGTCCTTAGACAAAAAGATGAAGAGGATGACATGTATGCTATATATTATATTAGTGAAAACATGACACCTATTGAAAAAAATTACACCACAACTAAGAGGGAATTCCTAGCTATAGTGTATGTAATTAACAAATTTAGACACTATATAATAGGCTATAAGGTATTTATCTATATAGACCATTCATCTATTAGATATCTTACCAACAAACCAATTATGGGATGTAGGATTATTAGATGGTTTCTTCCCTTACAAGAATTTGATGTTACTATTATAGATAAACCAGGGAAGTCTAATATGGTTGCTGATTTATTGTCAAGAATGAAGACTACAGGTGAGGAAGAACCAGTGGAAGATGACTTTCTAGATGAACAAATATTTACTATTTCATCAAAATCTCCATGGTTTGCTGATATAGCCAATTATCTCGCTATAGGGAAGTTTCCTCTACAATTTTCACAAAGAGATAAGAAACATTTAATCACAGAAAGTTCTTCTTTTAATGGATTAATGGAATGCTATTCAAACTTGGACCTAACCATGTGTTTCACAGGGATGTGACAAATGTTGAAGCTTATGATATCATCATAGCTTGTCATGATGAACCAGGAGGAGGTCATTACTCAGCTCAAAGAACCATACACAAAATCCTAGGAGTAGGATATTATTGGCCTCACCTTCATTAGCAAGTAAAAAGATATGTTAGACACTATGATGCTTGTCAGAGAATAGGACAACCTACTCTTTCAATAGAAATGCCTCTGCACCCTCATCCTCAATTAGTTTTAGAACTATTTGAGAAATGGGGAATTGATTTTATAGATCATGTGAATCCTCCTTCTAGAGGAAAAGAATATCTCCTAATATGTATAGACTATGTGACCAAGTGGGTAGAAGTGGAAGTATTAACTCATGTAAGAGAAAAGATGGTAGCTAATTTCTTATATTTCAAAATCATGCAAAGATTTTGTGCTTCAAGGGAGATAGTCTCAGATCAAGGACCACAGTTCATGTCAAACATGATAAAGCACTTCATGCAAGTATATCAAACTCAACAAAGAAAAACATCTCCATACCATCCATAGGTTAATGGGAAATTTGAAGTCACCAATAGAGAAATAGAAACCATTTTAACAAAGGTTTTTAATTTTAGTAGAAAAGATTGGGTAGATAAGGTACCAGAAGCTGTTTGGGCCTATAATACTACTTGGAAAATAATAACTAGATTTTCACCTTATGAATTGGTTTATGGTAAGAATCCCTTATTCTCTATTGAGTTTGAATTATAAACTTTGAAAATAGTTGTAGAAGTAGGGATTGAATTAGAATAAATACATAAATAAAGACTCTTATAGCTATTTCAACTTAATGAGATGAGGATGGAAGCACTACAAGGAATTGAATTGGTACAACACCAAAGAAAAGTTTGGCATGATTCACAAATCAAGCAATGGAAGTTTCAGAAAGGAGATTGGTAACTGTTGTTATATTCTAAATTTTAATAGTTTAAAGGAAAACTACAAATGAGGTGGTTGGGACCTTATCAGATTGAGGAAGTCTTTGAAAATGGTTCTATTAAGCTAATACCTATTGATGATAATAGAAGAGCTCTATTAGTCAATAGACATAGATTGAAGCTTTATCATAAACCTATCAATAAAGAAGAATTTATTGAAAAGGTAAAAGATCAAGTAGCCTTTCTAGAAGACTAATTCTTTTAGGGAAATTGCTTCAAATCAAGTAGCTATTCTAGAGGACTCTGCTTCTTTTAAAGAACCTGCTCCTTGATGATCTTGCATAAAATAAAATAATAAATAAATAAAAAATATATCAATAGTGAAAATCCTTCTAGGGACACTATTGATAATGCATGCCCAAAAAACCAGCTTGCTGACTGGCTATGCATTGAAAAAAAGGGCTTTGGCTAGAAAACTAGCAATGGCTAGCCAAAGGGTAGAATATATATATATATATATATATATATATATATATATATATATATATATATATATATATATATATATATATATATATATGTATGTATATATATGTATATATATATATGTATGTATGTATGTATATACATATATATATGTATGTATATATGTATATGTATGTATATATATATATGTATGTATATATATATATGTATGTATATATATACATATATAATATATATATATATATATATATATATATATATATATATATATATGTATGTATATATATATATATATATGTATGTATATATATATATATGTATGTATGTGTATATATATATATATATATATATAAAGAGATAATCTCATCATGTCACTATGATTGGTCTTCTCCATGCAATAAAATTTATTCTTTCAACACCTGTTGACTAATCCATGCAAAATTATTTGTGTAGGACAAATGACGAGCAAAGGATAAATCTAAGGTCAAAAGTAAGTGAGACATATATTCTATTTATTTATGTTTAGTTAACTAATTATCTTTGATTTAATTAAGATTTATTCTATGAAGATGACCCAAATTTGAGCCTTTCAAAAAGGAATGACATGACACATACCATAATGGATAAGCATGCAAATAAGCCACCAAAGGTGTATGAATAAGTATGCAGCTTTGGTATAATCAATTTCATCATTAATAATTATAATGATGGGACATCATAAAGGGGTTATAAATGAAATGATAAATCACTGTCACTGTTAAAGTGCCACATCATCATTTCATCTAATTTCTAATAATTTAACAAAATAGCTGGCACACTCCATAGAAATGTGTGGTGCTGAACTATATAAAGTAATCATATCAAACTACAGACTCATGAAACTATGGATTTTCACATGAAACATTTCATTTATATAGATCATCAGTAATTATTGCCTACAAATTTCAATAGAAGCTGGTATAAACCCTAATCTAAGTTAAATAAATAGATTTGTCTATAAATTTGAGTAGAAATGGGACAAAAAATGAGATTAAAGCCAAAGAATGCAACAAAGTTTCACAAAGACAAAGCTTTTGTGGTAGTGTTTAGAGAAAATGGTTGGCTATCTTTCATTGAAAAGTTCTAGGGTTTACATGAAACAATGGTAAGATAATTCATCATTAATCTCATCCTTGATTTTTTAGTTGTTAAAGGTATTATTATTCCTGTTTCAACTCAAATTACAAGTCAAATCATACAAGTTCCAAAAGAGGGAATGAGAGCGACAAGAAAAATTTTATTAAGTGATTTGATTATTTAGTTTAATGGTAATGAGTAGATTGGGACTACGTGTCTAATAGATTATAAGGGAAAATCAAAAGGGATTCATAAAAATTCACTTCCTAAACCCTAGAAAGCTGTATCCAAGTGGGTACTCAAGTATATCATTTGTGAGGGGAAAAATAAACTTTTAGGAGGAGATGCCATGAAAATATTAACACCTTAAGTATGGGAGGCAAAACCCTTACTACAAGATTAACCCTCCATCCTTCTTATATGGTGCCATTCAAATTATGACTACAACTCCTAATGCTGCTCTTAGGCACCATAGCCTTATTCACCTAATTATCCAACATCACTTCCTTTAGCAAGGGAAAGAGGTCTAGGAGGAATTTCATAATAGTATTCTAAATTTTCCTACATAAGAAACATCAAATTTACCATAGGAACATTCATCTCCACTGGCTGCATTAGTTGAGGAAATAACTCCAAAGAATAAATCACATACTATAGTCTCAACAGAAATCCCTTCTTCTTCTTCTTCAAGAAGAATCATAAGGTCTCAAATCCTTGTAGTTTCAAGGTCCCCATAAAAACCTCAAGAATTTGTAGTACAACCAATTCCCTTGTCAAGGATAAGAAAATTGAAATGAAAGGTTGCTACAAAACTTGAGAAGACCAAGGGTTTGATCGTTGAGAAGGAAATACAACCAAGTGTAGTTCAGAGAGTGACCAAAAGAAGGAGAAAGTTAATTTAGATAGATGAAGATGAACAAGAGGCTATAGAAATTATAGATAGTATTAAAAAGGTATATCATTCCCCCATACATCAAAGTATCCCTAAAACTATAGATGTTGAAGAAACTCCTTTCAAAATGAACTCTCCAATCATAATAGAGGAGCCAATTCTAGGAGAAAAACCACTCACGGTAGAGGAATCAAGTATGGTAAGACAACCACATGTTTCAATTGAAATTGCAATGAATAAAGGAAAAACTATATGCACAAATGAGAAAGGAGAGTCATCTAATGTAAATGATCTTGTTATGAAGTTAACCTTGAAGCTTTCTTAAGCTCAAGCTCTAGAGAAAAAACAAACAATTGACATTACTGACTTGATTAGTCAATTGTAGAATAAGGATCATCTCAACTCATTTTTGGTACAAAAATTGGACACAACATATACCAATTATACAATAGAAGTTCAGAGATTAGAAGAAAAAATAAAGAAAAATGAAAGTGAAAAAATAGACCTCTGAATATATGTAGAAAATTTGAAGAAGGAGAATAGAAGATTGCATAGTTTGGTAAACTCTTCCGAAGCACCTTCTAATGTTTTAGCTTCTCCTCCTAAGGTATTTGTTCATCAAAGTTGTCAAATAAGTTGTCTAGGTATTCATACCTTGCAAATGCTAAGTCAAATTGAATAATAATATTCCATACTCAAATAGAAAAACAATGTTGTAACTTTTTTGAATAAAATATTGGAAAATGAAAAGAAAGAATTAGAAGCTAAGGTCCAAGATTTAGAAGAAAATTTAAAAGATGCATGCAAATTAGGGGAATCTCTTTTGGCATGTAAGAATCCTTCTCCTACATATAGTTTGTTTTTATTTGAAATTTTTTATAGATAGTATATTCTAAGGATCTCTTGTCATCTTCTTTACAATATTTTATAGCCAACAACATTTCTAAATTTTTTCTATAATGCTGAACTTGATCAGTAGGATTTGCTTTATGAGTTTTATTTGCATAATTTGATCATAGGAGACCATGATCACAATAATTTATTAATACACCTTAATGTAGGATAAGTTAAACTAAGGGCATTGCATTCTACATTCAAAAATCAAATAGCATGGAAAAGTAGATTTGAGGAGTATACAAATCATGCTAAGACTATAGGATTGTGTATCAAGCCAGCCTTTCCTATCCCTAGATTGATAAAAAAAATTAATTGTGCTTATTTAAGTGATGAAGTTAAAACTCATTATTAAAAGATTTATATGATTGTGTTGTTTCTTTTGACTTATTTTCAAGACAACATTTTGATTCAATGATGACTGCAAGTGTGAAAAGGTGGGACCAACTTTCAGTGTCTCTTAGAAGATGAGAGGTCATGTCTCCAAATAACTTAAGATGGAGTATAAGGAGAGCTACCTCAACTTTTGAAATATTAATAGAGGTAATAAACTTTAGGGGAGAAAATAAATGGATTGGAATGAGATATAGACTACCTTTGTTGATCATACCTATTCTAGGATGGTAGATTTGGACTCCACAATCAGAGGAGCAATTTAATATATGGAAAAAAATTATTCAAGAACATCAAGGGTTTACAATAAATTTATACAAGCATATAAAAGATGAATTTGATGACTATGATTTGAGTTAAAGTGTGGAAACAGATGTCAAAGCTATGAACACTAATGCATGTTTACACTGGGACTTAAGAAAGGTAAAGCCTGAGGGAGATGATGAGCTCAAAATATGGCTCATTATTGACATGTTATTTCTCTCAATTCATCTCTCTAAGGATATTATCTTATGCAAATCATAGATTTTTAGATAGTTATTACATGAAAAATAGATACTTATCTTGTTTATATTGAACCAAAGACTAAACCTTTACTTTGTAATTAATGTCTAATACATAAAATATTTTAGTGATTTTTTTTGTGAAGAATGTTTAAGAAGAAGACATAGGTGATGTATAGTGGAAGTTCAATTTTGATCTCCATCTAGTAAGACTACAAACTCATGCAGGCTTGTTTCTATAGAATCTACAAGCTTGTTTCTACAAACTCTATAGGCTTGTTTCCATAGACTCTATAGGCTTGTCTCTATGGACTCCAAAGGCTTGTTTCTATGGACTCCATAGCTCATTCCTATTGACTCTACAAGCTCAATTCCATGGATTCTATAAAGATAAAGATACAAATGGGGAAGTTGGTAGACAGATAAGATGAGAGAGAATCATTCTAGATGGAGTCAAATGAGGAAAATACCCACCTGCTATTTTTTAGGATTTGATTTTGATGAAGTTGTATATATTTGGATCTTAGAACTATTATAGGATAGTATATCTATTTCATCAAAATAATTGGATCTCTTGGAAATCCAATCTCCTATTTTTGGATAAGTGGATTGACCAAGGAATCCTATCTCTTTGCATCATATTTTAATTTGATTATATTAGTATAAAATGTAAGACTTTTGTTATTAAAAAGAGGAAATAATAGATGAAAGATACGTACAAGCATATTACAAGTTTCAGACAGATTGTAATCATTTCAATTTTATGAATTATCACTTCAATTTCTAATATTGATTAATCTTTGTTCCTAAGTCTGAGAGGAGTAAGGGTCAACTCTCCTTGGAACTAAGAATTGTGTACGGTACTTATGTTATATTATATTAACTCTTTGTTATAACTAATCTAAATCTTGCTAATGTTTGCATTCATTCATAAAACATTAAAACAAATTCATAGTTCAAAAGGCATTTCTTTATTTTAAAGTCATTTCATTTCTAAGCAAAGTGCATTTTCTTTTATAGCAAATGTGTGAAGCAAATTTCATTTTCTAGTTAAACATTTCCATTTCCACATAAGTGTAAATAGGAGTGTGATTTTACTTTCTAGCAAAAGAGTGGATTCATTTGATTAAATAGTTACATCTTTTTCTTTTCATTGAAAGAGTGAATCAAGTAGTTTATGACACATTTTTTTCATTAGTAAAAGTTAGAATAGGACCATCAAATGCCCCCAAAAATAGACTTATAGATATACCATCCTACACCTTACTGCAGACAGCTTTAGACATTAGCCTTGGTTGATAATACATCAATTGAAAATTTATTAAATTAAGAGTTAAATAACACTCATCAATTATATTCATTGGTCCCCATCTATTTCAACCCTTTTACTATATATATAGACTTCTAAACCTCAAATGGATCCCTCTCTTTGGCATCACTATAACACCTATTTGATGTAATAAAGACTAAATTCCTTCATTTTCAAAGCTAAATTGAAGTATGTCTTACTAATTAATTAATGTGGTCAAGTGAATGTATGTCTTCCTTTCCTCTATCTAAATTCCCTCACCTTCTTGAAGTGTTGATAATTCCCATAGGTCAAAATAAGTACATATATAGTCTATTAATTGGTTTGGAAGTGGACAATTACCCTTCCATACCAAGACAATAACTAGTTCATGGCTTATTATGAAACACTTATGTGAAGAATAATCAAAGAGTAACTAAAGTGATTTCTAGTAGTCTTAAAATCATCCTATAGTTGGCCTTATGCAAGTATAAGGGTCAAAACATTTGATGCATCACCTCATTTCTATATGCTTTCATAGATTAGTGTTAATCTCTCTCCCTTTTCTAAGAAAGAGGTTAGTTTAGGTGATTGATCCAAAAGGAATTTGGCCTTCTCCATAGGTATGATCCAATTTTAGGTGACCCATAGCCTAGGGTCAGTCCCATGTTGGACTAAGTTTGAGAAAGAGGACCTGAACAATCCCCCTTCTTATTTAGGGTACAACCTAGACCACCAATAGTTTTACCACACCTGGTGGGACATGTTTTCTTTGAAGAATTGAAATTTGGAGCTAAGTAATAGCATCTATAGTATAAAAGGATATCCATCATCATCAACATCTCAAGACATTTAAATTTTTAGATTTTATAGCATTGGCTAGACAACATTCTCATGCCAAAGGTTACTACAAGGTCATTTAACAAAGGTATTCCCCTTGAATTCATTGAGCTACTTGATGTTTCATATAAGAGATCAAAGTTTAATGAGACAATACATATTATTCAAAGGCAATATTCATCCCCTGGTCATCCTATTACCTTAAGCAATGCAATTCCTACTACCTAAATGGATATCAAAAATCAAGTCTTTGTTCCATTCAATAGAGGTAATCCATTTAACTTGCCCCAATTTTATTATATTACTATGTATACTCTTAAAATCATCCCATCATTTTTTAGATAACATCAAAAAAATTCTATTGAGCACATTTAGGATGTTTCTAACCTTTACTCCATTCACAATATTGTTGAAGATAATGTGAATGTTAGGTTGCTTGTTACTTTTTTCAAGGGAAAAGCATTGGAATGGTATATAAATCTTTCATTGAATTCTATTACTATCTGAGATGAGTTAGCAGCAAAATTAGTCAAGAAATTTGAGGACAACCCTAACCACCTATCTTTAGTTGAATAACTGACAAACATAGAGTTCCTCATGCGTTCATGTCTGATTTCAACCTCAAATTCCAAAAAACATGGACTAGAATACTTGCCTTGATAAGACCATCCCCTGAATATGCCTTCGTGTATTATTTAATATCCTTTAATTCTAACATTAGTGTGATTATATATTCCATAGGTGGTAATACCTTGTAAAATTATTATGAGATTCTATAAGACCATAAAATAGTTTGATACAGGCTGGTAAGTTTTCTCCTAGGCCTCTAATGCCTATATTCCTAGAGTTACAATATTTTCCACTCCCTCAAGTTCCCTAAATCCCATCGGTATCTCCTATCCCATCTCCCAAGGCTTAAGTTTCATCCTCGTCTAGTCAAGTTAGTGAGATTGGAGAATTGAAAAATCTATTACAATCTTTTGGGAACGAAATAGTTCAACTCAAAAGATAACAATCCTAGGGTACATATTATCAACAACACAATCATACCTCTTATTACCATTTTAGATATAAAATACCCCCTTACCAAGGATTCAAGGAAAATAAACCACCCTACCAGGTGCAAGGATCCATAGTTATAGATAATCCATATGCATTTCTTGATCCTAATGCACCTTTGTTGTAGAAAAGTTCACTAGGGTAGTTTTTGTGCTTACTCATGCACTTAGCTATCAAACCAAATTAGTTTTAGAATTTATTGAGTTAGGCATAAGAATATTAAGGTATATCACATAAAATTTAACAAACTATTGTATAGACATTAATTTCACATAAGGTGTAATCCTTGTGCGCTCACCTAAAGTATAATAGCAAAGGGACCAGGCCTATATTGGGATAGTTGGAACATGGTGCAACTTGGGTTTCAATAGGGTTTAAACATTATCAAGAGGGCTTTATGTGGCCTTTCAACACCTAGTTATTTGAGGGGAGTTTAATAGGTGTGATCCTTATTAAGGGAACAAGTTCTATGGTGCAAGTTTATAATTGGATAGGTAGGGCTCTTAGTGGTGCAAGCTAGAATACTAGCTTACAAAGGGTCATTTAGTCACTTAGACAAGTCATAGTGATGGTTTGGGTTCAAATTCTCATCCTTATGGTATCACTCAAGGTATAGGTCTTAGGGCTTTGGCATAATCTAGTTCCAACACTTAGTCTATTTTAGGTAGGCCAAAGTCACTATATGGCACAAGGATGCCATTAAGAACCAAGGAGAAACCTCCATATTACAATATACTCATGTAAATAACTAAATAATTTCTATTATGGATAAGTTGTAAATAAAATAATACACTATCCATACTACAAGAATCAACACATTAATGTTTCAATGACATTCTTCATTAATCTCATAGTTCAACATAGAGAGTTCAAGATATAAAATAGAGCATACGCTCTTCCCTATTGCTACTCATGCCTAGAAGCTCACAAGCAAGCTTGGGATATACATTTGAATGCCTAATATATCTTATGAAAACTATGAATACTTAGGTTGTCTCTCTATTTTGATAGAGATTTTCTACCTTTGTCTCCTCTTTTTTGTTCTTCAAAACAAGCCTTCTTTTATAGGTGACTGGGCATCTCCTTACTAGGTTAGATGGGCACGTGCCAAATGATGAGTTGTCGTGAATCTAATAGCTCCAATATGCTACCCAACTTAGTCAAGTGAATGTTATATGCTAAGATATTACTAGGGGGTCACTATCTCACCTACCCTAATCTTCCAACAACTATGCTTCTTGAACCATCATGTACAAGTTTTGGTAGGGATGTCCTTTGAAAGTTGGTGCCATACAACTACCTATCAACTAGCATGGGATCCTTGGGGACTCCTAAAAATAGTGCCAAATTTTATAAAAAGGGATTAAACACTATAAACATTACCTCACACTGAGATAGGTCTAGTTGGCATGGTCCACATAGTTAATATAAAAAGCGGCCCAACATTATCCCATACAAAATTGTTAGTCTACCCTAGAATAGTATTTTAACACCTTAGGTGTGCAAAACATGGATGAAACCTACTCAAAGTCTACCTTGAAATTTTCAAATCCTTGTATATCACCCCTTATTTCTTCCATGGAACCATATGATTTGGTGGATGCAACCTTAGGAGCAAGCGTTTCTATGCTTGCCAATTCCTTTCTAAAGGCTTTAAGCCTTTCTTTCATGCACTTCACCCCACCATCCAAGATCTCCCCCTACTCACTATCCTTTGTTTAGAAGGCATGTAAGACCACCTCCAAATATTTCTCTTGAATCTTAAATTCGGTTCTTAAAGAGTTAACCTTAGCCATTCCTTTAACATGCTCGGTCCTACTTACCATGAAGGAGTGTTGCAACAAAGTGTCATTTTCCTCCTTTGCCTTCTTAAATCACACATCAATGACTCTTACCTAATTGGCAAAGTTGAAAAATATCACAGTAGCTTACTCTATGCATTCTTCGAGTTTGGTGAAGAGGTCCTCCACCATATCCAATTTTTTATTCAACTCTCCTCATAAGGCCTCATAAGGGTCTTGTTGTTCTTCAATCACCAACCTTATCCTAAAAATCATTTACTTCATAAGAAAATATACTTGGTCAACTTACTTCATCTCCAAGGTATCCACACCATTTGAGAGGGATGGCTCTACCTCTTCTATGTGCTCAACTAGCTGTTAGAGCTTGAGCTTTATTACCTTAAGCTCTTTTTCATCATTTTTTGCTATCTTCTTCTAGTTATATCCACAAACATCATTGATGATGTTCTTTCATGCTATTGTGGAGATCATCTTGATCAAAGTTTTGGATGAGTGCACAGAGTTCATATCATGAGGATTAAGGAGTTGTTATTCATATCCTTCCTTTGACTTCTTGGTACTCTAGATTTATTTTATTGGAACCTCAAATTTGGGCTCATCCATGTAGCAATCCAACACCCAATAAACCTAGTGGCATGTTAGAGTCAAGGTAGTCTTTAGTGGAATGCACTCTATCATGTATAGTTCCTCATCCTCCTTGAATTCTTGCTACACCCTTTCCCTATTTCTTAGCTCATATTCCTCATCTTTGCCTATCTCTTCTTCTTTACTGGTGCTAGTTCTTGTGCTAGTACCTTATTCTTCTCCTTCTTCTTCAAAATTCTCCCCCATGCCTACTTATCCTTTGTCTTTAATGTTCAACTCACCACCATGTTCTTCCTTTCATATGTTTTCTCTAGTGGACATTTACCCTTAATCCATTTCTTCTCATAGAGGCTCTTTGTTATGAGCTTCCATTTCACCAATATTCTACTCTTCCTACCCTAAAGGGGCCACTATCTTTATCTCTATTTGTTTCTCTAAGGTGCCAATATCACCTTTTTTATCTTAAATTTACCTTTTAGAGATAGGGTGTGCCTATTATACAGCTTCTTCTATTGTTCTTGTGGATGCACTAGGCACCTTTTCTAGGGTTCTTTCCTTCCTTGGTTCCACACTAGCAACAACCCTCTTCTCCTCTCTTTCCTTTATCATTCTTACCCTTTCCTACTGAGTTTATTTTTCCTCATACTCCTTTCTTTTAGCCTTCTCCTCCTTCACCTTTCTCTCTACCTCCTCTCTTTAGGCCTTCTCTTTTTTGGCCTTCCTTTGCATGGTTTGTGCTACACATTTATTTTCTCTTTCTTTTATTTCCTAAACCTCTAGCTAATTGATCTCAACTTGGGACATGCCCTTGAATTTCATTTATTTATGCTTACAGTGTAACCTTAGCATTACATTAGTATAGCCTTCATTTAGGTCCATGTCCTTCCACTATTACTATAGTTCTTCCATCGATGTGCCTGAATGGGTTACCTCCTTGAGCTCTTTTCCCGTCTCTCCTTCTTGACTTCCTTTTTCCATCTATTCCTTATGCTCCTCATATTTTATTTTCTCTTTAACCTCCACCATCACAATGACTTCCTTTGTCACCCTTGCCTTACTCATTTATTCCTTTTGTTCTCACAGCTCTTACACCTTCTATATTTTAGGTTCACTAAAGCTAAGTTTCCTCAATCTCTACCTTTGCTTTTCTAGCTTAGTTTGAGGTGGTAGGGAGGGGTTTCATTCACTTGAAGAGAAATATTCATCCTTGAGTAAAATTTAGCTACACATTCCACCTTCTTATTAATATAATTTATCTTCCTCTTCCTTATATAGGACTATTATTTACACCACAAGAGGAGCCTTATTCTTCTTCTTCCCAATGCTAGGGGAAGTCTTTGGCATGAAGTGGACGTACTTTGGTATGGAGGTTGGAGGAGATGATTCTAATTATAAAATGATCTTCAACCTAAGCTAATATTATATTTATTCTAAATTCTCCCCTTTATTCTTCTTTGGAGACTTTTTCTTTTCAATGGGTGTTGGGGTTCCTTCATCCCTGATTTGGACTGGGGGGTCTTCCTTATACTAAGTGCTTAATTCAGTGCTAGAAGCATTATTCCATAGTTTAATCTCTTAGTAAAGTATATAGATGAAGCCAAGGATTGTGATGTATTGAATGGGATCAATTTCCATTCAATCTTAGGCATCTTTTTTATCTTCAGTAGCTCTTAACTTGTGCCTTAACCTTCACCTTTCTGCATTTAGTTCCTTAACTAGAATGTCCATCTTCTATGCATTCAGGATCTAGTGAAGTGTATCTCTAATTTTTTTGATTAGAATTAAAATGGGATATTTAACCATTTTGACCTATTTCCATCCTCTAGTACCAAGTACATGATGTAGTAGTGTTGCATTACCACAAAATTTGCTATTTTGAACATACTTTGGGGGAGCCCCTAGGGGATGTACCACTCTAGTCCAAAGGCTTTGATATACATCTTGCATAAGTGAATTATGAAAATATTTTATTTGGGGTTGAAAGTGGTGGGGTAGGTATAGTCCTTATACTTCTACATGGGGGATTCATAGTGTTATCATAATACCCATAGATTGTCTTCACTACTATCCAAGATCTTGATTTCCTCCATCATGATCAAGATGAGGATGGACCCCCACATAAAAGTCTCCTTGGCACTATGGAATTCCAATGCATTATTTATTAACTCATCTATGATAAACTTGGTGATATTGAATTATACACCCTACACTATGTGATATGTAATGCAAAGGTGTGCCTTGGACACATCTATCCACTAGCTACTTGGACATAACTTTTAAAGCATGAGGAATAACATCACCCTCATGTTAGGGTCATCACACTTGTTAATTAGGAATACAAAACCCTCTTTGAAGTAGTTTAAGATATTTATGAGACACTCCACTTATTCATTGTCATCCATCAGCTGATGGATGTTTGTACTAGTGTCTAGGAGCTCAATTATCCTTTTGATCATCTTCATAGAGATATTAATGCACCATAAAACTACCCATATCACCCCTAGGCTAATAACATAATTGAAGCATTTAACAAGATCTTGGGAATATGCCTGACAAAGATATGTGATGTTGGTCACAAGGATTGTGATGATCATGTATCATAAGTACTATAGGCATACTGCATGACTTAAAAATGCTTGAACAAGGCTATACCATTTCAATTGGTGTTTGGTGATAAAGTAGTTTTTCCTTTGGAATTCATGGTACCCTCCTTATATATTACATGGATTGGTTTCCTAGACGACCAATAATATTTAAGCATAAGGCTAGAATACTTAAAATGCTTGGATGAGAGGCACACCCAAGTTAAGTGGAGTTAGTAGATTAATAAGGCATGTCACAAGTGGTGACATGATAATCATATCAACCACAAAGAGCTGACTAAAGGGTCATTGGTGCTGCTCCATGATTCTGAATACCTCAAGTACCTAGGAAAGTTACAAATAGATTAGATGGGCCCCTACATAATCCACCACATCTTAGAAATAGGTGCATGTAAGTTACACATATTCATTGAAAAAATAATCTTTTCAAATTTCAATGGAAATTGATTGAATCCATATAGGTAGTAGGATGGCACTCGTGCCATGGAAACACTAACATCTTGGTCATAATTTAGTTAGGAATAAGCTGACCAGGAAATTATTTAGCACAAGCCAAACCATTCTTTTAATTATTTTATTTATCTTTTTATAACTTTGAATAAACTTCCTATAGTATCCATAATGGCCTAGAAAGGTGTGAATGTCTTTCTACATTGAGGGAGTCTAAATCTAGATTATGATGGCTATCTTTACCAAATCAACCAACAAACCATCCTCATAGATGATGTGCCTAAGAAATGTCCCAAATAGATTTGAGAAGATGAACTTATTTAGGTTCAAATATATTTGGATTTGATTGCACCTCTCAAAAATGAGGCACAAATTATCATAGTGGTATTTTATTAGACCATACACAATCCAGTAATCAAGATACACTTGGAGGAACTTATGGATAAAGTCCTTGAAAGTAGTGATCATTACCTTGGAGAATATGGATGTCATATTATTAAGTCTAAAGGGCATCAAATTATAAGATAAACAACCCCATTCAGTCACAAAGGTTATTTTGGGATTATCCTCCTCCTCAATATACACCTAATGGTAGCCTAAAAACCCATTAGTGAAAGTGTAGATTTCACAACTTGTAATTCCATCTAGGACCTTGTCAATGAACTTGGTTGAGAATGGATCATTGACACAAATGGTGTTCACAAACCTATATTCAATTTAGATTCATATGTGCCCATCATTCTTGATGCTAATGATCATTGGGATCACCCATTTAGATTTTTGTACCAAGTAGATGATGATGGCTGCTAGAATTCCATTAATCTCCATCTTTACCTTAGCATAGAGATTGGGATTCATTTGATATGGGCACTTCTTGACTGGCCTCATGCCATCCACTAGCTTGATGCTCATTTTTCCAAGGGAGGGTGAGTGCCTTTCATGTTTTGGTAGTTGCATGAGAATAAGTCCTAGAATTATTTTAGGAGGTCTATGACTCATTCCATCTCTACTTCAAACCAGTAAGCACCTATGATGTCAATCTTTGGCTCACATTATATGCTAATGTCTACTTTAGTGGTCTAAAGTGGTACATTATAGGGCTCATTCTTCTCTTAAGGAGAATCTTCAACCTTCCTTATCCCCTCAGTTGTTTTAATTAAAAGATGAATCAAATCATCTTTGTTTGGGGCATTGTCATCCATAAGACACACTATTTTTTGTTTTCTTGTTAGATCCTTCCAATTGTGCTCTTTATAAGTCTCATCATATTCCATGCTGGAGTCACTATTGAGCCCCACTCTTCAAATAATGTTGGGATTACTATTCTTTTCTCCCTAAACATTTCTATAAGGCATTCTTCTATGATGGTAGTGTCCTCAAACATTTCCCTATAGATGACTTACAATGGCTTCAATAGCTCTAAGTTCTATGAAAAAAATGAGAAGGTGTGCATAAACCTCTCCTTGAGCATCTCCTAGTTTCCTATCTCATGGTGCATATCATTAAAAATATACCATGATCACACCCATGTCTTCAAAGTCCTATAAAGGTGAACACCCATAGGCATTTTAGTGCATTCTCACCATAAATAGTCTAGGTTTCTTCACACAACTACACATGCATGATTGGGTTATAATCACTTGAGTAGGAAGGTACATCCAATTATTCATTAATATTTTCAAAAATAGTGTATATTTTTGCCTTTACATCTTGCCAAGTTGGCAAGTTAGGCCTTTTCACTACCCACTAGTGAGCAATAGTGCACTTCAAGGTATACACTTGTGTGCCCATTCTATCTATTTCTTTGGGGATATAAGATTCAATATCATGGACATACCTCTCTATAATATGGATTCCTTCATATTTTAAGAGAGCTAAAATCTTCCCTTTACTTAGCTAGAACACCATTTTTCTAGCCTTTCTAGCACTTAGAACCCATCTCTTCTATTTACACTCAATCCTAACTAGTCCCATTCTAGATGGCCTTGGCTTAATAGTGCACACTAGGTAACACTTTTGGCCAGTGACCTTATAATCCTATTCTACCTATTTTTTGAAAGCTGCATTAGTTGTATCAAAGGTTGATTATCCATCCTCCCAATCAAGTGTGCCTTGGTTACTAGGATTGAGATTTTTTAGTACCCTACATCATGATGTTGTAAATGTGGTTTATCTCATCCTTAAGATTAACACTCTTCACATATGGGGGCCCTTGGTCACTTTATAGGGGGATCACCACCTTCTCTTATCCATTTTCAAAATTCATGTATCACTTATTAAATCACATGTCTAAATTATTTGCATAGTACCATGGCCTACCCAATAACACTAGATAGTTATCCTGCTCTACCAACTCGATGACCTCGAAGTCAGCTTGGAACTTGATGCCCATAATATCTAAAATGGTTACCTTAAATATCCTAATAGGTTACACTCATATTTTTTTTACCATGAACAACATGTGAGGTGAGGGTCTCAAGGGTGGCCATCTCATCTTCTCGTAGATAGTTTTGGTCAGGATATTAACCTTGATGCCCCTATGTACAAGTAATTCACAAACTAACCATCCATTAATGGTGGAATAAATCAATAACTCTTAGTCATACTCTACATTGTAATTATGCCTTACTTCATGTGCCCAATCCATATGTGGTGTAGTAACTTCAGTCATTTGAGGCATAACCATGTCTTTTAGTTTCTTCCCTACATACTTTAATAATAAATCTTTAGTAGGGGCATTATCCTTTTAGTTTACAAAAGGCATAAAATATCAGTCAACTCCTGTACCTCAACCTTCTAGTTGTCTTGTCTTCTACATGAAGTGGTGGCCTATGTCTCTAAATATTTGGCTAACTGGAGTTCACCCAATTTTTTTAATCATGCTCACCACTTTTTAAAAGATGTCCTTATATCATGTAGAGTTAGGATAGGGTGTAGATTTTAGCTTGGGCCACATTATACGCTTAGTTTGGCTTAACTTACCATACTCCAAGCATAGTTTTTAGGTTGGTACAATAGACAATTGAATGGTAAAACCACTTTAGGTCATGACCTACACCTTATGCAGCTCCTTGTGAGTCTATTGTGGCTTAGGAGCCCACCTTTCCTCTTTATAATTGTACCTCACCATTATTGCATGTTTGTCTATGCTAGGCTAACATTGAGTCAAGTTTTTGTACAAGTTTAGGAATTATTTGATTGAATGTCATCCTTGATAATACCTACACATTAAGTGCATGGGATGGTCATGTTGATAGTGCTCAATCGACCCACACTTATAACATGATCATGGTGGAAATATTTGTCCACCACATTCTCCTCTATGATTGTGTGTGCCTCAATACTTTCCATAACCCATATTTTTATAGCCATATCCCTCATTTATTTGACCTACCTAATTACTAACTGATGTTATCACCTATCTTTCACTTCTCTCCATATTTTGGTGCATCTCATTGATGACTTGGTATTCTATTATTGAGTGTGTATAAGCATTTCACATCTTAAAATAAATAATAGTGTTCACTTGAATAGCACACTATAGTAGATGACAGTTTTTAGAGTTATATAGTTTGTGGCAAACTTCATAGTTGAGGAATAAGCCATGAACATTTCTTCATAGGTAATTATTCTTGTTATTACCCTCCATCTCATAGTTGGTACACCATAATTTACTATGAGTGTCATGTGACAAACCAATAGTTAGCTTCTATAGTTAGGAGGCCATTGACTTGATCAGTACCTCTATGAATGGGTTGATCCCAGTGATGGTGTTGCCTAGTAACTCAACCCAGAGCATGGATTTAAGCACTTCATGGGGCTCCATGAAGGTCTTCATGGACAACATGCATCTGAAGGGTACAAGTAGGCCTCCAACAAACCATTGTGCATGTTGAGAGGGGTGAATGTCATATGAAATATTAGAGAGAAGAGTTTTAAACTATATATCATATAGGTGCATGCTCTAGATAACCCTTGGTTGATTTATTTAAGTGCATAGATACTTTATTACTCAAATTCATGGATATCAAACTCTTTCAAAAAGGCTTCCTTCAGCATATTATAGTCAACCATTGCCTAGTTTGGATCATATTTTTGATAGAAAGTATGGGTAAAATCTAGTAGGGTGGTCATGAATTGGGTTACCTTATGCTCAGGTTGAGTGATGCCCCAAACATGCCATTACAACTCACACTTTAGCACATGCTCCATGACATTCTCTACACCATGATACTTGGGCAAGTGCATTTCCATTTCATTGTAGACTTGTTGATGTGGTGGTGTCAAGTTCTGAGGTACTTGTACCCCTTGCATCTATGTTGGAGGTGGCCCTCTAGTGACTCTAATTATAGGTTAAGGTATTGTTTAGACACTAAAAAATTGCACACTTATAGTTTTTGATGACTAAATGCCTTAGGACTCCCTAAAGGCCCCCTAAAACTTCTTAACCCTTAATAAACCCCTCTTAACCTAACAAAATCACTATTATCCTATTCACATAGTAATATTCAAAAATACTATTTGAAAGTACTCTTCAAAAGCACTATTCCCTATCATTATTCACTGTGGGACCCACTACCACTATTCATGATAACATGGCATGTGACATGGAAGGTGATTTTGGAAGTGATATGGCAAGTGACATAGATTAGAAGTGAGGTAGATTGATGTGGTACATCATACCCCACCTAAGATCCTTTCTTAAGGTGCTTAATGACCTCATTTAAGCATCACAAGGGACCCCCCTTTAAATTTGGAAAATTTACCCTTAAGGGGCCATAACTCAACATGTATTTTGTATTTACACATGAAAGTGGCATTCAAAATGGGATACCCACCTCTTTAGTTCTTTGGAAAAGACAAAGGGCACTATATTCACCCATATTTGACTTTTTATTGCAAAAGGGAGACCCATGATCAAGGTGGCAATCCTACCACCCTAATATTTTGACTCATTCATGAAACAACATGGAAAATTGAACCACATTTAATGGGGAATCTCTTTAAGTACTTGGATGAAGATAATAAATGGTGGTTAAAAGTCTTTTGGCCTCATTTATACCCATGTGCATGATTCCCATTCAAAATTAGACTCATATGCAAGGTGGGAGACACACCAACTCAAATGGGATACCCATGATCAAGGTGGGAGACACACCAACTTAAATTGGATACCCATGATCAAGGTGGGAATCCCAACACCCTCATATTTTGACTCATTCATGCAACACATGGGAAATTGCACCATAATTCTACTATTCCCTCTTTTGGCATGGTTCTTGATAAAAATGCTATAAATACCCCCCGTCTCCTTCACCCAAGTTTAAGTTGGAAGTTAGTATTTATATATTAACATATTTTTGTAGGTATTTGAACTAATTCATCATTTTGTAGTTCATCCACATCTTAGAGGAAAATAATTCAAAGCAATGAATCTCTATCGAAAATGCCATGGGATTTCTTCATCACATCATCAACAACATCAACCACATCAACAAGCCTCAAGATAACATTATTATTATTATTATTATTATTATTATTATTATTATTATTATTATTATTATTATTATTATTATTATTATTATTATTATTATTATTATTATTATTATTTCAGTTTTTTACTTAATTACTTCATTATATTACCTTGAATTTTACCCATTAATCCACTTTCCATCTTAATCCATTGACCTCCTCTACCACCTTTGCCATTGTAATTCCATTTACCTCCTTTGCCACCACCATCTTTGCTCCCTCATCCTTTTGCTACCCTAGTTACTTATAGTTTTATATTTTTCAAAAATCCATAAATATCATTTTATTATCTCAATCAACCCCAACTAAATAATTATTTTTACCCTTATCAAACTACCAAACCCAAAACCACAACCTTGCCTTAACCAATTTTCAGCATTAGTATAATCAAACTAGTTGCCTCATTTTGGTTAACTTAGCAAAGCATATAATTTTCTCAATTAATTTTATATAATTTTCTATATTTTATTTCATTTTTACTGTCATTTAAGGAAAATTTATTCATTTTATCATTTCCACTTAAGTGTTTTAAATAATGTGGATTGACAGCCTCCTAGAAAGCTTCTGCTTATAGGATCTAGCTCATGCTAGGCAATCCAACCATCTACTTGTCTAACAAACAAGTTTATTTTAGTGTTTTATTATTTTTAGGTCATCATAATAATCCAAAGAGGATATCTACACAATCAATTAGATTCAATTAAATCACATTTAATAGGTATTCTTCCACACCCTTCTTAACTAGTTTCTTCTTTTCATACTTAAGAAAAAGCAAAAATTAGACAAAAACATTTTGGCACGCCTAGTGGGACCCTTGAGTTTTTTTGGCTTATTAGATGTTTTAGGACATTTATAATTGCATTAGTGAAATTTATATAGTTTAACTCTTAAAAAATTAAGGCTCTTTATTTACCAAAAAAAGGGGAAAAAAGAGTTTTAGTTTTATTTTTAGAAAAAATTAAATTTTTGCATTTTTAAAAAGAAAGTAAAGAACATTCATCCTAGGATTAGGATTGAATTTTCATGTTATATTTAGGTGAATTTTATTTTTTCTTGTATTTATTCAAAAAAATAAAATAAAAATTGGTTAAAATTGAGTGCATCCATTGACTACTTGGTTGATTTTAGCTTACCTAATTTAATCAAAAGCATTATTAATTAATCGTAGTTCAAAAATGTTACACAAACCAAAACAATTACACAAAAAAACATAAAAACACACTTGAGACAAGGACCAACTAGGATTTCATCACCTAGCAAATCACCTTACCCTTTCTTGATTATCTTACTTGGATTTAATGATCAAGGGGATAACCAACTCACTTCTCTGGCTGAGTATAAACTCTAGAAATCGGTACATATTGGCTAAGCACTTGCACTAGCTGTGGGATTGTGATGTGAAGGGATAAATCCCCAAGTACAAATCCATGTACTCATACTAATATAGAATTATATTTAGTTCTTAAACATAACCCAAAACCAAACATAGCCTACCTTGTTTAGGAGCTATTCAAGCCAATTTCCTCTTCACACTTTTCTAAGGCATAAGCCAAAAGAGAGATTAAAAATAATCCTAGTATTTAACACACTCTTAATAAATGCATTATTTTCCTTGAGTTTATTTATTTGAGGTGTGAGAACATATCATCCTTTTCTTATTTTCTTGTATGGTTCTCACTCACCAACAATAAAAAGACATCAAGGCACAAAACCTATGACCAAATCAACCATCACCAAATTCCTCTTCTTCATCCATGGAAAACATTTTCTAACCCAAAGACTCCCTTCACTCTCTAATAAGTCATACTTGGGTAGTCTTAAGAGATGAATATTTTTTCACTTTCCTAAATAATAATCATGTAACCTTACAACACTACCTAAGAACAATATCTTACCAAATCCTGATTTTGACTCCACTTGTAGATCCACCATATGGAATGCCTCTCCACCTCATGATAAATATATCCAATACCATGGGAACTACTCAACCTTTAGTTTTTCAAACATTATCACCAACCAAAAACTCCCTCACAACTAACCCACCAACCCAAAATACCATTGCCATTATACCTCTTACTAATCACTCCACCACAATAGCAGTGCCTACCTTTAGTGCTACCCATCTTCCTTTAGTTACCTCCAATCCATCAAACACTACTCCAATTCTAAGCCTTGTGGTGTCCATACCCTCCATATTACCACCAATCAACATAAGAGTCACTACCCTTCCATTGACCACTAACCCAACCACCACTCCAACCCATCACATAACCTTTAACTATCTTCATAACCCATAAGGGCATATACCTACTATCCAACCATCTACCTCAGTCTCAATCAGACCTTATTCAAACAAATTGGAACTTTTAAAATTTACCAAGTTTAATAGTAAATAAGACCCTCAAAAAAATTTAAGAGCATATAGGTATTCATGCTATGTTATTACCCATGATGATGTTCTTCTCCTCCGTACCTTTCCTATATCTGGACCAGCATTGGATTGGTATAGTTCCATACCCAAAAATTCCATCCTCTCTTTCACCCAATCAGCCCAAACCTTCTTGGATCACTTTTTCATCAATATATCTAAGAAAAAATTTATTACTAACCTCTACTCCATTCATCAATTAGAAGATGAATCTATTGCTAATTTTATAGCTCATTGGAGGAGCCTAATACACCAAATTTATTTTTATTTACCTCAACTTGAGCTTATATATCTCTTCATCTAGGCATTTGTAAAACATATTTCATCCACATTGTGTGTCCAAAGCTTTTGGACCTTTGGATTACAAACTAGAGAATAGATCCATTGATGAAGGTTAAATTTGAAGAGCAAGAACTCAACTTACAAACCCAATGAGCCATTTTATTTCAAACCAAACAAATAAACCAATCCCAACACTAAAAACAAATCAAACATCAACACCATTATCCTCAAAGCCATACTACCACCATCTACAAACCAAAAAACCCAAGGAACTAAATCTCTGACTCCTCTAATTATTCAAACCAAAAACAAAGGAGCCAAATTTGGAATAATCATAAGCCATTAACTCCACTTAGAGAGCTCTATCCTTATATTTTGAAAAATTTACTAAAATTCAATATCATCCAACTTCCACCAATTAAACCATCCTTATAGTTTGATGTTTCTCACCCTATATCAGGTTGGTATAATGAGAATGATCATTGCGCCTTTCACTGAGTCATAAGACATGACATCAATAGGTGAAACACCTTCAAATACCTTGTCCAATCCCTCATTGACAAAGGGGAGGCTATGTTGGACAATCCCAATACACCACCAAACTAGGCCCTTGACATATTCCACAAGCCTTTTCCTAATCATGATCCTTCTACCCTTTATCATGACAATAAACCATAACCATCTCATGAGACATATACTATCAATGTGGTTACTAATGAAATAATTGTTGAAGAAAACATCACCTCAACTACCTCTTTCCCCATCCTCCTAATAGTAGGAGAAAAAATTCCTTTTATTTCTATGGACACCCAAGCAAAGGAAGCCACCATACCCACACCTCCATTTTAGGATACCACACCTACCTCCCATATCATAAAACCAACCACTCCCTTTTTGGAAGTGAGCCCATAAGAAAAGATAACTTCATCCACCCAACCTCTAATTTCAAAACCTTCTATCAAAAACCATGACAAAGGTAAAGGAACCATTATTTTCCTCCACCTAAGGGCTTAACCATTAAAAATAAGACCCAAGTAACTAAACCCCCTTCATTATTGGCAACCAAAACAACTAAAGAGGTAAAACCACCAAAAGGCCCAAAACCTTGAATTTTACCTCCCTCAAACTTGCCCTCCATTTTGGGTCCTCATCCCTTGACCTTGAGCATGAAGCCCCTTATTTTTACCAAAAACCCACCACCTTTGTTGGTCACATCTTCATACTTGCTTTTTGAGACACCTCTCCTCACTATATCAATGATTCGTAAGTTACCTATCTTTCCATCCTCTACTTCCAGATCATCAACCATCTTACCTAAACCAAAACCATCAAATAGTACCACCTTACCTAAGACACCTATCACCAAACCCACATCTAAACAACCTTCTACCTCAACACCCAAAAATAACCACTAAATATTTGTCACCTTTAGCTGAGTCCTATTTAACCATTATACAAAGGATATTGTGAAACTCTTCCTTGGCCTTACCACCCATAAAACCTTTCAACCCTTCATGTCCTAAACCAGCATGTTTTAATGATAATTTTATTTGCCTATATGATAAGACACCTGGCCATGACATGGATAACTATAAATCTCTCCAAACTCTTATCCATTAGATTTATGATAAGGATGATCTATTAATAGATGGACCTCCTATGCCACCCCTACCAGCCCAAATAAAAACCATACCTACCCAACACATACCCACTCCTCCACCTTCACCTAAGAATAAAGGCAAGTTAGATAACTCCACTACCTCAACCTCTCTTGTTATGCATAAAATCAATGTGGTCACAAGATCACAATAGAAGGATAAAGGGAAGGCTAAGGCATCCATTCCTTGGACTTATCCCTCCCTAAAATCCTAAGCCAACAATACCTAACCATCTCCATCATCAAATAAACCCAAGGTATCTATCTTAGGTGCCTCTCTATCTAACCCTCCATACCCTAACCCATGTGTAATATCCATCTGAAAAGTTATCTTCAAGTAACTTCACCAAACTCTAACAAAAATGAGCTTATATGAGTTAGTCTCTACCTCTCCCCATCATCTCTAAACACTCATAGAATCCTTGTAATCCATCAAGATCCAACCCAATGACCCTCAACCTATAGCCACCTTTGTTGGTGCCCTTAAAACTTCCAACCTTCTCACTTTAAAAAATTCATAAATACCTTGTATCCATCTGGAGGATCCCAATATTCTCCTCTTAATTATGGCATACATTAATAAAACCTACATCAAAAGGGTGATTATTGATGGAGGAGCCAACATCAATATTATCTCCTACCACACCTATGAATAGCTGCACTTACCCATGAACATCATGTCTGAAAGCATAGTGGTCCTTCATTCTTTAAATAATACCATGGCTACTACCTTGGGTATATCTATCCTCCATAATTGTGTAGGGCCCCATACCATTTTGGAACTTTTTATGTTGTAGAAGGAGAATTCTAGTAAATTATTTTACTCATGTACCCTTGGATTCATGTCATGAGTTATGTCCCTTACACCTTACATAAATGTGTCAAATTTGAGCATGAAGGGCAAGTTGTGACTATCCAGGATGACCCTAGTCCTTTCACATCTTGCAATATGACATATTGGCCTAATGAAATCCTTTTTCCTCCTTCAGCCACTTCATAACCATCTACTAATGACATAACCCCACCAATCAAAACCCATGACACCTCCACACCAAATTTTGATGAAGCTTCTACTAGTTTGTCTATCCCTTCTTCCAAAATTCCTTTAGAGAACCCCATGGTAACCATATTCTAACATCTTTCCCTCAGGGAATATAGACTCTTAGCCTTGGATACCTTCTCTACTCCCCAATAATATGAGAATCTTAGACATGACCATTCCTATGACCTGAACATTAGAACCATCATCCCCTTTGGGTTCCCTAACCATCAAATAAATTTCATTTTTGGGGGACTTGATCGGCCACTTCTAGCCCCTACCACTACTTCATCCATCCAACCATTTACCTCTAACTTTTCCTATCTTAAAAAATCAGAGTTCACTAAGTTGTATCTTCATAGATGTGCTTGGAAAGGATTTGGCCTTATGTATGAACCACCTAAAGAACCCACCTATTCACCCAAACCCATTACCACCATGGAGGAAGATATCCCATCCTCACTAACCCAACCACTTTCCCCACCTGAAGATCCTAACACCTTCCCCCCTATATTTTCTTTTTTTTCTAGTCAATACCATTAGTTTGGGCCCTCTCATCTACCAAAAGGGTGGCCAAACCAAAGTCCTTCCACTCATACACCCTGAAATGATAGAGGATAATTTTCCTACCATCAAAACCATGCAATATCAAGATGATGATTCCACTCTTACCTACATCAATTTGGGGGATTTTTCTATCCATAAATACCTTCCTCCTGAGGCCTTGACCATCTCGAATGAATCCACCATGGATATCAACTTGGGCACTCTAGAAAACCCCTGCATTATCAAATTGGGCCAATCATTGAATGACAAGGAACTTAAAGACTTCTCCTCTTTCCTCTAAGACTACATCATAATATTCACTTGGTCTTATAGTGATATGCCCAAGATTGACCGCACCATTACTACCCACAACATAGTCACTCATCATGATGCCAAGCTTATTAAATAGAAACTTTAATGCATGCATCCTCACATATCCCTTCTCATCAAAGAATAACTTTAGCATATCCTATCTGTAAACTTAATTCAACCCATTGAATACCTCTAATGGGCCTCAAATATCATACCTATCAACAAAGTCACTAGGGGTTTACATTTTTATGGGCTTTCATGACCTTAACCTTGCCTACCCCAGGGATGAATTTATTCTACCTAGCATTTACCAGCTTGTTGATTTTACATCTAGATATGAGATGTTATCTCTCATGGATGGGTTTTTGAGTTATAATAAAATCTTGATTTCTCTTGAAGATCAACATAAAACCACCTTTACCACTCCTTGGGGAACTTTTTGCTATAGAGTCATGCCTTTTGGGATAAATAATATTGGTGAAATCTACCAATGTGCCATGACTTATATCTTCCATGACATCATCCATAAGATTGTAGAAGACTATGTGGATGACCTTCTTAGGAAATCCAAATTCCAAAAAGATCACCTGACTGTTTTTATGATCATATTTGAATGCCTCATCCATTATCATGTTTTCCTTAATCCCAAGAAATGAATTTTTAGTGTCCTTTGAGGAAAGCTTCTTGGATTTATCATCTCTCTTTATAGAATCAAATTAGACCGTGCTAAATTTAGACCAATTTTGGATGCCTTCTCCAACCAACCTTAAGTAGCTCCATAGCTTTTAGGGAAAACTCCAATCCGTTCACCATTTCATTTCCCAACTTTCAAACTGATGCCAACCTTTCCATCACCTTCTAAAGAAGGATGTCTCTTTCAAATATAATAGAGATTGTCAAAAAGCCTTTGATTCACTAAAATAATACCTTTTGTCACCACCTATCCTTACCCATATTAAGGATGACCACCCCTTTTACCTATATATCTCTACCACCGACCATTCCCTAGGGGTAATGTTGGCTCACTGAGATGAATAACATGAAGAGAAAGTTGTATACTACATTACCCACACACTTTTATAATACAAAAAATGGTATACACATACTGAGAAATTCTTATTAGCATTTACCTTCATGGACACAAAAATTTTACACTATCTTCTTAACCATAAAACTTATGGCATAACTAATACTAATGCACTCAAGTACATGCACTCTAAACCATAACAAAATCAGTGTATGGCAAAGTGGCTCATGCTCCTAGCTAAATTAAACCTTTAATTCCTCCAAAATACATAAATTAAAGGGTAGGTCATTACCAACCAACTGGCTAAAGCTCCTTTACCAAAGAACCAACCACCCCCTCTTGCCTTTTCGAATGAGTCTATCATGACTCTTTTTCAAGAGGATGACATAACCTACCAAATGACCATGTTCTTTGATAGTTTGAAGTGCCAACAAGGGGTGATAGATTTATTCTCATTCCTCTTGATGGTGAACCCATTCCTCTCTCCTTTAAACTTGATTCTGAATTCAATAATAATATGGTTGAGTATGAAGCCCTAGTGATAGGTCTCTTAACTGCTCTAACCTTGGGAATTAAGATAATCCATGTCATTGGTGATTCTTAGACTATAATCAACCAGGTCAATGGATCTTATAAGTATAAGAAATATGTCTTGAAAAAATATAAAATTTTAGTTAACAAACTCTTAACATCATTCAAACATTACCTAGTCTAATCCATTCCCTGATCTACCGATAAATTTAAGGATACAATGGCCTACCTTGCTTCCCAGATCTATTCTTACCCTTCCAATTCCAAAATATTTGTCACCATTCATCATTTTACCACACCCTATTATAGCCAATCTAACCTTCATACCATTTTTAATGTGGAGGAATCCCCATCCAACATTTGGTATGACCAAACTTTCAACTACCTCAACCTAGGCATTGTTCCTCCCAACCTCTCTAGGAATGTCCACAGAAACTTTATTTAGAGTACATATCATTACATCATACTAGGGGGAATCCTTTACAAACATGTTTTTGATGGTCTCTTTCTTTTTTTCTTATGTAGCCATGAAGCTTCCCACCCTATTAGGGAAACACATGATGGGATCTATGGGGGGCACCTTAACGGTCTAATAGTCACTAAATGTATCCTTTGCCTTGGTTACTATTGGCCCAACCTCAACCAAGACTATTATGATTATACAAAAAAGTGTGTTAAATTTCAATAGCATACTAATTTACATCATGTGATATCTTATGTAGACACCTAAATCTGGCCACTGATAACCTCCAATCAGGGTTTTAGCCAATTTTTACTCAAAATGCACAATTTGGCTTAAAAAAACTAAAACACATTAAAAGATGTGAACTGAAAATTCAAGTGCTGATTTTGGATAGGGTATCCCTAAATGGGGCAATGCAATTTATGGGATAACTAACTTTGATCAGTTTATTTTGAGTCAAAATGTCAATTTTGCACTTGGGTGCTCTGGATTGCTCTTTCCTATAAAATCTTCTACACAAGATGTGTGCCTTTATTATTTGTTTTGATAACACTATAAATGGGAATATGGTTCCAATGCATCTGAAATTAACTTCTAATTCTAATCTAATTGAATTTTGGACTAATAACAAGGCATTTTGATCAATTTGAGTGATTTGTGCATAAAGTGCTTAATCATGCTTAAAAGCTAATTAACCCAAATCGAGGCCTAATTAAGAATTCTATGGAAACTTGTTGAAAAATTAGTTTTGGAAATGAATATTGAATATTTGCATCATCAAGTGACCTCATTCTTGGGAAGACATCCCTAGGCCATCAATGCCACAAATATCAAGATTCATGCCCTTCATGCCTCTTAATTGCCCCTTATTCCAATGTCATGATGAGGATAATTACAAACTTAATACCAAAAATTAGATTAATCCTCAACCACACATCTTCATCTCAAGATAGATGGTTTAGGTTGATTCTAGACATTTACAAAAATCTATAAATAGAGAGGCTATGAAAATCATTTCTAAGCTATTTTGGTGCAAAGTTATAATTCACAAATGATTCCAAAATCCATTGAAATTAGTGTTACCATGTCAAATTTATTCCAATCCAAGCCAATCCAAAAGCCAAAGGTGCCAAAGAGAGATGGAGGTAGCTAAGCTTCTATTGCCAAGGACTTCATGAGCACAAGCTAAGCAAGCCACCATTATAAAGGCATTTGGAGCATCCAAAGAAGGTGAAGGAATTCTTGTGTTTTCATTCCTTACTTTTTAGTTGTGTTTGTCATTTTATTTTTTTAAACTAAGCTCTCCCTAGTGTTTAGGCCTAGAGATGTTATGATATTAGTGTGTTTATTTCATTTTGTTTTCATTTTGGAACTAACACCATAATAACCATCCTCTCTTGAGTCAAATTCATAGATCACATTATGGCATGCCTAGTGGGACTAGATGCATCTCCAACCTAAATAAGATCATTTTCAACTCTAAAATATTTATTTTAACCTTTAAATCTCTTGAAAATTGATTTTCTAACTTTATTTTTCCATTTTTAGTTATCACGGTTTTACACAGTAACTGACGTCGACAGGCAAGACCGAAATTGGTTGCATGGCTTAACCAACATTGGTAAAATGACATTAGTTAGATTTTAGTTAGGCAAGGTAATCATCATTAGTTGTAATAACCAATGTTAGTCACTATGTTTTTCTAAAAACATAGACCTGAGAGATATTTTTCCAATGTTTATTGTTTCAAACCAAAAAGAACTTCAAAGCTAAAGAACATGCTAACATTTTCTCTATAGAACCAAGCTTGATATTTATTCAAAACATGTTTAAATCACCTTTGCATGCTTAAAAATAAATTAAGAACCTTGTTTTGGTGTTTAACAAAGAATTTAGACATTTTGGTGAATGTTTTCAAAGTTTGCAACTAAGACCAAGGGGTCAAATGAACACCACCAAATCTTTCATTTTGAGTTTAAAATTTAACACACTTATCAATTCTTATTTTCAATAGTTATTTAATCAAATTTTTGTTTAGAAAAAAGAGGAATGTTGCATGTATGTTCTTCCATTTGTACCCTATAGGGAACCTTTGGAATCAAAAGCACCATTCCTATTACAAATAGCCTAGTCCAAGAATTAGAAAGAAAGTCATCTAAATCAATCCCCAAAAAATCATCAAAGTTTGGGTGACCTTGAAAACTACCCTAAAGTATTTCTAATTTCATGATTTCTTTATTTTTTATGCATCTTGGCTTGTGAGGGGGACTTCATCACCTCCCATATGTTCTTTAGGAAAGCTTTGACCCAGGGTTTCATCTCTTAGAATTGACTTCATTTGGCTCCTTTAGAGTTACACGCAGGATGTAGTGGCACTTTAGACATCTCACTACACTAAACAAAAAGCAAGATGTAGTGGTTACAAAAAAGACTAGACCATTTTTCAATAAGCCAAGTGATATGAACCCAAAATCTATGCTTTTATTTTACATTGTTTGGCATGAAAATCATTATGCAATTGATTTCCCTAGATCATTCAGAAACTTAATATATCTTAGACAAATCTCCACTTACCATGGAAGTATTATTGGTGTAAGGTGCACCTCAAGGTCCATGTCATAGTACTGTCATTTGAGAGAAAGTGGGGTATAAAAACCCTACTATATAATGTGCATTTACTCTTGGATGAACACTTAAAAGCCTATTAAATGATGTATATTAATGGATTCCAAAAATACCAAGAAACCTTGTCAGTTTAAGATCTAAGAATGGTTAATTAGCTGGTTTTGTCCTAGATTAAATTCTTGTTTAGAGTCAAAACTTAGTGTAAACAAATAATCCAAACCAAACACATAGTCCAAATTTTCCTTTGAACAAAGAGGCATTATGTTACCTGCGTAAGATAATCAATTTGCCTTGTTCAAAAGTTCATCAAAATCTTGAGAGTCATATCATATACTTTGGCATAGTTATGCTACCCAATTGAGTCTAGACCTTTACCAAAGTTGTTTAAAGTCCTTCACTTATAATCTAAATTTTAAATTACACCTATATAAATTCATAGGGGTTCATTTGTTAAGTGGGTTCACCATTTTCACTAAACTTGAGGGAACTTAGGTTCAATTTCCAATTTAGGTTGAAGGTCATTTAAGACTCATAATAATTGTCATCATTTGATAGACTTAATAAATTTTGTGCTAAACACTTGCACTTTAAGTCTATGCACCACAATATTTTGAGTCAATAAAAGTAGGGTTATACTATCAAAATTGTGGGAAAATGTCTTTGTCTTAGAAAGTTTTTGAAACAAACCTTTTTATCACACATTTTTGGGTAGTATAACATCATTACATTACCCAATTTTTTTTGAATATTGTTTCTTAGACGTTCTTGCATAGGGTTCAAATTGTTTCCTACATTTTCAGACCAATCTAAGTGTACTTTTATGATCTTTTGTCTAAAATAGTTATATAGTTCACTTTTGTCAAGCTTATTTGTTAAAATAACCTAGTTTCATACCATTTTTTGTGAGAAAATAAACTATTGCTAAATTGCCTTTTATTCCATACCTTATACCTAGTTGATTAAGTTCATATCCAAGAATCAAATGCCTAGTGTTTGTTAGAAGTGTTTCAAATATGTTAGATTAAAATTTTCGTCTATTTTCAAAGTCTAGCTTTTGATGATTTTTAGCCAAGAGTCCTAGTGCATGCCTTGTTTGAGCCTAGTTTTTGATGCTGTGTTTATCTAAAAGACCTCACAACTTTTAAATCCTAGATTAGACTGATTTGAAACACTTCAACCTTAGAGTTTGGCATTTTTATTTTTAAGACCATTTACTTGCTTACCTTTATGTGAATAGCAAAATGTTAGATACTGCACACTAGGTTGTTTCCTCATAAACCTTTACATAAACTTGTTGATCCTTTTGAAAAATCTAGACCAAGTTAGAACATCATCAGTTTTATACATTATTCTTTTTAGAGTTTGTATAACTCTTTGATCTTTTATTGGAAAGCATTAACTATGGATCCCAACATGCATTCTTACACTTGTAGTGGACTGATGTACAATCTAAGGATTAGTAATGTGGTTGCGTAAGAAGAAATGGTGTAAGAACCCTATGCAGATAATACTACTTATGATATGGATTATTATCCCTCTTATAATACTCAATTAGGAGCACAAGACCAAGAGTAAACCACACAATACCTAACTACAATACCTATAATAAATGAGGTAGTACTTCAACAACCATATTCTATTAATACGGCTTCCATGTATGATCCATTTTTGTGTGAGAAACATTTGTTAGAGAAATAAAGATGAGATTTTTGTTAGAGCCATAGAGGTAGGGGCTAAGTTTCCAGCAGACTTCCCCCATGAAAATTTACCAAGTCTAGTAAGAGTGCCTCACAATATCATTTACGATCAATAGGCTTCTTCTAGGAATCTTATGGCTCTAGTCTAAAACAATGTACCAAGATCCTAATATATTTGATTGAGGCAAAACCATCATGGAAGAATACCTTAACCAAATACAAATAGCATATCAAACATATCTAAATCTAGCACATGATTTCAATCAAATGAACATGGTAAGTAATCCTCTCATTGACCTAGTTCCTTCAATAGGAGTGTTGATAGAGTTAATTAGACAAGAGAATCTAAATTTTGACCCATTCATAAAAATCATTTCAATAGATAACTTGATGTATATGCCCATTAGTGAAGAAGTATCTTCAACCTCTACATTGAATAGTGAGCCAAACATAGTAGATAATGTGCAAACAACAACCAATCCCTAACAAATTGGTACTAATGCACAAACAATTAGCTAACAACATGTGCCTATAGTTAATCCTATGAATAGGTCATCATACTAGGGAGTGGGAGTTTCTACACCCCAACCTCAATTGATTACTTCTTTAAGCATACAACATATAGGTTTAGGTAATCAAACAATGGTTAATGTCATGCCTAAATGACAAAATGTGATGAACCCTACTCCTCCTCAATAAGTAATGAGTAGTGTTCCACAACAATAGGCACAATCTAGTGTATCAACGCAATAGAGAAGAAATACATTACTACCTCAATCAAGGTAAACTAATGTTTCACCTCACCAGGCAATGATGAACATACCTCTTCAATCATAGACTAACATGCCAAACCAAATCCAAACAATGACTAGTCAAAAACATGCAAATATTGGTCAACAATAGATGGTAAATCTGCAACCTACTTTTAATTCCTCATATTTTTTCATGAAAAGAGATGGTCCCCATGTTTCTCAAGTACCTACTAGATAAATGTTAGTTTAAAATATGCCACAAATCTAAAGACAAGGTCTTGGTCCACAAGTTCCCACTCAACAGTAAGGTTCAATTAGTCAGTAGCATGTCCCTTTTTAACCAAAATAGGCATAGTATAGTTATATCCCTCCATCCCAACCATAAAATCCTCCAAGTCAAACCTTTATTACCAACCCAAACCAGAATATTGCATAACCAAGTGTGCAATTTCAAGTACATCCTAATCCATGTATGTGTATTCCTAGTCTATTCCCCAACCAAGATAATGTACCCCAATACTTAGCTCCATCATACCTTGGTCAAAGTGTTCCACTTGTGACCTCCCAACCATCTATCCAAACCCAAATTCTCCCTCAAACCAATATTCTTTCCAGTTTCCTATCCCAAGAATTACAATAGATGAAGGATGTAATTGTTGCCATTCAAGCTAGTAAACAAACTAAAAAGTTTGAATTGGATGATGTATTTTCCTATCCATTAAACATGGAGTATTTGTAGATACCATTTCCTCTAGTATATGAATCATTAAAATTTGATAAATACAAAGGGAAAGGTGACCATAAGGTTCATTTGAATGAATTCTTTATCTCATGTCAACTAGTGGCATATAACGACACATACCTTTTACTATTGTTTCCAAGAATCTTGGTTGGACAAGCCTTGGAGTGGTTTTTGAAGTTGCCCAAAAATTTAGTAATAGATTTTGATGATCTTTCTGATAAGTTTGTGTGACAATTTTCCTATAATATCAAGCATGATATTTCAATGGTGGATTTAATTCAAGCAAATAAAAAAACTATTGAGAGTTTTTAAAGTTACTTATAGTGATGGAGATCCCTCATGAGCCATTTCACCCATAGTTTATCAGATAAACAATTAGCCATTATGTTTACCAAAAATTTAAATAGTGATATAGCTTATCATTTAGAATTACAATGTGCACATAGGTTCAAGGAGATCATTAATAAATGTTTGTTGATTGAGAGGGCACTCATCAATAAAGAGGTCATCAAGATTAATTCAACTAATCAAAATCAAGGTACCAATCATGGAAATGACCAACATCCCATCTAAGTGCAAGCATCACAATTGATAGAGGCCAATAATCACGAAAGATTAAAGCAATTCAACTGTAATAAGAATGTTGTCAGAAATGGATTAACTAAATTCCATCATATGAAAATGGTACAAACATCATCTACACCACCTTTTCAAATTATTCCTAGCCAATAACCTCTCCAAACAATACCATAAGTATAACAACCAAGACCTGCACAACAAATATAACAACCATTGCCATTGTAAACCCCTCCTCCTAGGAGAACCGTGCCTACACATCATGTCTTTAGTGACCTAGGATAACCTATTGAGTTTATATTTCACAAGCTTACTACCTATAATATGATTAGTTGGACTATACAAAAGCATTATCCACAAGACATTCCTTATCCTAATTGGTACCATGAAAATGAATTCTATGACTATCATCAAGTTAATGAGCATAATCTACGAAGATGTGTCCAAATCAAGAATTTAATTGAGAATATGTTGGATAATGGGGAGATAAAATTGGATAATGGTGCTTCCACTTCTAATCAAACTCTTGGAATATATCAAAACCCCTTTCCCTACCTTAACAATCAATAGTAGCAGAACAATTAACAACAATAATAACTACTAGTGTAGTAGTAAAATTAATAGTATTAAAATCAAAGGTCAAACTAATAGAATCAATAACATCAGCAATAGAGCCCACAACAATAGAATAATGGAAAAAACCAAGGTTAGAATGGTAACAACCAACAAACATACCATGAAGTTGCACATGACTATAACATGGTTATAGGTCATATTATAGGGGGTAGTGTTAATACCATCTCTATTAATCCTAGACTAAACACTAATCAGTCTAGACCATTACTAAATAATAACATTCATCCAAATTAAATGGATAATCCTTATTTGACCTAGGGATGCATACATATAAACCAACAAATCAGGACTTCCCTTTTCAGACCTTATATTGATAATTTGTCCTTGCCACGTGACCACATGCAAGTGTACTGACAATTGAGACTTGTCTTATCTAGTCCCACACTATTCCCAACATTGGTTAGAAATAATGGTCTAATATTCAATCTTGATTGTGTAGTTAAAACCTAGATGTCAAAGATTACTATCTTAGGCCGACAACCATTCACCACTTTGCCTATCATCCAACCAACTGTTCAACCTCAAAATAAACCATTCACTACTAACCAAGAAAAAAAGTTTGATATTATGGAGCAATTGCAAAAAACACCAGCAAAAATTTCTATTTTAGATTTGTTGTGAACATCAATAATCCAAAAAAACATCTTGAATGAGTTTTTGACCCAATCCACTATTGCTAGTGACATATCCCCTGATAAGTTTCAAGGTTTGGTTGGAAACCTAGCTCCAGCCTAACAAGTCACATTCAACCAAAGTAATATATCTTCTCTTGGCACATTCTATAATAACCCATTGTACATAGATGTTTGTATTAGATGGAATAAAGTGAAATGTGTCCTTATATACAATGAATCTAGCCTCAACATAGTATCTCTAAAGCTCATCAAACTTTTTGGGTACATAATGGTAGATCTCCAACCATAAATAATAACCATCAAAGCTTATGATAATTAGGAAAGAGAATCACAAAGAACCATTAGTTTGCTAGTTATCATTGGGCCTTTGACCCATGATAAACTTTACCATGTGATTGATCTTGAGTTATCATACAATATTATTCTAGGTAGGCCTTGGTTAGATGAGATTCATGTAGTCCCATCAATGTTGCACCAATGTATCAAGTTTTCCCACTCAGGGATGGAAGTGAATATTTCAGGTGATTTACACCCATATGAACACTATAAGCATCTTGATTCCAAATTTCAAATCTATAATTATCATTATTTTATGAATCTAAGTTCCAAATAGGATAAAAGAAAAGCTATACTTATTGATCCTTCATCGGATAATTGCATAGATCTTAATACCTTGGATTCCCTTTCCCACATGCTACCTCTTGAAGCTTCTAATCATTTCACCATTTCAGACAATGGACTAGGAGAGTATGTGACCCATGATACATTTCATATTACCAATATTCCTCAAAATCCAAAAACCTTTGGATGACCTAAAGTCAAACCACATATGCATTGGCAATAAAAGAAGAAAGATAAGGGATTTGTCACATTTTTACTAACATCTAGCCTAGGACTTGACCCTCTCGAAGGGGATGAATCATGGTTATACAATGACAGCTAAGATAATTATTATAAAAATTCCAAGTATCCTATTCCTTATAGGATCATGGAGCATCACAATTATGAAGGAAGAGGCCTTAGATCGAATTAGCAGGGAACCATCAAGCCAATTTCCATGACTAAGCATGAAAGACCTTATGGACTTGGATTTAAACCACCTATGGGTGACCCCAAATATCTTATTCAAAATCCTTGACTAGGGATTAGTGATGATGATGCCAATAATGAAGAAAATTCTGATCATAGTCTCACCTTTGATGACTTGGCTAAAACCACCTTGTTTGATAACAATGCCATTTTTACCCTTACCTTGGCCATTTATCACTACCATTTGCCATTATATTATCCCTAATTGATATATTGGTACCAACAAGAATCCATTATACCAATTGATGACTTCTAGAATGATGAGGTATTATGTGACTTTTTAGGCCTTAGAGACAATGTTCCATTGGGAGATCACAAAGCAGGGTTCTCAATCACATTAGATCCTATAGCCTATTTTAGAGAGTGAGTGAACACCCTTAACAAAAAATAAATAAGTAAAACATTGAGGTCCCAAAGTGAAAACCTATTTTAGGTGATTTCTAACTAGAATAAAAGTAAAGATAAAGGCCAATTTGTTGGTGAAAACCTAGTTTAGTCACCATTAGATGGGGGTGTTCATTATTCTTCAAATTTAGACTAGGAGACAACCAATGATGATCTTGCCTATGGATCAGAGTTTAGCTTTGAGAAATAATAAGTATTTGATCAAATTCTCCAAGAATTTCGAACCATTTTTGTTACAAGGCTAGATCTCCCATTAGGGGACTCAGATTCATCATACCTAGGAGAAGTTGAAGAGTGAGTCCTAATGGAGGAACCTGACATAATTCAACAATTCAAGTCGATACCTACTATCCTAGAAGATGGTTCAACCCTTCTAGTTGAAGATACAATAGAGGTAAATATTGAGACTCCATTAGACCTAAAATGGATAAAATTAAGAGTGTACCTCACTAAGGAGGAGCATGACGTCTTTATAGCTCTATTGAGAGAATTTGTACATATCTTTGCATGGGCCTATTTTGACATGCCAAGTTTGGACCCCACCTTGGTTATGTAGCACCTTGTGTTAATCATGATGCCAAACTAGTAAAACAAAATCTACGTAAGATGCATCCTCACATTATTGTATTGGTAAAGAAAGAGTTGGAAAAACTCTTAAAAGTAGGATGTATTCGATCTATTGACTACTAAGAATGGATCTCTAATGTGGTACCTATTAGTAAGAAGCCATAAGGGATCAGAATCTATACTAATTTTTGAGACATCAACAAAGCTTGTCCCAAAGATGATTTTCCCTTGCCTAATATTGACATGATCATCAACTCCATGACTGGTTATGAAATGGTTTCACTCATGGATGGCTTTTCAAGATATAACTAGATAAAAATAACACTAGAAGACCAACATAAAATAGTGTTCACCACTCCATGGGGAACATTTTATTATCAAGTAATGCTATTTGGCCTTAAGAATGATAAAGCTACTTATCAAAGGGCCATAACTATCATAGTCCATGATATGATACATGATATTGTTGAAGACTATGTCGATGACATATTAGGAAAATCCAAAACTAGGGTCGACCATCTAGTAGTGCTACATAAGATATTTGAAAGATTATAGGAGTATAAAGCCAGACTCAATCCAAAGAAATATGTGTTTGGTGTAACTTCAATAAAAATACTTGGCTTCATCATGTCCCATAGAGGTATTGAGTTTTATCTAGCTAAAGTCCATGCTATAATTGAGATGCTACCACTAACCAATTTAAAACAACTATGTAGATTATAGGGTGAGATCTAGACCATCTGATGATTCATCTCTCAATTAGAGGATAAGTTCCATCCATTCACACACCTTTTGAGGAAGGGATTTGCATTTCACTGGGATGATCACTACCAAACAACTTTTCAACAACTAAAATATTATCTTGTTATTCCACCTATTCTATTACCTCTTATTCTAGGAAAGCCATTCTTGTTATACCTATCAGCTATCAACCACACTCTGGGGGCACTCTTGGCTCAATATGATGACAATGGAAAGGATCACATCATATACTACCTAAGTTTTACCTTGGTTATATATGAACATAACTATGCACCTATTTAAAAATCTTATCTGGCCATGGTCTTTATAGCTCATAAACTATGCCATTACATGTTGAATAATAAGATCATGGCCATTTCAAAATTAGATACACTCAAGTATCTACTATCTAAAATAGCTTTGCAAGGTAGAATGGCTAAATGGATCATACTTCTTAGTGAGTTTGACATAGAGTATGTCAATTAGAAGGCAATTAAGGGACAAGTTGTTGTAGATCAACTTGTTGAAGCACCTCTTATAGACACACAACCACTCACATTTCAAATTCCAGATGAATCCATAATGATCATCATTGACACACCCCTTGAGAAGTAGCCTTGGAATCTATATTTTGATGATTCATTTACTGCACATGGATTAGGGGTAGGCCTATTGTTTATTACACCATAATGGGATCTAATCCCTAAATCATTTAGAATTAGATTTGATTCTATAAACAACATGGTCAAATATGAAGCACTTGTTGCAGGAATTTGATAAGTAGTGCATTGAAATATATCTCATCTTCAAGTTTATGGTGATTCTCAGTTAAACATCAATCAGGTCACATATCATTTTTAGACCAAAGATGACAAGCTAGTTTTATATAAAGTCACGGTTGACACTCTTAAGTGACAAATTGTCGATATTCAATTTGAGCATATACCAAGGGCTAGTAAAATAACTATAGATGTCATGGCTACTATTGGCTCTCTGATTCAAAAAATATATAAAGCTATAGAGTATCAGTTCCTTGTTGATAATTTGTCAGCACCAACTCATGAACCTTTAACCATTGCCATGATTTGTGATATTGTTGGTCCTAATTCTATTTTGGTACTCAGACCTTTACAACTACCTTCATGACCAAGTTATACCACCTAACCTATCTCAAAACAAACCAAATCCTTCATTCATCATTCCACTTATTATACTCTACTTAAGTCCACCCTTTACCATTGCATTTTTGATAGAACTCTACTTCATTTTGTAACTTTGGTAGAGTCTACACTAATGTTAAGAGAAGTTAATGAAGAATTATGTGGTGCTCATTCTAGTGAGGTAATCCTATCCAAAAAGCTCTTGTGTACTGGTTATTATTGGCCCATAATAGATGACAATGCCATTACATATGTAAAAAAGTGTGATAAATGTCAATGGCATACTAATTTGATTCATGTCATAGCAATTTTTTTTAAACTAATGTTGATACCATGGCCATTTTTTACATGGGTTTTGACCTCATTGGGAAGATTAACCCCACTTCATCTGACATCCATAAACATATCATTACCACCACCTAGTATTTCACTAAGTGGGCTGAAGCTATACCCCTCACTTACATGAATGAAAATAAAATTTCCAAATTCATTTTTAACCATCTCATTTTCCACTACGGTATCCCCTCTAACATTATATCAGATAATAGAGGATCATTCAATAACAAGGTTGTTGACTAGCTATGTACTACATATAACATCACACAACATTTTTCTACAGTGTATTACCCTTAAGATAATGGCCAAGCCAAGGAATCTAATAAAACCATTATCAACATTCTCAAAAATATTGTCAATGATGTCGGTCATGATTAGCACCTCTAGATATTCCCTACCCTTTGGACATATTGTACCAATCATCATACCCCCACAGGAGCCACTCCATACTCACTTGTTTATGATACTAAAGCCATCCTTCCCATTGAGGTCAAATTACCTTCACTACACATCTCTTTCAAGAATGTCCTGGATGATCATGACTATCGAGTAGCTCGCTTACAAGAGCTAGATCTACTTGATGAAAAATTCAAAACTATGCTCAACAATCTCAAGCATATCAGAACTAACTCAAAGGCCACTATAATTAGTGTGTTAAGTATAGAACATTTGAACTTGGTGATATTGTTCTTAAATAAAACCAACATAATACCATGGCTAAGAAGAAGCATAAATTGAAATTCAAACCAAACTAGATAGGGCCTTTCATCATTACTATAGATTATGGATCAAGAGCATATAGGCTTGCCACACTAAACAATGATGAACTTCTAGAGCTAATGAATATTATTCATCTCAAGTGGTACTATGCTTGAGAGCTAAGGTGTATTGTCTGTAAGGACCATTTAAGTTATGTCATTTTATGACTATATTAATACCATCCTTATCCATCCTCTTTGTCGTATCCACTTTTTGCTTATGACCTATTGACCCACTTTCTAAAGCCTAGCCTACTTGACCTTGGTTTTTACCATTCATTAATCATTTTTAGCATCAAGGTATTTGATCAGTTTCATTAGTTGGTTTAATTAATTTAGATAGAGATCATATTTTAGAGTAGTATGATAGAAGTTTTGATAGTTACATCCTTTATTTTTTATTCCTTTCTTACCACTGATCTTGTTACTAATTATAACCACCTTGGGGAAAATTAGTACCATTGATCTATGCCATTGTGTCTTGGTTATAAATACCTATGGGAAAACTAGGGGAAACATTAAGCCTTGACATACCAACTTGCCACTTCATATGCTATGTTGTGCCTTTTTACCAATTGAGCCTATTTTGTTTGAATTAATTGCTACACTATTCAAGTTTCTCCACTATGAAGGGTAGAACTAAGTGACTTTAGGTCCTATTCTGGGATTATATAGGTATCACTCGATACTTGTTGAGGTCAGCTTAATCACCCTTATCCACCATGATCTCACCATTTTGTGAGTAACCTAAGCCATTCTCTCGCTATTTTATGAATAACTTAAGCCACACTCTCATCATTTTGTGAGAAACCTAAGTTTGAACACTCTTTCTATTTTGTGAGCTTGAAGAATTTAGTGTCTCATCATTATTTATTGAGTTGAGATACTCCAAAATAATTCCAAAAAAACATATATAAAATTATTATAAAAACCCAAAAACATTGACCACTTCTTTGCCATAAGGATTCTGGGAACCCTTACTAAGTAACAAACACATTACTTGTCATTTAGTTTCCCCATCCTTTTGACCTTTTTCTCTCATGTATTTCCATTTTACAACACCATTTCTATTATTCTATCACATTCTTCCCATTCCTTGGGAGAACTACATTTGGCCTGAAGGTTTTTCATTGGATATTATATCCATAGAACTATATAGGCAGCGTCCACTTGCCTAGTGCATATGGAGATAAATCAATGACCCCATTTCTTTTATTCTATTCCTCCATTTTGTTCATTTTTTAATTTGTTGCCTATTTTATAGGGTCAATGTTTGTAGGGTTTCTTTTGTGTTGTTTATTTGGTTATTTCTCTCTACTTATTTTGTTTGTTTGTCTGCTTGCTTGTTTTCTTTTAACACTATTGCCTTGAGTCAATTTATGTGTGTTCATTGGGTATTTACTTGCTCACACTTATACTTGGATTTATCCATATTCATATTTTTACATTGTCATAATGGTTTTTATCACTGGTGCATTGTTTTCTATTGAGTATTGGATTATGAGTGTCAATCCTCATGCATATTTTAGCCAAGTCCTCATGATGTTATACCATGATTCCTACTAACATTTGATACAACAAACCTCAACTTCAAGAATTCTATTCAACAATGGTGGCATTTATTTGACATTGACATCCTAATTCAATCCCAATCATATTCCAAATAGAGTAATTAACTATGAAAGAATTTCAACCTTTATTAGTTCAGATGAGCATTTCCCTATTAATAGGTTGTTCCAATTCATCTTTACCCTCTATGTTAATTTATCATCATCCTTGATAAAGTTTATCATGTTTTCCATAATCAAGGTCTAGTGATTATAACCACCTATGGGAAAATCATTTCACACAGTCCCACCTGCATTTCTCAGTGATTATAACTACCTTTGGGGAAATCATTGTGTTGTCATCACTTTACTTTTTATTCCCATATAGGGGCATGTTATGGATTTTCTATCCTAACTGGGTCATCTCCATCTTATCAATGATTATAATTGACTTTGGGAAAATCATTGTGTTGGCATACCATGTTGCCACTATCAGGATACAATATCTATAAATGCCTTTGGGAAAACCATTGTGCACCATCCCACTTGCATTCTAAATTATTTTGACTATTTTTTTAGTATCATTGTGTTTTCACCCCATCATCATTCCTTTCTTTGGTCCTCCCATTTTGGAACTTTCTTTTTGAGGGACCGTTTGTTGACCCACTTATGTCAATCATTCCCTCAATGGGACATCATACAGTTAGTTTATCATCATTGTAGTTGTAGTCATATAAGACCTTTTTTCATATTTTGAGAAGATGTTAATGTGCTTATAGCTTGAAATGCCTTCCTAGATAGGGTAAAATTGTAGACACCTAAATCTAGACACTGATAACCTCTAATCAGGTTTTTGGCCAATTTCCACTCAAAATACACAATATAGCTTAAAAACACTAAAACGTACTAAAAGATGTGAAACTGACATATTCAAGTGCCAATTTTGGCTAAGGTATCCCTAAATAGGGTGATTTAATTTATGGGCCAACTAACTTCGATTAATTTATTTTGAGTCAAAATGTCAATTTTGCACTTGGGTGCTCTGGATTGCTCTTTCCTATCAAATCTTCTACACAAGATTTGTGCCTTTATTATTTATTTTTAGTAACACTATAAATGGGAATATATTTCTAATACATTTGACATTAACTTCCAATTCTAATACAATCAAATTTTGGACCAATAACAAGGCATTCTAATCAATTTGAGTGATTTGTGCATAAAGTGCTTAATCATGCTTAATAGCTAATTAACCCAAATCAAGGCCTAATTAAGAATTCCATGAAAACCTGTTGAAAACTTATTTTTGGAAATGTATATTGGATATTTTCATCATTAGGTGACCTAATTTCTTGGGAGGACATCCATAGGCCATAAATGCCATAAATATCAAGATTCATGCCCTCCATGCCTCATCAATGCCTTCGATGATGCCCTCCAAGCCTCTTAATTGCCCCTTCTTCCAATTTAATGATGAGGATAATTACAAAATTAATTCCAAAAATTGGATTATTCCTCAACCATACATCTTCATTTCAAGATGGATGGTTCAAGTTGATTCTAGACATTTACAAAAATCTATAAATAGAAAGGCCATGAACATCATTTCTAAGCTATTTTGGTGCAAATTTATAATGCAAAAATGTTTCAAAAATCCATTGAAATTAGTATTACCATACTGAATTGATTCCAATCTAAGCTAAGCCACAAGCCAAAGGTTCCAAGGAGAGATGGAGGTAGCCAAGCTTCCATTGCCAAGGACTTCATGAGCACAAGCTGAGCAAGCCACCACTACAAAGACATTTGGAGCATCTAAGGAAGGTGAAGGAATTATTGTGCTTTCATTCCTTACTTTTTAGTTGTGTTTGTCATTTTCTTTTGTTAAATTAACCTCTCCATTATATTTAGGCCTAAAGATGTTATGTTATTAGTGTGTTTATTTCATTTTATTTTCATTTTGGAACTAACACCATACTACCCATACTCTCCTGAGTCAAATTCCTAGATCACAACGAATAACCTCCAAGTATCTAAGGACCTTTGGCATTTCTCACAATGGGGGCTTGATCTCATTGGGGAAATCAACCCCCATTATTTATAGTGGCATAGCTTCATCATCATAGCCACTAAATACTTTACCAAGTGGGTATAAGCTCTTCCTCTTGTCTCGACCAAAGTGGAGAAGATTATCAACTTTATCAACCAACATATCATCTACCACTTTGGCATTACTCATAAGATCATCATTGATAATGGAAAATTCTTAAAAAATAAGCAATTTTAAGGTTTATGTGATGCATTTGGCATCGATTTAAGCTTTTCCTCACCTTAATGACCATAATAAAATGGATAGGTTAAAGCCTCTAAGAAAATCTTTAAAAAAATACTAACCAAAGTTGTTAGTGCTTTAGGTCAAGATTGGCACTTACACATCTCATTCACCTTATGGGTTTATCATACTAGCATTCAAACCTCTATGGGTGTTACTCCCTTCTCTCTAATCTTTAGATTAGAGGAAATCTTGCCTCTTGAAGTCCAAATTCCCTCTCTTCACATATCTTTGAAATATATTATTTTTGAAGAAGATTATCATCGGCACCATTTAGCTCAACTTAAGGTACTTGATGATCATCATTTAACAACCCTTACCCACCTCCATACCTATCAAGAGCATATCAAATGTGCTTATTACAAGCATCTCAAAAAATGAGACTTCAATATCAGAGACCTCATCCTAAAATAAAACCAACATGTGGCCAATATGGAGAAGAGTAAATGAGGCAAGTTTACTTTCAATTGGCTTGGACCCTACATCATTAATTATAAGTATGGATTAGGAGATTATAATTTACTCGATCCTCTCAATGCTTTGCATCTAAATCTTTTTTTGTTAAAGAAGGATAGAGATCACTCCTTTTGTCTAAATTAAACTCATCCCTTGATTATGATAATTTAACCTTCACCCATATTTCTCCTTTCCTTTTGAGTACAATTTATTACAACATAGAATTGTGTGATTAACCATCACATTCATAGCCTAATCTTAAATGTGGGTACCATGGATCTACCCATAGCATGGTTTTCATGGATAATTTTGTCTCTAAAAAGATGAAATCCCATGGTCATTGTCTCTTAAAAACCACACTTTTTCATATCATTAACCTTCCTGTGCTAAAATTTTTCCCTCATAAAATTAAACCTCTAAACCTAATTAGAATTGTCCATGTCTAAAAACATTACATCCAAAAATAATTTGGATACCAAAATACTACTTGGGCCAATATATTAAGCATTACAAACTGTTCCCTTGAAGGATAGCTACCCAAAAACAAAATAAAAATCTCCAAATATAAGGTAGACTAATCCTTTGAAGGACAACTATCAAGAACATTAAACATATATAATAAGCTTAGAACACTCCCTTGAAGGATGGCTAAGTTAACTTTGTCAAAAGTAGAGTAATTTCTTGGAATCTTCCTACATTGATTAGCTTCCCATATATAGCAATAAATCAAAAGACCCACTATCAAAACAAAATCTAAAGCCACAATTGGCTCTCAAGAAGCATAATAAGATGGAAGTTACAATCATCTTTCACATGTAGAATTCCTACATTGATCAGTCTACATATAGCATATAATATAGACTTGTCTATTACCATAATTAGGCTACCTATAGAAGGGGAAAACTAATTCACATGAGGTTATCATAAATATCACCCATTACCCTTCACACCACCTATCACCCATATTCCCTTTAGATAATCTATGAATTAGGGGATTTAGAGCTTACTTAACACCCTATGATCAAGAAACCTTTTTTTATCAATTCATGATTGTTCATGCATAGTGTTTGAAGGATTTATATTAATTAAGTTGATTTCACTTTAGGTCTATTTTCAGTCCTTATAAAAAACAAAGCATCATGCCCTATTCTTATCTTAATGTGCTTGGTTGATGTTTTCATCATGGCTTTTACCATCTAGTGTTGTAACAAAAATAATCAATATTAATACATTAAGTGAGATTAAAATAACCATAACCATACCAATCATAACTAAAACATTAATAAGTATCCACATATCTTTAATCATGATAAAATTTGACCAATGACATCCAACACATTTTGTACATGTTAATAGCAAACTATGTAATATTTTATCTAGGGTGCAAGGAGTCACATGACACATACAAAGTTATCAAACTATCCATGCTTCACCTAAGGCCCCTACATACATTATTTTCCTACCTAAGCACTAGGATAATTATTTGGTGACTTTGGATATGTGTTCAGTCATCCTTATACTTAATTTCTCCATGAACTAACATCTATAACATTCCTTGTCTTAGTAGTTACTAAAGGGTGTACTATGTTCTCATCTTTCACATTCATCTCCATAGAGTGAGAATCATATTTTGATCTAGGTCTTTCATCATACTCACCTGTCCCATCCATTGCATCCCTTTACTCTAGTTGTTCTACTTGCATAGGTACCACCAGTTGTTGCCTTAGTGTACATCCCCTTGGATAGTGAGGGTTCCATCTATAGATAGGCCAATGGTCATGTTCTATATCCCTACATCTTGTGTATTTAAATTCTTTCCTTATTTGATACTATAGAGGTAAGAGTTTAGGCTCAAGTTTGGGCCATGGGTGCCTTTCCTCTTGTTGTTGATCTAATAGTAATTTCATTATCACCATTACATGTTGTAGTATCTAGTAGATCCACACATTCACCATATTGATTATTTTAGGTTATGGGGGTTGTTGATTATCTCCACCATTTTTCCCATTATTTTCCATCTTCAACCTTGTGTAGTTATCTACACTCTCTATAACCTAAAAAACCAAATAACTCAATGATAGGCACTCATCCTTATCATGATTCTTTAAATAGAATACCTAAATATTCTTCCTTGCTGACATGATTATCCATTCCATCGATGAGGAAGGTGATATGATGTCATTGATTCCATTGAATAGTCTTCCCACTTGAAATGATCATGTCTACTTACCTTTTCATATAGACACATTGCCCTCAATATGGTTGGTCATCTCGATAAAGCTATTATGCACCATCATGCTATCTTTTTGTTGCCCTTATCATCCGCATCTAATGTATTTCATTGATTTTTCATCTTGAAATCCTTGTGGGCTTGGTGGTCATTTGCATCATTGTCACATTTATCTTGGTTGACATAAATTATCTTCCAACCATGGGCTTATATAATGATCATGCCTTCGAAACTACAACTATTGATGGTGGTGGTAACTCCCAATGCTTGCCATTGTAGAAATGTCCTCATCTAATCCAACTGTATAACCAATATATTAAACCATGTAGCTCCCTACTACTAGGGCCTCTTCTAGGTGGAGCCCCAAGTCATCAGTTTCAAGGAATTGGGATAGAGGATGTAGACATGGCCACCTTTCATTTAGCCTACCCATGTAGCTCTTGGGTTATGCACAGTCCATCCTCTATCACTCACGATGCTATCAATTTTATAACTCATAGAATCTACTTAAATGTCACAAATTTTTTTGGCTCATAGTGATGATGACCTTTCACCAACATGACTATGCATATCTTGATGGATACCCACCTCCTAAAACTTAGCATGTAGCAATAGATGTTAGCACTATACTTATACCCTCACACAATTTTGAAAGGTGCAACCTCCGTACAAAGGCACCTCTTCTTTGGATTAGCTTCATTGAAGGTCATTTTTGGTGCTTAGTACTATGTTCCCTTATAATTTATCCTACCTTACCCATTTATTTCTCTCATCCTACTAAATTTGGGATTATTATGGTAATTATTCACCAATCTACACCATGTACCTCACCTTCACCAAAACCCAAAACCTTTATTTTAAAAAACCTTCTCCATTAGCCCAAACCAACCCATGTGGTCCATCAAATTGGGGTCACAAATTTGAGCACCATTTTACAACCCTAGTTGAACTACATTGGCTTGATCTCCATATACTATGTAGGTATTGCTTCACTTTTAAGGGTAGCTCGACCCCTAACAACCCATTTCCATACCATTTTTCTTCTCACCCTTTCCATCTCTAACAATTCCCTCTTTCTTAGGGCATCCTACATTAAGGAAGCTTTGAATTTTTTTATTAAGCATCCTTATATTTTAACATCATCTAATAATTCCTCTTAGTTTTTACCCATTATTGGGAGAACTAAATTGGCCTAAGGTCTTTTTAGATTATGTTAGTAATGCTCAGTTACTAAGGTCAGATCACCCACATCCTTTAATTTATTTTCCCTTCTCACCTAATACATTTTCCTCCACCCCTCTACCTATCTCCTCACCACCTCCCTCCCTTCAGCTTGTCAATCTCTTTTAACACAAATATTGACAACCTTCCTCATTGGCCCCTCTTATCTCCCATAAAGCCACCACCTACTCTACTTCATTGGCCTCCCTAACAAATTTCCTTATGCATGATTCATGACTTGCTTCCCCGCCCACTTTTTGCATTTTTTCCCTCTCTCTCCACTTTTTACCAACCTTACCCCTATCTCCTTTGTATTATTTTGCCATCTTCATCATTTCCCATTGTCCTTGGCAATTTGTCATACCCTCTTTGTCACTCTCATTTCCTCACCAATTCCACATCATATTATGCATCTTGTAAGCTTTCTATTTATTCTGTTGCTTCACTTTTTCTTTATGTGTACCACCATTCTTTATTATTTCATAACTCTTCCCACCTTTCCCATTTCTCATTCTTCTTGTTTTCTTTATTTTCATCTTTTTCCATTCTTTTTTCCCTCCATATCTAGTTTCTACTTGGGTATTTATCTTTTGAGAAGCATTCCATAATTATCCCTTTTCTTCTTATCATTTCTTGAATTTTACCTTTTACATTCCCCTTTTCCTCTTTTAATCTCGATACTCACTTGTCTTTTGCATCTGTGTGAGTATTCATGCTTTATATCCCTACTTCAATTCTTCCTTTTTCTTCTTATCATCCCTGACCTTCATCCTTTATCTTCATCTCATTCACTTTAATTGTTTTTTCACCACCTCTCCCTTTTCTCAATTTAATTTCATTTTTCTCATCTTGAGGAGATTCCTTATTCTTTCCAACCTTATTTTTTTCTATATGTCCATGCTTGGCTCCTTCCATCCTTCTACACCTTTATATTTATATGCAACCTCATTTTTTTCTTCACCTATCTTTTCATCCATCTCCTAGTCTACCTTCACCTCATCCCTTGTTGGATCCCTTTTATTTTTTCCCATTTAACCTCCACCTCTTCAAAGTGTGGTTACAAATTGTACCACTTCTACATACATCTCCTTGTCTGCTTCCTTATGTCCTCCATGCTCTTACTTTAATGCACAAAATTTGGTTAGGTTTTTAACTTCAAGTGCATCCCTTTATTCTTTTAATTCCTTTGAATGTTGTGTCTAGATCCTCTTTTTTGTCCCTCTCTAGCTATTCCCTTCACCCTACCTATCACCTTTTTCCCTTTTAAACTCTCTAGCCATTTTGAGCTTATAAGATCACAACATATAGCATGCTATGGACATGAATGTCTTCCATTTGATTTTGGTTTACTATGAGATATATACTGATCCTATGAATATATAACACAATTGACCATGCCTGTAAGCTCATATGACCCATAAGTGAGCATGAGCACCACCAGTTATTAGGATACAAATTCCTTACCCATCTCCTTTGGTCTTGCTTATTTTGAACCCTTTTACTCTAACCTTTGGATATGTTAAAATCAAAACTAAAACCACCTTAAAATGGAATATTTGGGGTACCCATATGTGGATGATAGATATACCCTCTCATGTGACCTACCTCCCAACCAATAATTTCCCTTGATTCTACCTACCGGGCCTACATCTTCCTATGCACTATAATAGCCCTAGTCTTTTATCACATTCCACCTAGTAACCTTTTATAGGAGTCACCTCTTCCACCATACTATTTTCCTCCTTAGTCTCTTTTAGACCTATTTATCCCACCTTAATTTTTAACTCCCCAATCTATCTGTCTTCATACATTCTTATCCTATGTTCCCTCTTGGTTTTCCATTTATACCATTTATTTATTTTCCTATTAGAACCTGCTCCCTCATTTAATTAATTTTATTATTTTTAGCCCACTCCATATTCCAAAACCCCTCAGAGTCTTTCTCTAAATTCCCTCAAAACTCAATGCTTACTTATTTTGGGGCCCCATTGGCTCAAGGGTCAAGGGTTTGAATATTCGTCACTTCTCATTTACCCATTTTGCTACTTTTATTCCCTGAATTATTAAATAATACCCTTACATAGCCTATTAAAAATATTTCTATGGAGTGTGAAAAATGTTGGCTTATTTGGATGGTGATGAAAGAACCTATCAGGTCACCATGGAAATTTAAGTAGTGCCAGATTTTCTAAATCCTGGTAAAGCATATTTCTCCCTTTTTTCTTTAAAATGGTGGTAAAAATTTCATGCTTGAACCTACTTATCCATGTATATAGATTCCTTTTGCATAGTTAAAGAAATCATCTAATTACATCCTAGGTAATCTCATCTACCATTTCTACCAAACTAATCAAAAAACCATTTGATAACTATCTTTTCCACTCTTTGGAGTTTTCATTTTTCTATAATCTTTCAACTAGACCTAACTACATGATACATCAAATTGGGGAAACCAAGTTAACCAACACTCACCACCTTAGAAGAACTACATTAGGCCAAAAGTTTATTTTGGACATTATGTCCTTGGAACTATGTAGGTAGCATCCACTTGCCTACTACATATGGATTCCACTCAGCCACCCCATTCCAACCAACTAACCCACTTGCCCACATCCACCTTGATATTGGCCATTTTTTACTTGAAATCTGCATATGTTTTGTGATGACCTTGCCTTGGTCCTTTTGATTGCATCGATTATGCTTGTCATGTTACACTTTTTATTCCCCACTTTGTGTGTAACTAGACCACTTTTATTGTTCTACAAGAACACTTCCTACCCTGGATAATTGTGAACAACATTGACATTGTCTAGATGACTTGAGAGGCTTAATCTGATCAACTATGACTAATGTTATAAATCATTTACCCTATCATATGTCCATCTAGAACCTAACCTTATTTTTATCAAAATTGGTAGCTTTAGTCTTTGAGCAATCTTGAATATTGTGCTTAGTCAAATTTTGTGAACCCACTAGCATTTCACATGACCAACTACCTTGTGGTACCACCTAGTGCCTCCCCACCAATTACTTATCAAACTTGTACCTTATTCAACCTTTCCTCATTGACTCTCAGTTTTAGAGGGAAAACCTCCTCCTATACTTGAGGTACCCTAACCTTTGACCAAGTGATTTATTTTTGTTTTGTAGCTTGTTAATTCAAAGTTGCATAATAAAAAGGGGTAAAATGTAGACACTAAAAACTACACAATTAAAATTTTTGATGACTAAATGCCTCAGGACCCCCAAAATACCCCCTAAACCTTTTTAACCCTTAACCAACCTATCTTAACCTAACCAAATCACTATTCTCCTATTCACATAATATTATTCAAAAAATACTATTTGAAAGTACTATTCACTATCACTATTCATGATGACATGGAAAGTGACATGGCATGTGATATGTAAATTTATTTGGGAGGTGATATGGCAAGTGACATGGCTTAAAAGTGAGGTGGTTTGATGTGGAACATCATACCCCACTTGGGACCCTTTCCCAAGGTGCTTAATGACCTCATTTATGCATCACAAGAGTACCTCCTTAAAATATGGTGAATTTACCCTTAAGGGGCCATCATTTAACACGTATTTTTTCTTCACACATTAAAGTGGCCTTTAAAATCAGATACCCACCTCTTTAGTGCTTTGGAAAAGACAAAGGGCACTATATCCACCCATTTTTGACTTTTTAACCCAGAAAGGAGACCCATAATCAAGGTGGGAATCCCACCACCCTCATATTTTTATTCATTCATTTACCCAAATGGAAAATGGTTACACATTTTGTGGGGCATCTCTTTAAGTGCTTGGATGAAGACAAGAAAGGGTGGTGAAAAGTATTTTAGCCTCATTTAGACCCATGTGCATGATTCCCATTCAAAATTGGACTCATGTGCAAAGTGGGAGACACACAAACCTAAATGGGAGACCCATGATCAAGGTGAGAATCCCAAAACCATCATATTTTGAATCATTCATTCACCACATGGGAAATTGTTCCATACTTCTACTATTCCATCTTTTGGCATGGTTCTTGACAACAAATGCCATAAATTCCCCCCTCTCCTTCACCCAAGGTTAAGTTGGAAGTTAGTATTTGGTTATTAACATATTTTTATAGGTATTTTAATGAGGTCATCCACATCTTATAGGAAAATAATTCAAATCAATGAATCTCTACCATAATTACCATGGGATTTCTTGATCACATCATCAACAACATCAACCACATCAACAAGCCTCAAGGTAACCTTATTTGTTTTTTTATTTCAATTATTTTATAAAGTCCTTCATTTTATTACCTTTAACTTTACCCCTTAATCCACTTTCCATCTTAATCCATTGACCTCATTTACCACCTTTGCCATTATAATTCCATTTACCTCATTTCCCCTCTTTTCACCTTTACTACCTTCACCCTCTTTGCTCCCTCATCCTTTTGTTACCATAGTTATTTTTAGTTTTATATTTTTTAACCATCCAACCCTATCATTTTATTATCTCAATTAACCCCAACCAAACCATTCTTTTTACCATCATCAAACTACCAAACCTAAAACCATAACCTTGCCTTAACCAGTTTTCAACACTAGTATAATCAAACTAGTTGCTTTATTTTGGTTAACTTAGCAAAGCATATAATTTTATCAATTAATTTTTTGTCATTTTGTTTATTTTATTTTAGTTTTTTATTAATTTAAGTCAAATATATTTATTTTATCATTTCCACTTAAGTGTTTTAAAGAAGGTGGATTGCCAGCCTCCTAGAAAGTTTTCGCTTCAAGGATCTAGCTCACACTAGGAAATACACCCATCTACTTGTCTAAAAAATAAGTTTCTTTTAGTGTTTTATTATTTTTAGGTCATACTATTGAGCTAAAGAGGATCTCTCCAAAATAAATTAGATTCAATATGCACACATTCAACAGGGATTTTTCCATACCTTTCTTAACTAGTTTCTTCTTTTCACACTTAAGAAAAAGAAAAAAAATAGATAGAAACACATTGATCCTAACATTTTTGGTTACATTTTTTAACTTTTTGATGTATTATCACTCATTTATGATGTCATACCACTTCTTTTAGGATATTTCCTAGTCAGTGTATTTGACATCCTCTACACATGAATGCTCATGCATGTGTTCATGATTCATGGATTGGCACTTGCTAGGTTTGTCATATCCTCCCTCAATTCTTCATAGGGAATCACTTGATCAATAATAAACTCTTGATAAAAATGTTGAATCTTATCAAATTTGATGTTGATAACATGTTTAATTACCATTCTTCTATCTTCTAATGGAGAATCTAGGGCATGAGGTTGTACTTCAAGTTCAAATGGGGTAGGTGCTTTTGGTGTGTCCTCCATCACCACATCTTTTAAAAACCCATTGAATCTTAAACCCAACTAATGAGCCTAGTTTTTTTCCTCTTATTCTCTCTTCATGCTACTCTAATTTAAGTTATCCTTCCCCATGCCCTCCCTACTCACTATGGGTCCTCTCATCACTTCTAGGTTCTATATCCTCCATCAGCCTACACTGTCACTTATTATAGTTCAATATTTAGATATCTCAGGTGTTAATTTGATCATCCTCTACCATCATGCCTCACCTACACTTCCACTTCTCACCTTCTATTCTTGATCATACATGAAAGGACTTTAGCCTTACATTATTATGGTATCTATACTATAATATACTAGAAGATTTTTTAGTTTGGTACTGAGCCCTCTTATAAATTTTCCCCTTAGTTAATTAGGAAACTCATACTCTACTTCTTTTGGGTATGAGAAGATTGAAACTATGAACTCCAACATGTAGCTATCCAACATGTTACTCTACCACTTATCTACAGTGTGTGTCCAAACTTCATCTAAGATTTTTATCCTCTCTATGTGCTTTGTGGTCCATTCAAGGCACTAGCCATAACTTCTCCTTCTAGTAATAGTGTAGTAAATTAACCATTGGTACACATGCTCAAGTAGCTCATAAAAGAACACCTAATATATAGCATCATACAAGTTGGCTTGCACCCATTTTCTTAGATACTATCCTTTGCATGTGGGATGATTTTGTGCAAAAATATCTTCCTCTTACTCTATTTATTACTTGATGTTCTCAAGAGATAGTCAGAGCATCACTCTATTTCACTATTGTAGTAATAAAACTTAACATAGTCCCAACAATGGAACCAAAATGTTGTAGAAAATTTCATTAGGGTAGATTTTATGCTTAGTCATGTACTTAACTATCAAACCAAGTTAGTTTTAGACTTTATGGATATAGGCACAAGCATAGTAAGGTTTGGTGTATAAAATTTAACAAACTATTGTAATGGCATAAATTTCACACAAGGTACAAGCCTTGTGCACTCACCCAAAGTGCAATAGTGAAGGGAACAGGCTTGCATTGGGCTAGTTAGAACATGGCATAACTTAGGTTTTAATAGGGTTTAAACATTGGTAATAAGGGTTTAGGTGGCCTTTTAATTCTTTGTTATTTGAGGGGATTTCAATAGGCATAATCCTTCTCAAGGGCACAAGTTTTAAGGTACAATTTCATAACTAGCTAGGCAAGACTCTTAGTGGTGCAAGCTAGAATACTAGCTTGCAAAGGGTCATTTTGTTGCTTAGACAAGTCATAGGGATGGATTAGGTTTAAATTATCATCCTCAAGGTAGCACTATAGGTACATATATTATGGCCTTGGCACAATCTATTTTCAACACTTAGTCTATTTTAGGTAGGCTAAATTTGTTATATGGCACAAGGATGCCATTAGCGACCAAGGTGAAACCTCCATATTATAATATACTCATGTAAATAAATAAATCATTGATATTATAGCTAAGTTTTAAATATAATACTAAGCTATCCATACTACATGAATCAACATGTTAATGTTTTCATGACATTTTTCATTGATCTCATAGTTCAACATATATATTTCAAGATATAAAATAGAGCATACGCTCTTCCCTACTTCTACTCTTGCCTAGAGGCTCACAAGTGAGCTTGGGATATACATTCAAATGCCTAATATATCTTATGTAGAGTATGAATACTTATATTTTCTCTATATTTTGATAGAGCTTTACATCCTTGGTTGCCTCTCTTTTACTCTTCAAAATTAGCCCTTTTTTATAGGTGACTAGGTATCTCCTTGCCAGGTCAGATGGATACATGCCAAGTGATGAGTTTTCATGAGTCCACTAACTCAATTATGTTGCCCACATTGGTTGAGTGCATGTTGTATATTGAGTTATCATGGGGGGGTGGGGGGGGGGGCTGTTTGGTCACTATCCCACCTAATCTACTTTTTTGAAATATGTGTTTCTCGATCCACCATGTATAAGTTTTGGTAGGGATGTCCTTTGAAATTTGACACCACAAAACTACCTACCAGTTGACACATGATCCTTAGGGACTCCTCTAGCTGATGCTAAAATGTACAAAAGGGAGTAACCACTCCAAAGGTTTCCTCATGATGAGATAGGTCTAGTTAGCATGGTCCATCTAGTTTATACAAAAGGGGGCCCAACAACCTTCCACATCAAAAGCTATTGTTCCCATACTATATCAAAATAATTTTATGTATGACTCAAATTGGTAGCCCTCTAACCCCCATGATGTCCAGGGTAATACTATGTTATAAATGACTAAAGAAGAGTTTTTTCTTCAAGGAGGTTAGTATCTAGAGGAAAATTTGGTACCCCAAGGAGAGGCCCAACAAGTTTAAGGATAGACTGATGCCATTAATGTGAATTTGTAAATGGATGATTATGTTGATTTTAATCATGGTGGTAAGACTATTAGTTCAAGTGGGTAAGTTGTAGCTATAACTAGAGCTAAGAAAAAGACATTGATGAAGCTCAAGATCTAAGAAATTCTTCTAGTGTTCTTAGTATTGTTCTCAAGAGTATCAAAGATCAACCTATTATCCCTATAACACAAAATTAGAATGCAGAGGCTAGGAAACTCCCTCAAATACCTCTATTCCATGAACAACTAGTGGTTCAAAATATGTATCCAAAGGTTAATATAGCTTCACTCAACATAGTGGATTAGATGAAGAAAACCAATGTTATCATTATCATGTGGGATTCCCTTGCTATTCTAGGATAAAAAGATATGCTCATCTAGAGATTTTAGCTCTCAAGGTGTCTCTAAGACCAGTAGAGAAATAAGGTGTTGTCCTAACTAACTTAGACCATCCAATGAAGCATCAAGTAAAAAAATCACCTAAAATGGCAAAGGAGGCCAAAGATGAGGTAATGTCAAGTAAAACTCCTCCCGTATACCTCTCTTTGATATATGATGATTATTTGGTCCATAATTATATGGTGGACAATGAAGACAATAGCACTATCATGCCTAAGAAAATTATAGACAAGCTTGGTATTATCTAAGAACCAAATGCTAAAGGGGTATTGTAATTTAATGGGTCACCAACAAAGATAGTAGGCATCATCAAAAATCTAAAGCTGACACATATTATTGTTAACCAAATTTGACCCTATAAGTCAAATTAAGACCCCTATAGGAAAAAACTTGATCTTCATATTTTTTATATTATGTCATGGGGTGTATTATAAGTTATTTTATGTCATTTAATGCGTTATTAACCTTGGTCTTGGTCTCATTAGTCAATTTATCATTTTGAGTCATTTAGAAGGATTTTAGGGGTCATAAATGAAAGTGACATGGTTTTAAAGGTGAAAAAGTGTCCTTATTTCATTTAAAACATCCAAGAGGTTATATTACCTATTGTTCATGTTAGTTCATCTGACTCTTGTAGGTTATATAATTGAAAACCAAGAAACCAACTACAAAAGAGGGAGTTTGGCACTTGTATGACCCATGAGAGAGGGTGACACATGGGAGAAGATAATGTAATGAATTTTAATCTTCCTCAAACTCATATCCATGCTTTAAATTCTTTATAAGTTCAAAATTTGAGCTAAAACCATTTTACTCCTTCTTTGCCTTTATAAACACATAGAAGTGGTCATTGGGTTTATTCTTGGTACAGATAGTTAGAGAAGTTTTAGGTTAAACTCCTTTAGGAGGTGAAATTAAACTAATATATATTAATTTACTTAATAATATTTTGAATATTGGTAAATTGTGATTTATTAACCTTCCCTAACAAGTTGATTATGTTTTTCTGCTTGTCAATCTGTGCACCCTACAAGTTTTGCTTTTGTTTGGATGATTCTATATAATATATCTATTGGGATTGATTCTAATAGATGTTAAATACATAATATAATTATATCCTTGTTTTTTATCATTTTATGGTGTTTTGATGTGCAAATCATCTTAAGTTTCAAGAGGAAGCACTTTTCTATGCAATAGGGAAGTTTCCACCATTTTTAAGACCTTCATGCTTTGATGGTGACTTCAGGGGAATTTTTTAGGTTAAATTACATTTTTTAATTCTATAATTATTATATTTGCCTTTTAATCTCATCTTATAAATCATAATCCATGAGGGTGCAGTCATAAGGATCATGTAACCAATTTACCCTATGATTGTCATACATAGTTAGTCATGGTAAATCATATGTATGAAACCTATATGGCTTGTTTATAGAGGTGTGATTAAAGTTAAAAATACTTGGTGTATATTTAATGAACATTAATAAACTAATTTATCATTCAAATGGTAATAGAGTGTTGTTATAGTCATGTTGAACACTTTCATATAGTTTGTCATGGCCACATTCATTTATAGGTGTCATGGAAGGGAGATGTCATGTTGAAATGAAGTTTTGTCTTGTTCTAAATATTCATAAGTTGAAGGGAGTTAATTTAAAAATTTGAAGGAGGTACATGATTATTTAAAGTGAGACTCATCTTCATTGTTTAACCCCATTATCTGCCTCTATACCATTCAAGGTGTACATACAACCTATCATGATGATGTCATACTGGGATGAGAATCTTAGTGGTGGTTTCAAACCCTTTGAATCATTAAGAGTGAATTTAGGAGTGTTTATATTGGTTCAAAAATCATTATAGGTTAAAAACATGCACATTATCCACATTTTCCTTCACTATCTGTATACACTGAATAGCCACCTACAGGTGGTCTTAACAGAGAATTGTGGTGCCATTTTAAAATGTTAGATCATGAGATGGATCCCTCCTTGAATTATTGATGTGTTGTAGAGAAAATGGTAGGGATAATTTAAAGGCTATATTTACAAATGGTAGTGGGAAATCATGCTCAAGATTCAATAACTGAGTTTAGGGACATTTTTCCTAAAGAGTGAAAATAGAAGTCTGGGTCAGTTTTGCCAAAGTTATATGACAAGGTTATAAATACTCTTAGTGAATCAAAATGAACATTAATTATAGTATCCATGAATGATAATATATATTACAAATATTAAGTCAAGAGGATTGGTTGAGGATGATGGTTGGAAGGTTCAAAGTTGCCCTTTGGCCACTAAAATCCTTCATTAATATCTATAGGTTTTTGAACCTCAAAGGAGTCCCATTTCCCAAAGTGGCAATGTCAAGAATGTTTTCATGTTTGAAAAAAATTATCAGATGAAAAATAATATTATTAACATAAATATCATCAAGGGAGGTTGGTATACTGATTTTTGACCACATTTGCACCTACAAGTGTCCCACTATTCAAGGATACACACCTACAGCTGACTATTTTAAGCACACAATCCAAGATGGAGGTTTAAGATGGAATAAATAAGGTTATAAGATAATATATTTTTTCAAATTTTTTATTATATTGAATAATTATGTGTAACCTTTCAATAGAATAATCTCCATGTACAGGGTTTTCCTCATTCATACACAGTTGATTGTGTATGACTGTAAATGGATAGTGAGAAAATTTAATGTTCTTGAGGTTTGCATTGCAAGTACATGATGCTATTATGAAAAATGAGTGATTTATGGAAAAAAACACAAATAAGGTTTTTTAACACTACATTCAAGGTAAAATTATGCAAAACCACCTACAGGGGTCACCCTTGAAGGAGAGATATAAAATACACAATCAGTCTATCATGCAAACCTAGTTGGGTAGGATGGAGATTGAGGTTATGAGTATGAATATTAGAAGGTATATAGGAATATTTTAAATATATATTATAATTATAACCATAATAATAGACTCTCATATCATAAAAACCTTGTTCAAGTCCATCACATAGTTTATATGGTTGAACATTGTACACAGTTAATGTTTCCACTAAATAATTGCCACTTAGAAGGTTTATGAGGAAGTAAGGGATAGTTTGGGTTGATTATTAGTTATGAAAAATGTTAATAATTTTCATAAACATGGTAACACTAAATTCAAGGTAAAATTATGCAAAACAACCTACAGGGGTCACCCTTGAAGGAGAGATATAAAATACATAATTAGTCTATCATGCAAACCCAGTTGGGTAAGATGGAGATTGAGGTTGTGAGTATGAATATTAGAAGGTATATATGAATATTTTAAATATATATTATAATTATAACCATAATAATAGACTCTCATATCATAAAAACCTTGTTCAAGTCCATCACATAGTTTATATGGTTGAACATTGTACACAGTTAATGTTTGCACTAAATCCTTGCCACTTGGAAGGTTTATGAGGAAGTAAGGGATATTTTGGGCTGATTATTGGTTATGAAAAATGTTAATAATTCTTATAAACATGGTAATAGACCATTATATCATGAAAATAGGTGTAGGAAAGCTCAAATAAGATAACACACAATCCATATGAAAATCCTGCACATAGTCTTTGCCTAATAGGTCTATCTTGGTTTCTTTAATATTTTTGAGGATAAAATGGTTTGAAAAATGGATGAAAATTTATATATAGGGTATTTAAAATCTATATAATCCCATAAAACTTTTCACTTTTATGATTAAATATGGGAATTACCCTCTATTTTGTCTCACATAGAGGGTATTTTGCTTTGTATGAGAACCCTACAGTTTTGGGATGTAGAGATAGAAGGAATATCTAGGATATGATTAAACATTTAAGAGAATTAAAATAATATGTAAAAAACATATTAAAACATGGGAAATAAATAAAATAAGGAGGAATCACAACAAGGAGGTCTAAACCCTCAAGGTTACAATCTGGACTTTTAAGCAAGGTTTTGGCCTAAAGCTCAAATGATAGGTCATTTTCATTTTCAAATATAGGAAAATTTTATAAAATACTATAAAATGTTTATGGGATAATAATAAAGGTGCTAAATATATTTATATTTAGGATAATTCATGCAAAAGTTATTTTTGGACTTTAAAACAACCTAACCTGTAGGAAATGAAGAATCAAGCTTGATAGGCTAACTTGGAGTGATCATATCTATTTGATGATTTTCATGGGAATATAGGATGTTTAGAGGTGTTATCAAGGGTTTTAAATATAAATTTTGTGTAATTATTTTTAAAATCAAACATCCAACCTTTATGAACAAAGCTTAAGAGCAGAATGAGGCTAAAACCCTTGCTAAACTCTTAGAATGACCCGATGAAGGAAATGAGGATGGTAAGATGATCAAATGGAATAGTTTGAATATAATGATGATTGGAGGTTTTATAAGACTCTATTATGATCCATACTATCAATATTATTTGTACATAATCTATACAAATGGGGTATAAAAATGGTTCTTTTGATTTTTTTGTGCATTGTGTAGGTTCTAAGAGCATTCAAGAGATGAAATAAACTTTGGAAGGAATCTTAAGAATTAATATAACTCTGTATGTAAATTTAATTCCTTGTAAAAACTCATAAGTTTTCCTAATAGAGCTCTCATCTCAGCCAGTCAATTATGGAATAACAAGCAAGATACTGAGAAGTGTGAAAATTTCAAGTGGATGGCTTTTTAAGGTGTGCCTAATGCCTCTAAGGAAATGAATAATATTTCCAAGTGTAATCCAATCCCTACCACATATTTTCATGCAAAAATAAATACAATTTTGAGTCCAAGTGTGAATGGTGATTGAAATAGGGATTTCTTTCAATAAAGGCAGTGATAGCTCATTTTAGATGACCATGACTAAAAAAAATGAATGGAAATGCATCTATAAAATTCTTACCTCTCATTACAATCATCAGAACTATCCCTAGTTTTTTTTGGTACATTAAAATAGGTGTGGATGATGGAGGTAGTTTTTTGAGGCAACATAAGGAGTTTCATGCCACTTTTCATGAGTTTCATGGCTTGTATGGACACTTAGAATTCCTGACCTTACATGGTCCATTTCACACCCTCTTCTCATACATAAGTAACTAATTTTCTCAGATTGACAAGTGTCCTTGTGACCTTTGGACTTCTCTTTTATCCTCTCTTTCTCAAGTTCTATAAGAACTATCCATTTTGGCCTTTGTAAACTATGCTCCACTTAATTATGGTGAAGCCCTCATTTGAATACTATTTGATAAATAATATTAATGACTTTTACCTCTTACATAAATTTTAATAGTGTGTCTACTTGAATTATGGATCTTTCTTAGTGAAGATTATGGATTCCATAGCATTTTGTCTCATTCTCTCACCTATTTGCAGCTTCTTCTTATAGGGCATGTGAAGTATTTTAGGAAGTGTCAAGGTTAAGTGAGTTATCCTATTCATTGGTTCTATTCAATTCCTCTTTTATATCCCTCATATCCTAAAAATTCATGCATAACCTCATAATGAAACATTGATATAAGAAGATTCAAATTGCAAAAGTATATGTTTGGTTAACCCTTTGTTCTCATGTGTAACATGCAGCTAGTTGGAAGTCATCAAATATTTTGGTGTATCACCTCCCTTAGGATAGTTTACTTTCAATTTTCTCTCTCTCTCTTTCCCCTCACAAGCATATGTATAATAGTGGTCTATAAGTGGTACATCAAGGGAGATATCCCTATCTAGAGATTTACCTCATTCTTAGGTTCACCCACATCCTAGAGGTGTTTTAATTATGCCACTTGGATGAGGATAGCCAAGAAATCTCCTCAAAGGGTGAAAATCCAAGTGATTGCCTGATGGGACTCTTAGTCTAAGAAGTTTAAAGATTTTTGATGTTATGATTCAACACATCAGCCTTTGGAGGCATCTATCTAAACATCAATGGTGACTTTGAGATTACATGAGCTATTCAAATAACCCAATTATTTATTTTGAATATTGTTGATAATCATTTCTTGTGTTCTTGATTCATAATGAAGTTCCATAGTTGAATTTGGTGTTGCGTATTGTTTTACATAAGATGGTGAGGTTTTTGAAGTTAATGGTATTCCCTATCATCATTTTTATGATTCTTTCTAGCTTTAATATGGTCATTATCAACCTTATCATGAGTTGTATCAATCCTATAACTAGCCTCCTCAATATATTGCTTATCCTAGTCAACCTAGTCTCTCCTTTAATCAATCCATTACAACTTTCAAGAAAACACTCTTGGGCTATGAGAAGTACATGTTGAATATTGACACACTAATGGTACATGGTCAAGATATTCTTAGTTATTTAGTTCATCAAGTGAGATATGCATTAGAGTTGGTCAAAAGAGAGTGGGCACCTATTGAGAGATCCAATTGGCAAAGGCTCATAAGTGAGATGCTATATTTGAGTGGCTTGATTGTATCCTTAGAATATAGGCTAATAATTCATGAGGAGAATCCTCAATAAGTCTATCAGCCCTCATATCTACCTCCTCAATTTTGATATCATTCCTACATGATTCCTACTCATGAACCCAATCAATTTTATCAAAGTCATCCTTTTCCCAATAAATTAGAAGAGAGAGTTAGAAAGACAAGCTTAATTTTTGAAGCAAATCTTGATAGGAATATTAATTCAGCCAATAATAAAATGAATAATTCCATATTAGTAGAAAATGAAGTGGAATTAAATCCCTAATTACCATCTCCCATTACATCTCCACCTCAAGAAAAGACCTCTATATATGAGATTCCAAGTTGGGGACCAAGTGGAGAATCCAAGCCTAAGGGGATTTAAAGCTTCTTAAACACTTCATATACTCCCCAAGTTGCATCACTACCTCAAGAAGAGACTCCTAATCCTAATATCCTAAGCTGGAATAAGGTAATTAAATCATGGGGAAAGAAAGAGGATAAAATCATTGATAAAGAGTATGAAGTTGAGAAACAAATTGATCTTATGAAAGCCCCTCCCACCCTTTATCATGAGATTTATTGTCTTCCATGTCACCCCTATTTTATTCCTTATCCTCATGATGATGCATATCAAATTAAAGAGAGATTTTTCCAAGAGAACCTAACCAATAAAATTGAGGAGTTAGAGTCAAGGATGATATTGCTAAGTCAAGGTGTGGTGGAAAGCTTAGAGCCAAAAGAAGATCAAATATTCCCAAACACACCATATCTAACATAAATTAAGAGATTATTCAATATAAACTATATGTGAATGAAGTGATTTTAAATTATAAGGAAGTTAACTAAGATATTTTATCCCAAGGTCTTCCTACCCTTCCTTAATAAATCATAAAATAATCCCCTATAATGTATCCCCAATCTAATTTTGAGTCTTATGTTCCACCTCCGACAACTAGTTCATATTGTCCTCACCCCATCACCCTTTTCCTTGACGGACTTATGGTGTGGGAAATTAAATAAGATAACTTGGTTGATAAAAATTTAGAATTATTTCTTGAAGAAAACATACCTCTTTGGCAACCTCACTGAGTTTAGTCACATGATTTCAAGATGCCTAGTCTTGACATCACCAAGAAGGAAAAGGAGATGGAAGATATTAAATCCAACTAGAATTGAAATTTGGTTATGATATCTAAGATTAAACTTGATATCCCTCAAGATTTCCTAAATTTTGAATAAGAGGAAATACTTATAGAGACTCCCTCTGGTGATCTCAAGTGTAATTCTACCTTCTTGTATAAAAAGAAACATCCTAAATATTCTTTTATATTTGTCTATGAGGAATGTGAAAAACACTTGAAGAGGGAATTAATTAAATAATACTCTACATATGATAAAATTTTTGTGGATAATAATCTTATGCATGAATATGAATGTGTTATTAAGGATGGAGAATAATTTTAATTCATCCCCAAAGAGGTTGTAGTCCTAGAAAAATCTCTTAAAACCAAGGTAGAATTTGTTATTATTGAATAATACCAAATACCTCCACCTGATTTTGAATCAATATTATATGAATTATAAATTGAATAAAAATATCTTGATAAACTCATACATCAAGAAGAGAATATTAAATAGGTAATGGTTCTAGATGATAAAGATGACAACAATGATTGGTAACTGTAAATGAAGTTCTTTCAAGAGCTTGAAGATCTTTGCCAAGTTGAGGTTCAAGTGCATGAAAACGTGAAGAAATATTATTCCATGGGAAAAAATGACCAATATTTGGTATAATATGAAAATCTCCTTGATGAGATAGAACAACTTGCAGCTGAGAAGAAACCCAATCTTATTGAGAGCACTATGAAAATTAAGAAGGTATGTCTTTTTGAATAACCATCAAAGGCTATAATAGAGGATACATATGAGAAGTTTGAGGATATTTGGATTAAATAATATTTAATTTCAATATAAAACCTATTTTTTAATATTTGTTTCTCATTGAACATCATGCCAATGAAATTGGCAAACATCATGAAAAAGTTAGAGGCATCAATGTTAAGGATCAAAAGACTATTTGTCTCATTCATTCCTTCATGTCATGAAGCAAGAAGGGTTTAAAAATTCCTATTTGATCTATGATGGAGTTTTCATATTAGGTTATTTTTTGATTCAGTTTATTTATTTTGGTGTTTGTGTTCCATAAGTGCTCATGAAGGATGTGTGTTTGCTTTTTCTTTGTTTGTGTCTTTTATTTTGTGTGGTTGAGGTAGTCATTGGTATTATTTTGATAAAATATTATTTCCAATTGTAAAATTACTATTGTTTTGTTTTATAATTTATATGACTCCCTAAGCCCAATGGAATAATAAGGCTACTGATCTTTAGCATTGCAGGCATACTACCCCTATGAGTCACTAATTTATTGACCAAATTTAACCCTACAAGTCAAATTGGGACCCATATAGGAAAAAATTTGATATTTATAGGTTTATATTTGGTTTAATATTATGTAATGCGGTGTATTATAATTTATTTGATTTCATTTAATACCTTACTAACCTCAATTTTGGTTTAATTAGTCAATTTGTCATTTTGAGTCATTTAGAAGGCTTTTAGGGATCATAAATGTAAGTGGCATGGTTTTCAAGGTGACCAAGTATCCTTATTTTCTATAAAATTTCCAAGATTTCATATTACCTATCAATAATTTTAGTTCATTTGAATCTTGTAGGTTATCTAACTAAAAACCAAGAAACCAACTGTAAAAGCGGGAGTTTAGCACTTGTATGGCCCATGAGGGAAGGTGACATGTGGGAGAATGTCATGAAATGACTATTAATATTCATAAAACTCATATCCATTCTTTAAATTATTTTTAAGTGCAAAATTTGAGCTAAAACCATTCTACTCCTTTGCCTTTCTAGACACATAGAAGTGGTCAACAGGTTTATGCTTAGTACAAACAGTTGGATAAGTTTCAAGTCAAACTCATTTGGGAGGTGAAATTAAACTTAGAGAGATTAATTTAAATAAAAATATTTATAATATTAGTTAAAATTTATTTACGAATGATCCCTAACAAGTTGATTTTGTTTTTTTGTTTGCCAATCTATGCACCCTACAGGTTTTGCTCTTGTTTGGATGGTTTCATACAATATAGATATTGGGATTTATTATAGAGGATTTTTAATACATATTATAATTATATCCATGTTTTTTTTTACATTTTTATGGTGTTTTTATATGAAAATAATCTTAAGTTTCAAAAGGAATCACTTTTTTATGCAATAGGCAAGTTTCCACCATTTTCAAGACCTCCATGCTTTGATGGTGACTTCAAGGGGTTGTGTTAGGTTAATTTACATGTTTAAAATGTTATAATGATTCAATTTACATTAAAATATCATATTAAAAATCATAATCCATTAGGGTGTAGTCACAAAGATCATGTAGCTAGTTTACCCTATGACTATCATACACAGTCAGTCGTGGTAAATCACATGTATAAAACATGTATGGAATGTTCATAGAGGTGTGATGAATTTTCCAAATATTTGGTGTATCTTTGATCAACATTAATCAATTAATTGAGTATTCAAATGGTAATATAGGTTTGTTACGTTCATGTTGAACACTTTCATATAATCTACCATGGACATATTCATCTATAGGTGCCATGGAGGGGAGATGTCATATTGAAATGAAGTTTTTAATTGTTCTAAATATTCAAAAGTAAAAGGGATTTAATTTAAAAATTTGAATCAGGTACATGATTATTGAAATTGAGACTCATCTTCACTACTTAAACCCACTATCTACCTCCATACCATTTAAGGTACACATACAACCTCTCATGGTAACATCATACTAGGATGAGAATCTTAGTGGTGGTTTCAAAAAAATCTAAGTATGGAGAGTGAATTTTGGAGTTTTTAGATTGGTTCATAACTCATGAGAGGTTAACATGCACATTTTCCACATTTTCCTTCACTGCCTATATACATTGAATAACCACCTATAGGTGGTCCTAGCAAATAATTATGGTGCCATTTTTAAATGATGGATCATGAGATGGATTCATCCTTGAAGTATTGGTGTTATGTCAAGAAAATTATAGGCCTAATTGAAAGTCTATATTGACAAATGGTAGTGGTAAATCATGCTTAGGATTCAATAACTGAGTTCAGGGACATTTTCCTTAAAGAGTGAAAATTAAGGTCTGGGTTATTTTTGCCAAAATTATATGAAAAGGTTAAAAAGACTATTAGTGCAACATGAATGTAACAACCCTCTATTACCATTTGAATATAATCTACCATGGAATTTTCATAGAGGTGTGATGAATGTTCCAAATCCTTGGTGTATTGTTGATCAACATGAATCAATTAATTGAGTATTCAAATGGTAATAGAGGGTTGTTACATTCATGTTGAACACTTTCATATAATCTGCCATGGGTTATTTAACTTGACAATTTTCTAAGTAAATAGTGGATGCACCCTCTATTTTGTCTTAGAGAGAGGTTACTTCCCTTTGTATTGGAACCTTGCAGTTTTGGGATGTAGAGATAGAAGGACTCTATATGAGATAATTAAACCTTGAATAAATTTAAGATAAGATATAAAACACCTCTGAAAACATTTTAAATAAATAAAATAATGAGGAATCTCAATAAGGAGGTCTAAACCCTCAACATTGTAGTCAAGACTTTTAAGCAAGGTTTTGGTGTAAAGCCCAAATGATAGGACATTTTAATTTCCAATTGTGGTAAAGATTTATAACCTATTTTAAAATTTTTATGGAATCATAAAATAGGTTTTAAAGATATTTTGTGTATGGTAAGTCATGAAAAAGTTATTTTTGGACTTTAAAATAACCTGACTTGCAGGAAATAAAGAATCAAGCTCGATATGCTAACTTAGAGTGCTCATATCTCTTTTGATGCTTTTAATGGGAATATAGGAGGTTTATAGGTGTTATTATGGGTCTTAAGATCAATTTTGTGGAATTATTTTGAAAATCCAACTTCCAACCTTCATGAAATAAGCTTAAGAGTAGAATGATGCTAAATCCCTTGTTAAACCCTTAGAATGACCTAACAAAGGAAATGATAATGGGAAGATATTATAATGGAATATTTTTCATATAATTATGATTTAAGGTTGCATAAGAATCATTTAGGATCCATACCATTAATATTAGTTTTACATAATCTATATGTTTAGGGTATAAAATGAGTTATTTTATTTATTGTAAAGGTTCTAGGAATATTCAAGAGATGCAATAAAGTTTTGGGGGAAGATTAAGAATTAATATAAATACATAGGGAAATTTTATTTCTTATAAAAAATCCTAAGTGTTCCTACCAGAGCTCTCATCTTATCCAGTCAAAACTAGCATAGTGAGCAAAATAGTGAGAAGTGTGAAAACTTCAAGTGAATGGATTTTTCAGGTGTGCATGATGCCTTTAAGGCCATGAAGAGTATTAAAAAGTGTAATAAAATCCCACATATGTATTTTCATGGAAAATTGAATCCAATTTTGAGCCCAAGTGTGAGGGGTGACTGAAAAAGAAGTTCATTTAGGTATAGGCAATGATAACTCATTTATAGATGATTCTATATGACCAAAACTACAACCAATGCATGGAGAGGCATGTATAAAATCCTTTCCTCTCATTAAAATAATAATAACTATCCATATTAAGTTGTGGGATGTTTAAATAAGTGTGGATGATGAAGGCAATTTTATGAGCAAAGACAAGGAGTTTCATGCCACTTTTCATGAGTTTCATGCCTTGTATGGACACTTGTACTTCCTAAAATTGCATGGTATATTTCACACCCTCTTCTCATGCATAATTAAATCATTTTATAATCTTGAAAAGTGTCTTTTTGACCTTGGGGTTTTTTCTCCTCTCTCTCTCAAGTTCTATAAGAACTAGCCATTTTGGCTTTTGTAAACTATGTTCCACCTCAGTATGGTGAAGCCCTGATCATTTACATACCATTTGATCAATAAGATCAATAATTTATAACTCTTATATAATTATTCATAGTGTTTTTATTGAAATGATGGATCTTTCTTAGTGAAGACTATGGATTCCTTATCATGTTATCTCATTCTCTCACCTATTTTTAACTTCTTCTTGTAGGTCATGTGAATTTTTATAGGAAATGTCAAGGTTAAATGAGTTATATTATTCACTAGTGCCATTTAAGGCCTCTTATCTATCCCTCCTATCATAAACATGCATTGATAACCTCATAATGAAACTTTGATGTGAGAAGATTCAAATTAGAAAAGTGTATGTTTGGTTAGTCCTTTGTTCTCATGTGTAACATGTAGCTAGGTGGAATTCATCAAATATTTTGGTGTATCAAATCCCTTAGGATAGTTTGATTTCATTTCTCTCTCTCCCTTTTCCCTCATAAGCATATGTATAATAGTGGTCTATAAGTGGTACATCAAGGAGTTAGCCCTATGTAGAGATTCACCTCATTATTAGGCTCACCCACAACTTAGAGGTGTTTTAATTGTGCCACTTAGATGAGGAGAGCTGATACATATCCTAAAAGGGTGAAAATCTAAGTGACAATAGTTACCATTCAATAAGATGTAGTTATGGTGGACTTGCCTCCCTATTTTTCCATGTCTCTGTTAAGGGAATTTATTTCAAATATTGGAGGCTATTTATCAATTGATTAGACATATTTAATTTTCAAGACCAAGTATGTTACTAAAGTAACCATACATTCTAAACCTATTACATGGTTCCATTTGGAACCATATATGCCAAGTGTTGTAAACACCAATTGCCTCATCTCAGATGAGGTGATAGAAGATAGTGTAGAGGAAGCTGAATATCCTCTAGATGGGATTCCATATTTGTTCCTTGATGAGTGGGCCTCTATCTCACATTGGTATTATACTTATACTATAATTAAACAAGGACTTGGAGTTTACTATTTTCATGAGAAAGATGCACCAATCCTAGCCTTGATAAAGGATGATAAGCCTAGCGATGATCTTTGGAAATTATAATTTGATGGGTCAAGGAATAAGCAAGGTACCAAGGCTAAAATGATGTTGATTTCTATATAAAATCAAAGGCACTTCTCAAATATCAAGTTTCAATTTCATCATTCAAACAATACTACATAATATGAGGCACTAGTCCATGTTTTACAATAGGCTAGGAAGATGAAATTCAACACCTTACAAGTCTTTAGTGATAGTGAAATTTTAGTTCACTAAGTGAGAGGTATTAATGTCTGATAAAACACATTGATTAATTATTATAAGCATAGGATATGGGACTTACTTGAAGAGTTTCAAGCTTTCAACATTCATGAAATACCAAGAGATGACAAATATGCAGATAGGTTGGTTTCCATTAGAGCACAATTTAGTATCCCAACTAATGTAAGAAGTGAAAAGGTCTAGTCACATATTAATGTGGTGGTAAGGCATTCTACCCCAAATAATAATGACAAATGGAAAGTGTTTGAAGATGATAATCATATTTTTAGATTCTTTCAAGAAGAGGTTGAATTTTCTTTGAGAAATCAGTCAAAATACTTGTAGTATTATGGTGATCAGATTGTGTAACTAAAAATAAATAAGTTACCCAAGGGATTGCTCACACTTGAAAACATATTCAGTGGTGACAATGAGATGAAAAAAGATAAGTCAAATTTATCAACAAAGGAGAGACACTATACCAATGTGGAAGTTTAACTTGGCAAAAACCTAAATTTGGGTAAGGTATGCACTTATTTAGAGAAGGAATCTTTCATTAATTTATGTGCAAGTTTTTTTGATGTATTTTCATGGAAATATAATGATCTCAAGGGATTTGACCCAAGTCTAGATCAACACACCATTGAGATAGAAGATGAAGTTAGGCCAATAAGATAAAGACAAAGGCCTATTAATCTTAAGCTTAAGACTTTTCAAAAGCTAATTGAGTCAAATATTATATTTCCAATAAAGCACTTAACTTGGGTGGTAAACCTTGTCCTAGTATGGAAAATAATGATGAAATTAGACTATGTGTTAACTTTTGAGATACAATTCAACATAGTGTCTTTCTCAGCACTTCATCAAACTACTATCTCTAAGTTAATGGAATTGTTGAGTCAACTAATAATAACCTATTGAATATCTTAAGGAGGACCATTAAAGATAATTAGAGGTCATGGCATCTCAAATTGAAGTTAGATCTATAGGCTGATAGGATCATCTACAAGAATTTAATAACCAACTCCCCCTACAAGATGGTATATGGTAAGGAATAAATAATGAATATTTCACTTAAAGTTTTTGCCCCAAAACTAATTCATCAACTTGAGTTGTTGGAGAATGAACCTATGAAAATTAGATATATTGATATTATGGAGTTGGAGGAGACAAGACATTAGTACATGATATCCATGGAAAGCCATCAAGTAAAGGTAAAGAGAGCCTTTGACAAAGGAACTTATTCAAAAAGTTTCAAAGAAGGAAATTTGGTCCCCAATTAGGATGAGTACATAACTAATCTAGGAAGACATACAAAATTTGACTCTCTTTGGAGTGGTACATACACAATCTCCAGCTACAAATCCCATAATGCCTTCCAAATTTCAAGGATGGATGGTGAAGAGATTCCTATCCTAGTAAATGGGATACACTTGAAACATTTATATTAAAGAATCTAGGTCCCTTTTACATATTTTTTTATCTTCCTCCAAGTGTTGTCTTAGCACATTAGTTTGTTTTTAATATTTCTTTGTTTAGTTTGCTTCCCTATTTTCTGTGTTTCCCTTCTTATTTTGGTGGAATTGTTGTCTTTACAAGTCTAATAATGTTGTTTAAAACCATGAATCAAACATGTAACTATTTATGAGTCCAAAATTCATGCAATTGGTTTAGTTCTCAAACATAACAGACATGTTTCCCAATTGAGTCACTAGAGTGTTGTCAATTTTGCCCCCACAAGCCAAATTGTCACCCTATCATTTAAACTTAGCATATCATATGAGTTTACCTTGTGAGTAAAATTTGGTATTAAGAGGCCCTTGAGATAAAGTCTTTTGTTTTCTAATGATTCACTATAGTTTTGGTACCTTGGTACAATCTCTATCTACAATTATAAGCCTTCAAAGATGATCAAAAGATGACTTGAGAAAACTTTGAAGAACTAGACTGTCATAGGTTGTCATGAAAAAATGAAATGGGTCATATTGATTATGAATTTAATAAGTGAAATTAGAAATCCTTATGAACTAAAAGGGTCATATGGACATGAATTCCTTCATGTAAATATCATGCTCTATGAATTTCATGTCTTGATGAGCTTTCTATCTCAAGATATAAAACTTCAAAGTTAGACTTAAAAAATGAAATAGGCACATGGATGTTAAGTTTAAGCTTTGTGAAATAGCCATTAGAATTAAGATATACCAATTTTTAATGTAATCACAACAAGTGTCCAAATATTAGGAGTTAAGATTATATCTAACAATGTGTGGGTGCCTAACAATGTCAGTGGGTCTCAAAGATCCAATAGTGCACATTGAATTTTACATCAAGATCAAAGGTGAGTGGTGAGTCAAAAGGTCAATGAGATATAAAATAATCACATGAGGATGATAAGTTTCAAGTTCTTAGAGGTCAAAATCAAAGACTAATGTAGGGATGCCAAGTGGCATAATCTCATGAACACATAATTGATCTAATGGTGTGCATTAACTGACAAGGTCAGTGGGGCCTAGAAGATCAATGGTTAGCATGTAATCATACAAAAAAGATATAAAATGTGAATGAAGTCAAGGAGTCAAAGGACTAGTAATAAGATCTTTTATAATAAATAAAGAGCTTCTAGTTGGCATAATATGAGAATCTTAGATCAAGAATGATGGTTGAAGTTGAAAGTCAAAACTAATTCAGTTGAGGTCAAACCAAAGCCAATATTGCAAAGAGATGCCATAGAGGTAGAAAAATAATTGTTATGGGTTTATTTCAAAATATATTAAGCATGATTATGATCCTTTTTCTCCATTCTTACACACCAAAGATGAACCAGTAGGGAGCAATCGACACTACCAAGATCAAAATAGATCATTCTAGCTATTGTAATGGCTTCAACACTAGAATTATTCTTGAAAATGACTTTATTCTACCATTTTAATCATAAAGATAAACATGCAAACCAAAAATGTAATAAGGACTAATATGATTATCATGGTCATTTTCTAAAATCAGTCTTAGCATGATGATCCTTTCTAATGGAATCAACACCAGATAATAAAAACTCTTGATCATAATGACCCCTTATCCATCACTCTATGCATTGGTCCCCATATCTTTCATACCTTCTACTATATATATATATATATATATATATATATATATATATATATATATATATATATATATATATATGATTCTAAGCCTTACTATGGATCCCTCTCTTTTTCATGGATATATTCTATCGATATTTCCACTATAATGCTTATTTGATGCAATAAATAATGAATTCCTTGATTTAAAAAATTGAATTGAAGTGTGTATTACTGATTAATTGATGTGGTTAAGTGAATATATGTCTTCCTTACCTCTTTATAAATTCCCTCACTTTCTTGAAGTGTTGATAGTTACCACAAGTTATAATAAGTGCATACATAATGTATTAATTGGTTTAGAAGTGGACAATTTCCCTCCCATACTAGGACAATAGCTAGCTCATGCCTTATTATGAAACAGTAATGTGAAGATTGATCAAAGATTAACTAAAGTGATGTTTAAAAATCTTAAAAGTATCATATAGTGCACTTTTTGTAGTAGAAGGGTCAAAAAATTTTGTGCATCAACTCATTTCTATATGCTTTCATAGATTAGTATCAATATCTCTCCATTTTCCAAGAAAACAACTAGGTTAGGTCTAGTTTAGGTGATTGATCCAAAAGGAAGCCATCCTTCTCTAGTGGTCTGACCCAAGTTTAAGTGATCCACACCCTAGGGTTAGTCCCGTGTTGGACTAGGTTTGAGAAAGAGGACCTGAACAATCTCTCCTCTCAGTTAGGGTGCAATCCAGACCACCAATAGGTAATAGAGTCAATAGGGTTATCCATCCTCATAAAAAAATTAATAATTCTATTATGACTTCTATTCTTGAGAATAACTAAATGAAAAAATTTAGTATTATAGCCTCCCTTATTCAACCAAGTGGATTGATATTTTTCCCTCTAAAATGATTCCTCTTTTTTTAGAATGGAAAGATAATCATCTTATAGATCATGTTCCTATATAAGGGTATGCACATTAAGGCCCTAATATGTGATGGAATCTTCTAGATGATACAACTGCAATCTTATTTCCTCTTTATGAAGGAAGATATTACCAAAAATTTCATCCTTCCAAACCTAAATATTTCTCTTGACATTTTTTAAACTTTTATGTAAATTTAAACATCACTAATCCTAGGTCATCAATATTCCACCATTCATTTATTATTTCATCAACTTTGGATGAGAGAACCACTTGTGTTCAAATCTGGAGGGGGATCTCTAATTTTTGAATTTGGTCAATTTTTTTAGAACCAATGGATTAAGGTTTGATCCGATACTGGGGATGAGGATAATATTAAATCCTACACTATAATCCAATCAAGGTAGATGATAACTTGATCCAATTGATGTTGTATTACACTTTTATTAATCTTGTTATTCAACCAGGTGAAAGGGGAGCCTCTAAGCTCGATATCAAATAACTTGTTAGCATAAATGGATTTATCCAAATCCTCCATACTATTTGAGAAGTATTTAAATCCCCCTTGTTATTCATTACTATAACAGGGATGTTAAAATTTCCAACCATCATCTACTTGAAGTTTTTACAAGTACTTATGAAAGAGACCAAATCATTCTAGAATCTTTTATAGGGTAATATTATGTTAGGGGCATAAATATTTGAAAGAATCCAGGAAACATGTTTTGAGTAATTTCTATGAATATTATATCTAAATGATGTTTTTCATTCACAAAAATTTATCCCTTCATCTCCTTTCCATCCCAAAAGTGGAAATGCCTCTAGATGCTCCCTTAAAACTGACACTAGAAACCATCACCTCCTTTCAAATCTAATTTTTAACTTTTATCAAAAAACTACTAGCTATTTTAGTTTATTGGATAGGTATTATAATGGGTTGATTGTTAGTCCTTAGATCCTTGAATACTATATACTTATTGATGTGATTTAGACCCCTAATATTCCAAGTCACCACTTTAATTGTTCTTGTTTATTCTGCTACCTAGTGGATTCTCTGCTTGGTTTAAGCTTCAGAAGTGTTTGACATTCATTCACTATATCATTATATATTTTATTATTTATGGTTCAACTATAGTATATCTTCATTTTTTCTTCCTGGAGTGAGTATTTTCGTATCTCTTAGACTCTTCAGGATGAACTTCCTTCCCCTCTTTACATTTTTCTAACTTAAATTATGGAGAGGTGTAGGTCGAGGATAACCTATAAGAGACATCTCCTTTATCCCTTACATTATCCAATTCCAAGTGTTTTTATGCTATGGATGAAAAATTTCCTTTTGAGGGGAATAATATTCTAGGGGACATAAACCCTAGATCACTTTCTTCCATATTTTTCAAACATTGGAAGATATTTTGATTGACTAGGGAAGCATAGACTAAAGGAGGAAATATAGTATTTTTTAGAGATGATACCTCATGTTCCTGCTCATTATTGATAAAAAGGCTTTACATTCCTTGTCATTTCTTAGAAAATGTGAAGCTCTATGTATTTTTTAATTTTTTTCCTTCGCTACATCTCTCTTCCTTTTGTTCTCTAGATTTGAAGATACTAACATCTCTAGATATTTTATTTCCTTTTACTGGGGAAAGGTGATAGGAATGTTTGATGGATCTTCTTTGTTAAGGGCCTGATCCTTATTTTGATGAGTTTGAATCTCTGATGAAATCTCTTCTGTATTGGAAAGGGACTTTCTCAACCATATATGTTGATCTTTTTTGAAGACAAAATAATTTCCTTTTTTGATAAAATAAGGGTAATTTCTTGTCATGTGACCCAACTTTTGTATCCTTTACATTTCAAGATAGATTTATTGTATTCTATTTTTTGATTTATTTCTCCATTAGAGAGTTTATAATGATAAAGGGAGGGAGTTCTTGGTCCATATGGGCATTGACACAAAATATGGCATACACCATATGGGCATTGACATAAAATATGGCATACACCATATGGGTTCTAGATGTTGTAGCTAAATCAAATGTGATTAAATACCCAAAAGATTTATATATATTGATAAATAATCCTTCTTCCTAATATTCTAGAGGCAACTCTAGAAGATAGACCCAAATAGGCATCATGTGAATATTTTCCTATTCTAGATCAAACCCTGACTTCTATTTTTTCAAGAATAGTCCTAACCTTCCCATAAACCAAGCCCCCCTGACCAAGATAAAGGCATAATTTTCCTCATTATTTCATTTGATCATAAAAAAGACATTACTTAGTACTGAAATGTCTAATGATCCCTTTAGTTTATAGTGAATCTAGGCCCAAGATCTAAAATGATCAATGTTAAGATGAGGACCAAAGAAATTTCCCACCAAATAATGCAACCATCTTGAGGAGGCTTTGTAATTTAAATCATAATAAACAATGATGTTAAAATCTCTTTAATATTTTGTGATAGATAGATTTGTGACTACATAAACCTTCTTATACTCTCCTATTTTTACTTTAAGCTTGTTTACCCATAAAACTTTAACTTTGGTGCTTGCTAACAAATTTTACTTAGAAAGTAATATATTTCTTAGGGATACAACCTTACCCAAACCCTTATATATCTTATCAAAGTGAAGTGAATTAATAACCTTTCTGCTTGGCATGTAGTGAGTCTCAGTGAAGTTCTTATTGATAGGTGTGAGTTGAGATCCATAGATGGTGTTTCCATTAGGAGATAAACTAATCATCAAACCCATGAACACAGGACTTTCTCTACCTTGGTTGCCATCTACATCTCTTATCTCCTATTTAATCACCATCTCCTACCAAGTTTCCAAATAATCCATTATTTCTCTACCTGTTAGCAACTAAAAATGCCTTGGGGGCACTTTTAGCTCAACATAATGAACAAGGTAAAGAGTATGTTGTGTATTACCTGAGTCAAAAAAAATTCATGTATGAGCATAGTTATACATTGATTGAAAAATCATGTTTAGTAATGGTGTTAATATCCCAAACATTATGTCATTACATGATAAACAATAAAACCATTTTTATTGCCAAATTAGATCCACTCAAGTATCTACTATCCAAAACAACTTTACAAGGCCACATGGAAAGTGGATCATGATTTTGAGTGAGTTTGAAATCAAATATGCTAGTTAGAATGCCATTAAGGGACAAGTAATTTTAGATTAGCTTGCATAAGCTCCTCTTCATGATACTCAAACCCTTATATTTAGATTTTTGGATTAAGCCATTATGACTGCCACATAAGTAGAAGCACCTTTTAAGGTAGAATAGTGGAAATGTTCATTCACAACTCATGGATTAGGTGTTAGAATATTATTTGTTATAATACAAGGGGATCTTATTCCTAAGTCATTTCTCATTGGTTTTACCTATACCAATAACATTTTTGAATATAAATCACTCATTTCATGGCTTCACTAGGAAGCATAGTGAACCATCTAACATTTAATGGTTCATGGTGATTCATAACTAATCATCAATCAGGTCATAGATTAGTACTAAATGAAGGACAATAATTTGGTACTATATAAAGACATGGTCAATACTATCAAGCAAAAAAATTCCAAAATTTAGTTTGATTGAATACCTAGACCTAATTGTATAACATATTATGTTATGGCCACCATTGGATCCATGATTCAAATCATAGATAGAGCAAGGGATTATCAGTTTCTTATGGAATATTTACTCATGTCAGTACATGAACAATCAACTGTTGAGATGGTTAGAGACATTATTTATCCCATATCTCCTTGGTATTATGACATATATTCCTACCTCCAAGACCAAATTATTCCACCTGACCTTTCACATAATAAACAAAAAACCTTCATCCATAAATCTTCCCATTATACTTTACTTGGACCAACCCTATATTGTAAAAGCTATGATGGAACTCTATTTCATTATTTACCTTAAACATAATCTAGATTAACATTTATAGAAGTTCACAAAGGAGTGTGTGGATCCTACACTAATGGGGAAATTCTAGACAAGAAATTACTACATATGAGTTATTACTTATATAAATAGACATAGTTACTTATTTGAATAGGGGTGCAAAGTGTGAAAAGCATAGTAATCTAATTTATGCTCCATCTAAGACACTCAAATCACTAATAAAACCATGGTTATTATCAACATGGAGAATTGACCTCATAGTAAATATTAATCCTACATCCTCAAATAGCCATAAACATGTCCTAATTGCTACCAAATATTTCACTGAGTGGATAGAAGCCATTCCCCTCACTTATGTAACTAGTAAGTAGATATCCAAATTCATATTTAACCATCTCATTTTTTGTTATGGTATACCCTCAAACATTATATTTTATAATGGAAAATCATTTAAAAATAAATATGTGAAAGCACTTTGTACCCAATACCATATAAAAAACATCTTTCTAACCCCTGTTACCTATAAGGTAATATCCAAGCTAAGGATTCTAATAAGACCATTGTCAATATTCTAAAGAAGATTGTCAATGATGTTGGTCATAATTATCACTTTAAACTATTTAACAACCTATGGACATACATATCACATTTTGTACTCCAATATGAGCTACCTCTATTCACTTATTTAAAGTATTAAGGCTATTCTTCCTATCAAGATCAAGTTGCCTTCTCTTTGGATTTCACTGCAACACATTGTTGATGATGAGTAATACAAATTAGCTCACTGTAAATATCTAGAATTAATTGATGGAAAGCACATGGCTAACTTTAATAACCTTCAAGATGACCATAACATATTATGAGGCCAATACAATAGGCACATTAAGCATTGGAAATTCAAGCTTGGTAACCTTGAGTTAAAATTAAATCAACAGAATGTTAATGTTGAGATAAAGAAGAAAGGAAATTTAGAACCTAATTAGTTAGGGCTTTATGTAGTTATTGATAACTATGGTTATGGAGCATATTGGCTCACCACACTAGAAGGAGATGAACTTAATGAAATGATGAACATAATGTACCTCAAATGTTTGTATGCTTGAGGGACTCAGATTATTATCTACAAGGATCATTTATGTTATGATTTTTTATACCTATTATTTGTACCATACCTTATACCATTCTGCCATACCTTAATCTAGTTTTCTAGCTATTTATTTTTACCTAACCCTACATATCACACTTGGACTTGGTTTTGATTCATTTATACTTTAAGCATGTTCAATGGTTGATAATAGATTTAGTTATAATAGTTATTCTAGATTCAAATGTTTGAATGGTAGTATATTAAATTAGTGTGATATTGATCTTGTCAATTGTATCATTCATTTGTTAGTGTGTTATATATCATTAATTTTTCAACTAATTATAACCACCTATGGGAAAATTAGTACCACTAAAATTTATTATTGTTACCTAATTAAAACCACCTTTGGGAAAATTAGGAACACACCCTTTATCGTGCATTACTACATCACCTTACCATCACTGTTGCCATTAGCTTTCCATTTGCCTATACCTAAATTTTTTTGTATTTAGTCAGACACCTTTTATGTAGGTATAACTATAGTGACTTGAGGTCTATTTAAGACTATGAAGGCAATGATTAATTTACATTAAGGTTAGCTTAGTCACCCCTTTGTCACATTCTCACTATTTTTTAAGTTTGTACTATGTTTTATCTTGTAATTATCCATTGAGTTGAGAAACCAAGAACACCAAAACATTAGAACCATTCCCCAACTTTCACCACTATTGGTGGAACTACAATGACTTGAGGTCCTACAGGAATATGTAGGAAACACTCAATTTATATTGAGGTTAACTCACTCACCCTCATCCATGATCTCACCATTTTGTGAGTATTTTTAAGCTATGCTCTCACTATTTAATGAATTTAGACCATGTTTCATACCATAATTCTCCATTGAGTTGAGATATTTAAAACACCAAAACATCAAAATCATTCCCTATATTTCACCATTGTAGGAAAAACTATAGTGACTTGAGGTCCTATGAGATTATGTAGGTAGTTCTCAATTTACATTGAGGTCAACTCAATTACCCCTTTTCCATACTCTCTCCATTTTTCAAGCATTTATAAGCCACACTCTCATCATTTTGTGAGTTTGAAATGTGTTGTATCTTTTAATTCTCCATTAAGTTGAGATGCCTAGAAAATTCTAAAAAACATTCAAAACATTTTAAAACCCTTAAACATTTGAAAAGACCTAGTAAAATCTTAAAAATCACAAAATCATGAAAATTGGCTTAGATTTTCCATGTAAGATATAAAAATATCAATTTTTTTTGGAATGGGACATTTTATCTAGCTAGTTTCATTTCTAGACCGCCTTGGTCTTTTTCATCCTATTTTTGAGATAACTACATTGGATTAAGGTTCACATGGACTATTCAGTCATAACTTAGGTACATGGGGTATCTCAGGTTAGCTTGATCATAACCATTTCACCATCACTTATTCACAACCATCTTCTTTACCTTAAATATTCTAGGACTCTTAGCTATTTCAAAAGTAACTTCTCATCCTTTAATTTCCCTATCCTTATTGGCCTTATTCATACATTATTTCCATTTTATGATTTGATATTGTGAGCATTGTGCATTAAAACTTGATACACTAATGATAACTTGTATTTTCTTATGCTCTCACTATTTTTTGAGCACTTTCTATTTTAACACTCCTACCATTTTGTGGGCAACCTTTGCCAATGCTCCCACCATTTTATGGGCAACCATTATCGATGCTCTCATAATTTTATGAGTTCATTTACATTTCAATCCATAGATGTAGTAAAAATTATTAATTACCAATTCAATTTATTAGTGGATAGTTATCTCTTATCTTTTAGTGTGGTTTTATCCTAAACCATGCTCTTGCACTTGCATGCTTTGTTTGTGTTGATGCTTTCATGATTGTGAACATCATCCCCTCTTTCCCCACACACTCACCATTTCGTAATCCCATTCCTATTTTCCTCTACAAATCAATCATGTTGTATTATCATCATTTTTCATATATCCTATATCCTAGGAGAACTACATTTGGCTTGAAGTTCACCTTGGACCTAGTGTCCATGAGACTGTGTAGACAACATCCACTTACCTAGTGCATCTGGAGTCATCTCAACTACCCATTAATTTTATTATATTACCCTCATTTTATTATGTCTTTATCACTATAACTAGGGGAAACCATTTTCCACCTCACCTTTGTCATTTTTTTCCTATATCCTAGGGGCAACATTGTGCCATTTGTCCTTATGTTGTTTTACTTATGTCATTATTACCTAGCTTGGGATTCACCCTGTCACCAATAGTAACACATTTATTATACATGCATGAATAATTTGTATTTTTTTTGTACTAACATTGTGACTAACATTATTTTTGTATTTCTATTTTTTTATCTTAGTTTTTTTGTTTGCCTTTGTGTGTTTATAATAGTTTGTTTATTGAGATTTTATTATTCTTTGGTTTGTTTGTTTGTTTTTTTTGTTTTTGTTTATTCTATTTATTTTGTCCCATTTGTTTATTTTGTCTTATTTATTAAGTTTTTATATTTATATTATTTATTTATTTATTTTGTTTTATTTGTATAATTTGTTTATTTTGTTTGTGTTTAGTTGGTTAGTTTGTTTTATTTATCTTGCCTTGTTTATTTATTTTGTTTGTTTGCTTTTATATGTTTGGTTTTTTTGTTTATTTCTTTATTGTTTCATTTTTTCATTTTTATTTGCCTTTTTGTTTTTTTATAGTTATTTTGTTGTCATGGAGCTATTAATTACATTTACACTTGAGTCTTGATTATCCATATCTTGTACTTAGGTGGTGAATGTTTGTATTTAGTGCTACACCTAGTTTATTTTCTATATTTACACTTGGGATTTGATTGTTAATATATTATTCCTAGGTTGTCTATATTTGCATTTAAACTAAGTTTTCCATGCTTAGGGTATACATTTTTATTATATTTTTGTATAAATATAATGCACAATATCACAAGTTATTGCAAAAGATAGGCATATGGAGACTATTAGATTAGTGTAATGGTAGTACTTATCCAAGATCAAAACCAACCAAATACCCAAACACATGCCTAAATATAATGAATAATAAATAGATAAATATGATTTATAATGTGATAGTACAAACATACATCTCTAAATCAACATAGATATGAGTTATACAACATAAGTATATAACAAAATAGATCAACATCTCATAAGCATGAACAAATAGTAAATGAAAGAGAATACATGAGCATAAAAATAAACAATGCTAAACATGAGATAAATAAGTTAACAACATGGAGGCATATATATATATATATATATATATATATATATATATATATATATATATATATATATATATATATATATATATATATATATACATGTACATCAGCCTCTAAGGATCCAAAAATAAATGTCATTGTATCTAAAATGTCATATACATCAAAGATATATACATATCACACTAGTGTCTCAAAATACATCAATATGTCAATATAACAAGTACAAAATTACAATGTGTCAAAATTCCAAAATGCCAAGATGCATGTAATCAACTTTGGTTTTATGTGTCCATGGGACTTATGTTTGGAGGTGGCCTTGGTGGCCTTGGTGGTAGTGGTTGTAGCTAATGAAATGACTGACCTAAATCCCTTGTCACATGGGTCCTAGTTTGAGACCAACCTTATATACTAAATGATCTTTGTATATATTAGATCTCGAATGAAATAACATGTTGGTCCCTAAGAACTATTGTCTCATAATCACTATGATAGTATGAGGCCTCATATTTAGCCAAAAGGCTCTCAATAATTATATTAAAAAACTTGGCATATATATAGTCTCTACAAGCCTCATCTTTCTCTCACCTAAGATGTTGAACATCAGCCAATACTTGATCCCTATCACTATGGCCTAGTGTCTCTTTATAATAAGTTGGGCCTAAACCTATACCATCCTAGCCACCTAATCCTTCATCTAGGTAATCTCTGACTAAAGGAAATTCAAGTCATCATCATGCATATCTATATTACTATACAAATAAGACACCTTCCACTTTAAGCCTAAGATATCCCCCAACCTAGTGGTGACCTCCTCATCTAACATGCCTACATCCCAACCTACAATAGCTATACTAAAAGGCCCTGCCTATCTTAGATCAACCTAAGTACCTATAATACCTACTATGATGGATTAAAAAATCATCATATATAGGTCATCATCTCCTCCATCATCCCCATCATTATCTTATCCATAATCTACCCTATCATCCCCACCACCATAGCCATCCTCATCCACATCATCATCCTCCTCACCTCCACTACTCTACTTAGTAATCCTTTTTCCACTATATGTCTCAACTTCCATCTCATCAATGTCCATAAGCCTTTATCCACTTACCTAATCATAAATAGTAAACCATAAAATGAACATGTGTACCCACTAATTAATATATACAAGAGTAATGCCTGTATCTACCACTCCTCCTACATAAGCCCAAATAACTAATGGAATAATGATATAACTAATAGTGGCCACACCCCTCTAAATTATAGGAGTCTCCTAAATTATCTCTCTAGTAACATGGGTGAACCACTTGGGTCCCTCAAACACATCCTTTGTCAATCTAAATTATTAGAGTACATGATCAGGGTATTACTCAAAGATGTGAGACTATTTTCTAGTAAGAAAACACATGGTATTCAAATAAGACATGTAGCAACCATCTCAAAACCACTAAAAATAATAATCAAGGTAATGCATCAAAATGAAATTATTTGGGATGATATCATCAAACATCTAATGGTAGAAGTAAATCTCCCCCATATGCCCTCATCGCCTTGTACCAATCTACACCCATCCATATGCCAATGGCTCTTTAGGGTCATATATACATCATTGGCATACAAGTAACTTAATAAAAATGTGATCCTAGTACTAAACCATCAATATATTAGAGTCCCTAACGCTATATCCTTTATGATAAGCCACCATGTGTAGATCTTGATAAAGTTGCACTTGAATAGCTAGCCCCCATGAAAAATATGTCAACTCATCCAACATGGTATGAAATATGCCTCAAAAAACCATGTGGAAATACTTAATACTCATGTTAGGAAAAAATATGTCACTGATAATATACATAAGTACCATGACCTCCCTATCAATAAGAGTTGGTGGTGAAGGATCTTCAATAGGTAGATCATTAGTTAGATATATGTGTATCTCAATCAGGTCTATGTATATCTTCTCATGATCCATGGAAATGCCCTAGTAGATAACCAAATCAGCCATTATGTCCTATTTATATGTTATAGGTTTCAATAATATCCTCTATCCATGCATCAGTAACTTGAAGATATGCCAAGTATCCTTAAGTGTAATTATTGCCTCTCTAGTAGGTAAATGGAAAGTGGATGTCTCATTGTGATAGTTCTTAGACAATACACTCAAATATGATATATCTACTTAGATTATTGGAATCCATGTAAAATCATGAAAATATAATCCCTTGTAAATATAATCATGTCAGTCATCTAGATCTATGGAGTGTAAAGGTAGTGAGATAGTCATTCTTGGCAAGTCAAAATAATTAGTCACTCCCACAATCATAGATAGATTATCATTAGCCTAAATCTATTATTTCTTGAGTTTATACCTATCCTACCAAGCCTATTTACCCTTATCATAAATGGTAGAGCCATTTTAGATCCCTAATCCAGGTGATTTTAGATTTTAAGGTGTAGTCATTTTTTTCCCAAATGGTGAAGTCGTCATTTTGGTGATTTTGTGCCTTTTTAGTTGAAATCATAATTTTGATTTTTATAAAAATGGTGACTTCTACTAAAAATAGGTGAAATCACCATTTTCGTTATTTTCAACTAGTTTAGGTGATTCTACTATTTCTAGGAACATCAACTTTGTACAAAGTCACCATTTTTTTTGGTAAACTTGTCATTTGGCCTAAAATGCAAATAGTCAATTCACCATTTTTTTGACCTAAACCTAGCATTAAGTGAAATAAAAATAGAATTAATGATAAATTTATGAGTACTCACTAGTTATCCATTGTACTATGGTCACACATTCTCTCTCACGTGGTCTAAAACATATTGTCTAGCTTTTTAATGTGTGATTTTTCTCAACTAATCTGTGCATAAAACCAAAGCTAAAAAATTAAATAGGCTTGGGTGAAAATAATTTTTTTTCACTCAAGGGTAAAAATATAGCCCAAGATTTGATTTTTTACCCCCTAAGGCCTATATTTCATTCTGCTCATTCTAGAAAGTGTATTTTTCACATTCATGGTCTATTTTGTATGTCATTTGATCTTACATGCCTTAGTTTTTTGTTGTGTTATAACCAGAATATATTTTTAGGCCTCTTTCGAGACATTTTTAACAACATTAATTTTCTATATATACCACATGTTTGTGTGAATGTGCATCTTTGTACTCACACTAAGGCTAAAAATGTGTTGTTATCCTTCACTAGCTCATCATAGATCTATTTTATGGTTTTTTCACATGAATTCCCTTTGCCAATTTTCCTAGGTGTGGCAAATTTTTTTCCAATCGATCAATGATATATTATACCTTTTTGAGGTAAAATCATGTAATGTAAATTTGAAAATTATTATAACCTCCTTTAAAAAAAATATTCTTTTTTGACTAATTTAATGATTATAACCTCCTTTAGGTAAATAAGTATTTTTATATCCTATGCTAATTATTATAACTATCTTTGGGCAAATCATTATTCACCCACTCCACCCACCCTACTATTGAAAATTATTATGTCACTAATTATAACCACCTTTAATAAAATCAATGTCTTACATTTGATTACCGATTGTAATAGCTTATGGGAAAATCAATGTTAGTCCTACCACCCTACCGAGGTAAATGCCCATGCCACTGATTATTATTGCCTCTGGGAAAATTGATGTCTCACCATCTGTTAATAATTATATCCATGTTTAGGCAAATCAATGACTCCATATCCATTATTGATTATAACCACCTCTGGGTAAATCAATAATTCCACCTCATTACCATTTAGGTCATGTTGTTTTCTTCATTTCAAGTGAATGTTTGACGACTCTAATTTACCACCCACTCCCTCAAGGGGGTATCGAGGGTTGATTTACCACCCTTTTGGGCATTAACCTTTTGGCTTAAAAACTTTTTCATTCTTTTAAAATATGTTACTATGCCTATGTCTTGCACTACCTTCTCAAATAGGGGTAAACAATAGACACTCAATTTTGGCCACTTTCATGCCTAAAATAGGATTCACTTTAATTTCTAGAAAATGATACAATTTAAGGCTATAAAACACCTAAATTACCAAATTCACCTACATAAGGGATTTAATTACTTAGAAACTTATCAAGACTTGTTTATTTTGGGTATTACCATGTATGCACCAATAGCCTAGTTCAATTTCAACACTAGTAAAATTGTGACTTATAAAATTGAAATTCTTGGTCTATCAACATATAAATGAAAAACATTTAAAATAATCGACAAAATCCAAAAATCACTAACAAAGATGAACAAAAATGAAAATCTAAATTAACTTGCCTAATTAAAAAGTCTAAGTTAAATTAGTGAATTTAATTTATCAAAAAATGATTTTCTAGCTAAATACGAAGTCAATTTCAAAGGAGATAATAAAGTGATTTATTAATTTTTAATATTCCAAAAAGGTGAGTCACAACCTCACAAATATCTAAAATGAGTTGGCATGGCTCCTAAATATCTAAAAATGAGTTGTTAAGACTTCATGAGTGCTTGGAACCAACCTATGGTTAACCTGACTCAACATAGGTTATTTTAGTCTCAACCAAAGTTATAATTAAACCTAAACTCCCTAGTGCTAGAGTTAATTCTTAGATCTATAAATACAAGTGCCCTCACTCTACTTAATCAATCTTTTATGTTTAAGGTTATTTTACAAGAATGCCTTCAAAAAGCCATCAAAGTAATGTTATAATGCACATTTAATATCAATATTCACACCAAGCCAAGCCAAAGAAAAACAAAGTCGTAAGTTACCATTGGAGAAGTGATACCAAGATGGATAAGCATTGAAATAAGTCTCTAATGTTATAGACTGAGCATGAACATATACTATGCCAATAAATGGACATAAATCTCTACAAGGGAGATAAAATGTTTGGGTGTTTTTATCTCTATTTTGTAGTTTTGTTCATTATTTTATGATCCCCTTAGTTCTTAGGCAAGAGTTTTTAGTTTCATTTTATTATTATGCATAGATTTTTATTACCTTCAGTAACAAGGAACTAATCAACATTTGTGTGTTCTTTAGACTCCTAAGATACAAAGGGGGATATGATGAGAATTCTGATGATATTCATTTTTTACTAAAAGATGGGCCACCTTAGATAGTGATATCATGGTCTTCCATAATATGGGGATGGTAGTTATCACAACCTTGGAGAGGGATGATATAAGCCACATTTTAAGGAATTTCTAATTCTACATGCATAGAATATGTATTACTAAGGAGATTTAATAATTTATTTAATAAATTTTAGCCCTAGTTTTATTATACATTCTCTATTCCATTTCATTACATGATTATGAAATATATTGCATACTTTGGGCCAACAACATATAAATATAAAAATCATTACCTGAATTAGAAAATATGCATTATGAATATCCATTATAGTAATCTAAAATAAGTAAATGACCATTAAAATACAATCATGATTTAATTTTGGAAACCAAAATAAATTTTTGATAAAAATCAGCACATAAAAAAATTACATAAATTATTTTGAGAATAGATGAAGACTTAATAATCTAGGACAAATTTATTACAAATCGTAAAATGTTATATTAAAAAAAATAGTATATAATTTTTTGGGACAATAGTTTTTGATCTAACTAAATGAATAGAATAAACCTCTCATCATTTTGAAAAATATACTCACTTTGAATTAGGTATGATAAAAAAATATCAATACCCTAATATATTAATCTCTAATATAAGAATAAACATGAAACCATAGGGCAAAAGAGGAAAAAATAATATTTGCACACACAGGTTAAGGCGAAGTAATAAATCAAGTCTGAAAATTAAAGATAAATGAATAAATATGAATCCTTAAAAAAATAGAAGGGACCCATAAGAAGTATAGAGTTTAATGTGCTTAGGTTAATGGAATGGGTTAATCAATATATTTTATCTATTTTTGGCTTAAGTACACTTAATGAAACCCTAATAGGATAAAATTATGGAAAATTAAAATTATTTAAGATATATAATAACAAAACAAATTTGATTGTAACTAGTATAATTTTACTAATTTATTACAACTTATTATTTATGGAAAACTCTATAATAATTAAGTACTTAACCTATTTAAGGTATGGGTAGGTCTCCAATAGAATACAATCATCGATTATAGTTTAGAATGAGCCTGTGAATGCTCAAATTTATAAATAGATAGGTGGCATATGTTAGGACACATCTACAAATTATTTGAAACTTATGTAGTGTGGCCTTATCAACTAGAGAACATACATTTCCTATGCATTTTTATTGATACATGACAATATCACCTATTATGCCTAAGTATGACAAGGATTCATGTATATTCTGGTGTAAGTTTACTTTTTATCTCCTTGATTAAAACCCTATATTTTCATAATGAGACCAAAGTAACAAGGAAAATGGGTCAAAGTGAAGGGTTGAGCTGACCTTGGTCACCCTCATGCACAAGTGTTGCCTACATATCTTATACTATGAAGAAGGAGATCTAATAGTGCATAATTATCCCACTTAGCTTAGTATGTAATATCCTATGTAATATTAGCATGGAGTACGATCATGTGTATGGATTTCAATAGTTGATGCCTTGTTACTTGGCCTTGTAAATGGTATTCAAATTTGAATTAGAGATTTATCCTCTTAGGGGTTTTATATTTGGTATATTTAAGGAAGTTCCTCATAAAGTGCAGATGTATTTCTAGTGATAACTAAGGGAATAAATAAAATATTATGATTCATTTTATATATAATTGAATCTTTAGATAATTTCCTTAGAATTGACATGAAAACATATATACTAGTCCATATGAACAATTTTAATTTGAAAAAAAAAATCCCTTAAAGGATGTGTGGATAGGTCCAACCTAAGTGGATAGGTCTATGGTGGTAGAATTGTCAGGGGAAGTATGGACCTATCTAAAGAACATGAAAAGTGATATGAGATTAGGAGATAGTTTACAAATGGTGTTTTGCTTCTTATGAAGAGACTGGGTAAATCATGTGTAACAATAATGGAAATTAAAGTAACTTGAACCCATATATGGATAAATGGATAAGAAAGTGATATGGAGACTAAACTTCAAGAGACTATAACTTTTGATCCCTAACTCTATTTTAAATCTCGTTTGTGTCAAAATGATGGTATTAAAGAATATAATGTGATCCTAACATATTATATGAGATCAGAGTCATTTTTTA